>OX421971.1:24606700-24949200 GCA_949128135.1 Parasteatoda lunata
TTCTTACATTCATTAGATATTCAATACAATATATTTTTCTGTAAAAAAAAAGTAATAAATTAAAAACTAAAACGAATGAATCTTAAAACAAAAATATTGAAATATCTGGGAAAATGTGACGACTAGGACAGAAACACTGTTCAATTTAGAATCTTATTAAGGTTGCACATTTGCAGGGTATGGTGTTCTGTACTTTCTCTGAATAATTATATCTTTTTTTCGACGTATTTGGATTTCTGATTCTCAAAATATAGGGGAAGCCGCAATAAGGGAAATAACGTTCCAATAGTTTGGTCAGGTTTTAATTACTTTTTGCGCATTTCGTCACATCTCGAGAAATTTTTAAGCGAATTGAAAATATTTTTGCAAACAATTATGAAATTTGTTCAGTTACAGATAATTCCATGTAAAAAATAAATTTTAGTAAGTATTTATTATTTTTTTATTATTTTATTTAATAATAGTAAAAAAACATTTGAATTGTAAAGTATAGAGTTTTTTACATAATCTTAAAGAATATATTATTAAATGTAAAATTCTAAATTTGAGCAAAATCGGTCGAATAGTTTCTAAGAAATCATATTTTTAAAAAGTCGTATTTTTAAAATTAGATTTCTCAGGAACTATTCAACCAATTTTACTTATATTTCGAAATTGCCATGTAAAGATACATTATGAAAATTATTTTTAAAAAAATTGTATGACTTACATTTAAAATTTTTTCGACTATTATTAAAGAAAATAATTAAAAAATAAATGTTTTTTAATTTTTTTTTTTGCATTTAATTATCCGTGGCTAAACAATAATTTTATAATTGTGTGCAAAAAATTTTCAATTTGCTTAAAATTTTCTCGAGATCTACGAAATACGCTATCTCTATAATTTGGCGGTCAGAAATCAGAATCCATACAAAAAAGGGTATGTTTATTCAGATAAATTACTTTTTTGTGTTTGATGATGCAATTTAAAATATCGTCTGCACTGATTAATTTGCATATTTTTGATCACTCCCACGAACCATTAGGATTGAGTCCTAGAACGCGAAGGTCCTATTTTTCGATCGAAAGTTATTCAAGATGGTCCGTTTTCTTATTTTGTGCACTGGTACGTATGTTTTGTTGCTGTTGTAGTGTCTGATGCCACTTGCCACACGGGCAAGTGGCATTTAGGGAATATTTTTAAAATTAAAAATTTATAACTATTAAAAATAAAATTGAAATGCATTTTTATAAGACAATTATAACTTTAAACGGACGGAGTGAAGGGCCTCGGTCATCCAATACCCCCAGTCTTTAACGCCAAGAATTTTAAATAACCAGTGAATTACAAACACTTAAGAGAAGGGGAAGATATCCAAAGTTGGCGAATTATTTCTAGATGATACAGCCAAAAACAGAGCCAACACCACGTTATTAATATTTTATTTTAAATAATCTGGCTACAGTTTAATCACCAATAAGATCGTGAGAATTTAATATAATCCTGTCAACGAAATATTTTTTTTTTGTGATTAGCAAAATAAAGCAGCTGAAGGAAAATAAAGTTAAAAGTAGCTTTTGATATTTGATTTAGTCGCGACAGTGAATTAGGTAATGAGTTACGCACTTGTATTGTATTAAACAGTCAGTAGTTACCATTCATAGCTAGGAATAAAATATTTGAATTTCGAATTTTTGAAATGTAGAAAAAAAAATTAAATAATCGCTTTAATTTAATTATATGCGGATTAGGAATGACTAAAAATATTAAATTTATGAAATTAAGAACATTTTAAAAGCTAGGAAATACGTCATGCCTTTAAATTGCATTGGTCTAACCTTTTACCTACTGCTGGTATTACAGACGAACCATAATGGCGGGCCTCATGATACTAAGCGCCGTAATCAAAGGATTGAGGTATGATTCTGAGAGTAAGTGTTTAAAATAAAAAGGTAATATTTTATAAGAAAATAATGTATTATGAACTAAATTTATTTCTGCCAGTTATTTAAGCTGAAATAAGAAGGGAATTCCTAACGAAGAATATAATAACTATTTTATTTTTGACGAAAATTCAAAATCCGAGCTCGAATGCTCTGTGGACCTCTTTCAAAATACATTCATTATGATGTCAAAAATTCAAACAATTCGTAAACCATTGCAAGACAATCATTTACAATATTCTTTCTCTTACATATATTCATTTGAGCAAAAGAAGAAAATACAATACAAGATCTCGGTTATCGTCAACGCGTAATTAGTTTAAGAAGATAGGATATGTTTTTACCATTTGTGAGACCACAGAGACAGCCGCATCGCGGGATGAAGGGAAGGTGATGCAAGTATGCTTTCCCTGTCACGTCCCTAGGTCGAAACAATTCAATTAAGGGGGTTTTCTGATCTATGTTCCTTCCCTTCCCTTCCTTCACTTCTGCCTACCCAAACCACGAAAATGACTTTTAGACGCAACAGTAATGGAGAAGAAATTGAATGGTAAACTGCCTTCATTCTAGTGGAGATTACTTTTCGGTTTTCGTCTCGAATACAATCCGGTCTTCCGCAATTCTTATTTTCGAAAAGAAAGGTGGCTTTTAACTTTCCTCTAAAACCACTAAGTAGTTTCGTTTGTTTTACAAGAATGCCATTTCGTAGTTTCCTTTAGATTACTAGGAGAACAATTAGCAATGAGTTTCGAATATTATTCCTTTCTTTAATATATTACCGTCGTTAAACAGCCGGTTTAAGTTTATAATTTTTCAAACGCTAATTTTTCAAACGAGTTTGATATTTTTTCAAACGATAATTTCTCAAACGAGTTTGATATTTTTTCAAACGATATTTTTTCGCGTGATTCAAACGATATTTTTTCATTTGATATTTTTTCGTGTAAGTTTGATTATTATACGCGTACTTCAAGTGTGCATGCGTAGTACTTATAGTTCTTACGTACGGGTATCGATAAAATGAAGAGAAAACTACGAAAACTTCCTACTGTAACTTAATCTGAATACGGCATGAAAAGTGCAAAAATCATCCATTTTGAATTTGGTTCAATCAACTGTAGCTAATGACAATAGTTTGCATTATATCCAGTGAACAACTTAATTTCGCCTTTAATATTAATTTAAGTTATGTTTTTTTAATTCTCAATCACATTATTTAAAACAATAAATTATATTGTGTGAAATTTTAGCCCTCTCCTTGACATAAAATCAATTTTCAATTTTTAGTAAGACAGGAATTTAGTCAAGCTTGGTTTGATTATTAAATTTCTCATTGTTAAGTACAGTTTTGTAGGGAAAGTAACTACGAGGGTTTAAAACTTTCCTCTTTCATTATTTATTTTACACGTTTTCCTAAATGTGTTATCAGAAATATATAGTTTTGAATTTTTGTATTTATTTTATTTAGACCAATACAAGTTGAAAATAATAAAATTTTCTGTTAAGCTGCTATCTTTTAGTTTGGGCAGACAAAGAATAAAACATCAGCAAACTTTAATTTAAAGAAAACCGATAACTTGTTTAATGATTTTTTTTTCTAAACAAGAAAACACTCTGAAACTAATCTAATAGAATTTCATGAGCGTTCTACCGCTATAGATGGCTCAAAATACAAAAAGAAGAAGAAAATTAGCTGCAAACAAAAATTAAACACAAAGCAGTAAAAGTTTATTAAAAATCTCCATCTTTCTGTTTCTTCTAAAAAAAAATTCTGGTAGAATTACTGTATTGAAGAAATGCTGGTTTTCAAAATTGTAGTTCTTATTTCCACACATTTAGGGAAAAAACACAAAATTGAAAAGTAAATTTAACCAAATAAATGGTTTTTATACCATGTTATAAGGTATCATGATTAAAATACCAAATTTTACCACATTGACTAAATTTTATCGCACATTATTGGATCATATCTTATTGTTAATTTTGCCAAAATTATTATCAAGCAGCTTCAGTTAAAATTTATGGGCATTTTTTGCTGCTTCCATTGTTCCAGAACCACTGTAAATTTTACCATATTCTGGTGCCACCATATTCTCTGTGTACAGTGCATGTAGCAATAATTTTTACTCACTACTTTACTGTAATAGTTTTTTTCTATTTATTCATTTTTTGCATGTTTGTTTATTGAAAAAAAAAAAACATTTTCATACACAGCGCATTCGAATCAATTCAGTTGCTTCAGTGCAAAAATTTTCATTTAAAAAATAGGCCTAATTTTTAATATTATTTTCGCAATAATTCCTTAAAATAATTGCTTTTTTGTTGACAAACTATTTAATTTGAAAGAATTGGTGCGAATTTAGTATTCAAAAACTGCTTGTTTTTGCACTGAAACTATTCATTTGATTCTAATGCGCATGAAAATATGTGTCAATAAACAAACACACAAAAAATGAATAAATGAATAAAAAAAAACTATAAAAGTAAGTAAAAACTATGACTGCATGCGTTGTAAAAAACTGGAGATCTCAACACCAAAAATGGTGGTAACAACTTTTTTTACAGTGCACACTGTAAAAAAATACTTTTTTTTACTACTAGGCCGCCAAAAATGCCGCCACCATTAAATTTATAATAACAGTACTATAAAATACGTACACAAATCGGAAAATTTATTTTTACGATGTAATATGATCAAGAATCATAAATTTGGAAACCATATATACAATAAATTTAGCTAGTTAGTTATATTGGCGATCGAAATGAGCTACAGGTAGCGTAGAGCAGAACTCTCCACCTATGGCAAGGCAACCTTTCGCATGCTTTCACCATTAGCGTGTGGAGAGTCATAGGAGAAGGAAGTACATCAGTTTCTGTCTTGATTTTCAAATAGATTAAAGCTATTAATTTAGGAAACTATATAAAACTAAAAGTTGCATTGAACATTGATGGAAAGCACCGTGAAAATTTCAGAAATAATTACTGACAATTAAATAGGAAAAATATTAAGAAATGGGAAAATAACGTAGTACATTCCTATACAATTGAGAAGAGGAGGAGAGGTAAGGGTAAAGACATGGAACCGGTCGTCGCCCCGGATGGCGTATTCAAGCGTTGTGGTGGTGAATAGTTATATAATAAAATCAGAATTTTTTTAATCAAACATAGGCGTAGCACAGAGAAAATATTAAGACAAATTCAAACTAGGTAGACAGATCATAGGTTAAAATCCACTCTGATTGACTGTGGGTGACTTTAATAGTTTTCCTCTCAATTTAACTTAAATATGGGTTTGTTCTATCTAACAGTCTTCCACACAGGCTCTTATTGTCCCAATACTTGGCTCCAGTGCTCCAATATCTTCCGGGTTGGGTTCAAAATTACAATGCTAAGGAGTTGATCATTACTGATCGTAAACTCAAAAATCGGTCAGCTATTCAACTTCGGTTAAATATATTGGTTAGATGCAATTTTTCGTCACTTATGCACTTATTTCTTATTTTTTATATTATTAGTAAGTATTAATAGCAGCAAACATACTTTTGATTTTGAAACTTTATAAAGTCTATGATTCATATTTTTGCGTTGAATAATAAAATAAACTATAAATTACGCATTGTAATCATTTATTCTATCAGTATCAAATGAATAATCAAATATTTTAGAACAAAATAAAGGTTTTTCTTCAAGATTTGCCATACGACAGACAGTAAATTTATTTCTCCAAACGGATGGAAGCAATACAATTTCCACCATGTAGGTATTTAAACTTTATCCAGGAATAAAATACTATTTCAAGAACTAAAGAAATCAATATTTATTACACGTAAAAAACTCCGGATTTAAAAATGAAAGAGAGTGGCTTAAAATTGTTGAAGCTCAAAATATTCTTTTATGTTCTGCAGAGTTTTGACGTTGTGTTGCCTCCTGGCACTGAAGGAAAGAAGAAAAGAGCAAGAAGAAAACATTCGAATGCTCCAGAGACACGCCCTCTTCAGAGACACTCCAAATTTTTTTCAAAAAAGAGGTGATAAGAGAAGTGTCCAGAAATAGGCCATTTCAAAGCTTGCTTCTTGAAGATCTCAACAAAGAAAGAGGGATTTCCACTGAAGCGTCGATTATGGGACTCCGCGATCTCCAATTGGCTACTGAGATGCATTCGCCAAATGAATTAATATGTTTGCTGCCGATTCTTTCCTGAAAGCTCTCTTTAAGAGTCTTTTTAAGAAAGTGAATAAAAAAGGAGGAAATGAATACAAGTTTTTAGTGCTTTATTTTATGTACTGCTAGTTTGGCACTCTTTGAGATGTTGAAAGTAGAACTTTTATTGGTTTGAAAAAATAATTATCAATGTTTACTAGAGGTTATAAAAACTTGAATGTCTCATATCAAATATTTGGTTTGCCATCCACGTTATGTTTGTGTTCTACACTTGTAAATATTTTCTTAGTTGTTGAGGTACGTTTTCTGTAACAAATAGTAAAAAGAAGAACTTCTCTCTCTCTTATAATTTCAAAACCGCTTGTGCAAGCGTTCTGAAATTTAGTCAGTGTATCCTCCGATTTTATCATAATCTCTCAATCCTAAAAATCGTTTGTCAAGCAGTGAACTGATCGTTAAGACACGGTTCCAAGCAGATCACCGAAGTCAAGCATCACTGGCTGCGGTCAGTGTGTGGGTGGGTGACTACTTGGATCAGTCTGCGTAGGGACCGAGGGTTTGCGGTATTGGTCTTCGTTAAACTGTTCTACTGTCAAGTGCTCGACTTCGCGTACAAGTCGTCGGGCTACCGAAGCGGGGATGCCATCTCATCTTCAGAGGATCAAAATTGGGATGGCATGTCTTCGGATCATCCTCAGAGATGTTTCCCAGACCGTCGCCAATAACCCATTGTGCAGTTCTAGCGCGAAGTAAACAAACTAAAACAACCTAAAAATCGTTTAAAAATTTCAATTCGATCATTCGGGAAAGACGTTTAATAAAATATTAAAATATATTTTCTTATTGGTTTAACAATAGCCATTGATTTAAATAAAAAAGTAGAAACTAAACCGTAGGACTGGTTGCTTTGTTGGCAGGGCGCTGGACTCACGCTCGTGAGAATAGGAGTTCGAATTCATCCGGCAGAAGACTCCCCGTGTAGTAAATGGTGACTGGTGCACGTTAATAATAAATAAAAAAATGGGAATTATTTAAAAAATTTTAGGTTGTGTCGGTCACAGCTTTCATTTCTGAGCATGATTTCATAGTTCTTATAAATAACGATTTATTAATTAGTTACTTCCCCCCCCATCCCGTACGAAGAATGGGTATTTAGTTGTTTTTTCATAAAACTATTTCAACTAATTCCTCTGTGTTTATCAAAAAAAAAACGAGGTTTCTATGAGAAGGCGGTGAACGGACTACTTTCTGTCTTATAATAGCAGAATCGACGTTTTTATCCCCAAACTAAGTGGGAATATCCAAAACTGGTGAATATCCAAAAAATACCCCGCCAAATGAAGCGAATAAGAATAAAACAAGCTGGAAAAAGCTGATGAAAATTCAATATCAAAGACAAAAAAGATGTAGATAAATTAAAACAATTAGATAATTGATAAAAATCAATTAAATAAAGATAATTGATAAAAATCAATTAAAGAAAAAGAAGCGATTAGAGTTAACATATTCGCATTATTGTAGGATAGCTAATTAATGTAACTCATCTTTCATAGCATAAATACATCTGTTTAATACACGAAGTATAATTATGTAGTATAATAAATTTAGTTTAAAAATATGATCTTTTTTGAAAAATGTCAGATACAAATTTGGTTTTACTACATCATGAAATGACATCATTAACTTGTAAATACCTTTTAAAACAATGTTCTTTCAATATAAATTAGGCGAGGATAAAGATTTTTTTTAGTGCCAAAGTTTAAACTATAACCCTAAAATCTTTATTAATATCCATAAACATGAGATAAGATATTCCCCAAACTTAAAACCGCTTAAAATATATTTTGTACCACGTAAGGCAGATCATTAAATGATCTAAATTACTTTTCCGATAAGTTACATTCAGCAGTTTATAAAGTTTTGTAAATTAAGAATACGATAATTTGCCCTCATAAAAATAAATATCTCTGCATAATGACTTTGAAATATTATTTAAATCTTCTCACACTTTGATGACTGTGTAGATATATATAAGCATATTTCAAGATAATTTATGAATTTGAGAAAAAATAAATAAAGAAGAATATGAAAAATTTTGGGTTGGGAAAACTAATGTTGCACAAAGCCTATTTTTATATTAACCTACTTCTTGATGGTTCTATATGTTCCTTTAAACCGGCATTTAAACTTTTAAAAAAATGATAAAATAATTATTTTGGGGAGTTAGTTTTTGATCTGTTTACAATTGCTATTTAATAGCATTGCACTTTTAAAACGCTTGATAACTAAATCATGCTAATCAAATTTAGACAATATTATTTAAATCTTCTCATATTTCGATGACTGTTTAGATATAGGAAATTAATGTTGCACAAAGCCTATTTTTAGATGTAAGCCAATTTCGTGCACAAAAGCTATTTCTATATTAACCTATCTCTAGATGGTTCTATATGTTACTTTTAGACTAGAAGAAATGACAAAATAATTATTTTTGGGAAGCAGTTTTTGTTCTATTTACAATTGCTATTTAATACGATTGTATTTTTAAAGCCCTTGAGAATTTATTCATGATAATCAAACTTAGACCAATAAGCTTAAAAACTTCCATAATTTTAAAATTTTAAATTAAAAGTTAACAGTATTTTCTAGTTTGCAATAATTTTTTTCAAATATAGTAATAAAAGCTCTATGTTTAAATATTGTAGCATAATTGTGCATCATTTAAACAGATAACTTACGGCTCTTTCAGCTTGATATTTATGAGTAATCACTTATTTTACGCATCTTCAACTGCATATGTAAAAGTATTTAACTTATTTTTGTAAATAGTATCAAACTTTACAATTTTGTTTCTTATTCAAATTTGGCGATAAGTGATAGGCTATCAGGGTTATGAAATTTTCTTACTTTATAATCTGTCATACTAGAGTTTGTCAGTATTTTTCAATTTTGTTAATTTGGAGATAATCTTGTATTAACAGTATTTCTTTATTCATAAATTAACTGAAAATAAATAATTTCCTTTTGGTTCTACTTTATATCAATTTTAAAACTAGCTTTATAAGATATTTTCGCCATTATAAATGTTTTTTTTTTATATAAAGTGTACATATAATATGTATACTACATTGTAGAATCTTTCTTTAAAAAGTTTGTCTAGAATATGCATACAAAATAGAAAATTTCTTCAAAGGAAATAATTTTCATTGATGATGTATACTACTTTATAGAACTATAACGAGATTCATCTAGAATATTTATGCTACATTATAGAATATTTATTTAAAAAAGCGCACCAAGAATTTGCATGCTAATGATAGAATATTTGAGCACATGTTAAGGACATAAAGTACACCGGAAAAACTGATTTTTTTAAAAGAAAGAATACCTAGATCATGCATTCTGCTTTATAGTGCTATAAAAAAGCAAGCCTAGAATATGCATGGTATTAACAGAATTTTTCGTAAAAAAAGCATGTCAAACTATAGATGTTTTTTTTTTTTTTTTTTTTTTTTTAAAGTACACCTAGAATATTTTACATTATAAAAATGTTCTTTAAAATAAGTATACCTGGAATATGCATACTAATTATAGAATATATTATTAAAAAAAAGTGTACATTAAGTACGTAAGAGACATCTTAGAAACTGAAAGAAAGCTTTTTTAGGTAAGTATACCTAATATTAATAGGTTATAGAGAAAAAGTATATTTCGCATAAAAGGCAAAAGTATAGGGGGCATATAGCGGCCCCTAAGATGTTTCAGAGATGAAAAGGATGTTTTGCATCAGTGTAGTAAATCAATTTGTTACACTTGTTTACACAAAGCTTCTTCCCTGTTCAAGTTATGTATTTCAGCTATTCACTGACCTTTCATATATTCTATCAACTATGTAGGTGGTACGTAAAAAGCATTTTTCATTCTGTGATAGAATACCGGCGATAAATATATATAATATATATATATATATAATGTGTGTGTGGTGCATATGTTATCCTTCACCGGTGAATGTTGACAATCACATAGTCGCTTTCGTAAATGTCCAAAATATATCCTAGGTCTAGCTAAGTACCACTGCCTGCTATACATTTGCCCGGTATAACCTACACTGATGTTGTTTTAAGATTCAGTGTCACTCCCGGTATAGTTCGTTCACCAGGAGTTAGCACTTGGCTCCACCTCCTCGGGCGAAGAGTTCATTTCAGAACGGGAGTAAGGGGAGAAACTTCTCCGCTCTTGAAATGGAGACAACCCTTAATGCTCGCCAATCGCAAACAGTGAATTCTTCTTCAGTCACTTACTTCACTTTGTCATCTGCTATTATACTGTTCGTTACACTAGCTAATTAAATATATTTTAAATTTTAAAAAAATGTTGTTTTCTCAGCAAAATGACTCAGAAAGGACAAACTATTTACTCAAAAGTGAGAAATATCATCAAATTTTTTAAATATTTAATGTTAAGAAAATGCAAATAAAGAAAGCACATCGTTGGATACCACGTGATGAAGGCGGAGCCAAGTGCCAAATCTTGGTGAACGAACTGTATGCATTTAACCGGTACTCCGAACACTGATGTTTCTCCTAATTCATCCTCAGAAAATATTAAAATATCGAAAATATAATAATATCAACGAATAAATTAATATCACGTTGAATATAACAAATATTTCGGACATTCACCAAAGCTACTATGTGATTGTTGACATTCACCGGTGAAAGTCAACATTCTCTTGATTTCGGTCATTCGCGATGACATAAAACTATTTCTTAGATGTAATGCGTATAATATAAAATATGTATTCTATATTATATACATTACATCTTAAAAGTATGGCTTGAATATACATGCTTAATTATTCAGCATTTTTGAAAAAGTATATAAAAATTATGCATGCTACAATATAGAATATGGAATAACACAATTCTAAAAATAGACTCTTGAAGCTTTTTAAAATGAGGGGTTTCGAAATGAGTTTTCTAAATTGTATAACAAACTTATGATTGTTTCACCCGCTTTAATGACAACATCTAATTATTTTTATTGGTAAAGTTAGAGTAAGTAGCTATCGTGTCACTGTAACCAGCGTGGTTTCCAAGTGAATTAAATATACATAATCTTGCCATAAAAGGTAATAATGATGACGTCATTTCGTGTATGATAATGGCAAAATCTTTTCTCCTGATGTCACTTACTTATCATCCGGAAGTAATAAAGGGAAATAGTAGTATTTTATGAGTTTTTCTTCCTGTTTAGTAATAGGGAGGGATTCCTGAACTAGGACAAAACAGCAGAAATGGGAGGCATCTAAGCTTAACTTTCTGTAAAAGTATCTTAAGAAAAAATTGCTTTGGAAATTTTCTACGTTGTGTTTGGTATTAACATATTTTAGGACAATGCAGTTCTTTTTGTCGCCGAACTAGACGTAATTATTAGCGAAATAAAGAATTCCCGAATTTGCATAACTTTTTTCTAATAATCACAATATATTGTGTTTTTTTTTAAATGTTTTTCTCTGAGTTATTTTTGTTTGTTCCTTTCGTTTCGAGCCCGAGTCAATAAATTTCTTACTTTTTACAGTTTATCTCAGCATAAATTTGCAGTTCAAAAAAGATTGGAACTAATTATTAGATTATAACCATTTTTTTCGCGTGCGTACCGATTCATTTAATCATTGATACACCAATTCAATAGTTACATGATTCTTTAAAAGTTCTTTTCCTTGATTTACCCATTCATTGATTCACCTATTCATTAAAATATCTATTTACTTTTGCCACTATTGAATTAACTATCATTTAATGCGTCTTATCATTAACTCAACACAAGATTCTAACCTTAACACATCATTAACTTAAGAAATCATAAGATAAGGGAACTCCTGGATCAAGTATTAGGAGAAATTTGCCTTCATGGTGGACTTTTTGATGGAGCTAACCCGCTTTTGCATGGAGAGGAAAACCACGGAAACCTCCGACGATTTGCGTAACGGCAAGGGGATATGATCCGTTTACCACTCAGGATATTTTACGACAGCACTGTGGTTAGTGCAAGCCGGATGCAACATTCGTATCGACCAGACATCGCCGGTTCACCCCATTAGAAGGCGAATGTTCTATTCCCTGAGCTACCATGGCTCATATTACAACATTTGAAAAGTTTCGTTAAAAATATGAATTGTATATTGATAATTATTTATCAAAAAATGCTAAAACGTGATAACATTGCATATTATTCAGGGAAACGGTTTGAAAAATATGAAAATAAAAAAAAGATTGTTGGAAAATGCTGAATGTTCAAAACGATTTTTAATTAATTTATTTCTGTATATTTTTTTATAGTTGGATAAGAAAAGTCGGTAAACTTTTTCATTCAAAGTGTGTTCAAGATACAGTTTCTTTAGACTTTAGATTCAATAAATTTTTAGAGCATTGTTTCTTTATTATTTAGAAATGTTTATAAAAAAGCACTTTTTGGTCAGATAGGAGAATTTGGTTCACATTTTCTAGTTTAAGGAACAATTTCCCGGTTTTCCCGAAGTACCAGGAAATCAAAAGAAACCTATTTGTTTCCTAGAAACTCCAAAAAAAACATGTTACACAAAATATCTAAAGCAAAACCAAAAAATGCAATATGGTCAAATGCAATATGGTCATTTTCCTAAATATAACATTTCGAGTCATAATTTTTCTAATAATTACTAAATAATTACTAAACAGTAATGGCTACTGAAAATAGGATTACTAACATGAAATTCTACATGTATCATGCTGTTTATTAGATATTCATTATTTCTCTTCTGCTTTTAATAATAGAGCTATTGTCCGCCATTTTGGGATTGACGTAACGACATTAGAGGAAATACTAAATAATCTACGACCATAAGGATGGGTATTAGTAGGAAGGGGGCAAATATCTATAGCCATTTCGGGGTTATTATTATTGTAAGTATTTTATACAATTTTGTAGTTTATAAAACTTTAAATTAGATTTTTAAGGAATGTTTTTGATTGTTTACGGAGTCAAATTTTCAATATTCGGGAGTAAATTTTAAACATATTTATTAGCTGGCGATATTCTTTTCAATTCAAAATTTAAATGATAAAAGGAGCAGGGGTTGGACGAAAACATTAGTTTAAATTTGTTTTGGTGAGAAATATTGTTTTTTTTGTGGTGTTATAATTTAGTTCATTTTTTTTACATCTTAATGAAATTCGAAAAAGGTGTTGGAGTTATTTAAAAGCAGTTTATACTCTTACGCAACACATCTTTGTCTTTTGTGACGGCAGTGTTAAAAAATTTTTTTCTTCAAACTCTTCAGTTTTGGTGGGAAAATAAATTTCTTGGTACCAGTTTACGAAGAATTGAAAAGTTATACCAACATTGATGACTTAAAGGATCATAAAAGAAGAAGAGGTTTATTTGTGTTATACAAAATAGAAAAAGAAAAGTTGGAAGCAAAACAGAGTTCTGTGGATTTTGAAAGGTTTTGGGCGTATAACGACTTAAATACAACAGATTCTCTTGTTTCCCAATTTTTCCCGCTTTAGATTTATCAACAGCTAACAATATCAGTCCCTCAGTGGACTGATCGTAAATACACGGTTTCCAGTAGAACACTGAAGTCAAGCATCACTAACTGCGGTCAGTAAACGAGTGGGTGACTACTTTGATCAGACTGAGGGTGCGCGGTATCGATCCTCGATAAACTTTTCTAACATTAAGTGCTCAACTTCGTGCACAGATTGTCAGAGTAACAAAGCAGAGGAGCCATCCACTTTGCAAAAAGATCAAAATTGTGATGGCATGTCTTCGGATAATCCTCAGGGATGTTTCCCAGACTGTCGCCAATAGCCCATTATGCAGCTCTTGTGCGACGAGAATAAAAGTATCTAACAATACCAACTGTTGCAAATTGCTCAGCGAAAAGTACTCTAAGCAAAGATAAATTTTTAAGATAAGTGTGAAACTTATTATATATATATATATATATATATATATATATATATATATATATATATATATATATATATATATATATATATATATATATATATATATATATATATATATATATATTCTGCAATTAAAATGAACCCCTAATAATTGGGATATATGTTGAATTTTATTTTTTTTAATGAAAATTGATTCCTGCTGCAAATCACTGTGCAAAATTGTTTATTTAAAATGCAAGACTTTTTTTCAAATATATTATAAAAATGAAAAAATGAAACTAACTGCTCAAACTTTTGTGTAAAGTAACAAACAAAAAAATGAAGTTTGGACAAGTAATTGATTTTAGCACAGTACATTCAAAATTAAAAATTCTTGAGAAATTCTTCAGTGATGTTACTATGTCGACTTCGAAAATATTTTAAATATTTTTGAGCATTAAAACAAGATCATTTTTTAAATAATGTTCAATTTTAAATCATTTAAATCATCAAAAAAATAATTAAATTTTGAAAATAAATTTGTCTTTGAACTTTTTCAACATTCGAAACAAAATTCCAAATATAAAGTCATCAGAAGACGAAAAATATATTTTTTCCGCAATGAATAAGGCGCTTGTTTGTAACCTTTTTTTTTTTTTTTTTTTTTTTTTTTTAAAGAATTCTCGGAAAAAGAGACAAAAGAAAAATTAAAGTAAGTTCTTCTTTTCGTTAAGAAGATTTAGAATTTTTAATGCTCAAAGGAAGGATCTCTTTTAGTGGATTTGGTACGAGTACTCTTCCGTAGAATTTTATGCAAGAAATTCGTTTATTTAAAGTTTTCGGTATTTTTTTCCTTCAAGAGATTGAAGGTAAAAAAAAAAAAAGATTTTCTTTGAAAAAAATGACACGGCTTTAGGGGATTTAAAATCATTCTTGAATTTATGAAGAATATGTTAAAGAATATTTTAATCTTTATATATTTGAAAGTATTATGGTGCTTGGTTTTCTGAACTTTTGAATTTAAAAATATAACAAAAATTTATGTAATTTTTATAGAAAGATACAAATTGTGTTACGCGGCAAGAAATTAATGGGTAAGTATTTAGAAACCGAGTTAAAATAAATATTGTTATTATTCACTACAAAATTTACTGTTCAACTTAGATATTCAAAGTGAAATATTTTTAATTTTGGAAAATCTTAACATTTGTCAGCAAGAATTTGGTAAAATTACTAAAAACTATAGTAATCAGCTGTTCTCAAAAAGTAGAAGCTTAACACAGCTCCAATAACAATTAAGTTTAAATTTAACCCACATTAAAAATTTTGAAGTAAATTCAAAATTCGGTCTAGTGACAGGAATTAACATAATTTACAGTATTTTTTTATAAATAATTTAATATATATATATATATATATATATATATTAAATAAAAAGGGTTAAATTTAGACCTTTAAGATATATGAAACACCAAAGAGCCAAAAAGAACCACAGTTACAAAGTAAAAAGTTACGAAATGAGTTTCCGAAAATATTTTTGTTTTTAAATATTGCCTAGATATTTACCAGGGGATAATGCGCTAGCGTCCCAATGGGGTGAATTGGGTTCGAATCCCAGGTATGACTGGCCCATACGATTTTCGCTTATGGTGAAATAAGCAACTCTTATCTACACCATTTCCACAGTGCTGGCGTAAGATATCCTCAAGGGTGGAGGGATCGCGGGTTAGAGTACCTTTGAAATCAGAGTGACCGTGTGAAGTATTCGTGGTTTCCTTCTCCATGTAACGCAAATGTTGGTTAGTTCCATAAAAATAAGTCTTTCACGAAGACAAATTTTGCCCAACACTTGATCCAAGAATTCCCATGTCTTCTCGGTTGGTTACAAGGTTGTTGAACATTGGTAGTCTCAAAATTGGGTGTAAGTTGTTCAATGACGGTTATGAAATAAAATAGAAATAAGAGTATAAAGTCTAATAGGACGATATTACTTGATAATATATTTTATAAATGGCAGCAATAAATATACTATATTTGTTGTGTGAAATTGCTTTGATCTATGTCCAAAAAGGTAACACGCATTAAACCGAGCTATTATTTTAACAAATAATTGATGAAAGTACTTTAAACTTACTCATCCATTCTAAAAATAATTTTTTACTTATTTAAGTATATTTTAGCGTTTTTATAAATTATTTCTATAACAACGATGCAACGTCGCTAGCTTTTTAATTAAATATATCGTTTAAAATAATCTGATATATCAATTGAATTGAGAATTAGCTGCTGCTAACATTGTTGGTTAAATCTTTTGCGAAGATTCAAAGTGTCTAAACAATTTGTCGTTGCTTTGGCAATGCTTTAAATGTTAGCCTTGCTGCGAGTATTATTTATTTAACTCTTTGATTAAATGGCTGTTGCCCAGAGGCGGCATTTCTATGAATAACTTAATGAATACTCTAAACTCTATTAATAATAAATAGCAGAATCCAACGACACTATTAACTCCATAAATGTTAGAGGTCTTTTAAAATGTAAATGCGTAGCAAATTTCATCTTTTAAATTTAAGTGGTGAAAATAATTTCGTTGACTGTAATATCTGCGTTACAATAACCAAATATTAAGCTGCTACAAATACAATGAAGCAATATATATATATATATATATATATATATATATATATATATATATATATATATATATATATATATATATATATATATATATATATATATATATATATATATATATATATATATATGCATATATATGCATATATAATCTTATATACATACATATACTTTTTATAATTTTTCCAGGCTTTAACAGCGTGAACATCTTTGTCGGCGATTGTCTTGTCTTTGACAATCTTAAAATAAGAAGGAAGCGTTTAAATTGTCTTTTGCAATTTTAAAAAATGCTGAAATAAGTAGAAAATTTAATAACTATTAAAATTATTAATTAACATTTTATATAGCTTGAGCATCCTCAGATTTAGGTGCACAGAATTCTCTAATAGCAGTTAGATACTGTCTAAATTTATCATGAATAGAATCTGTGTACCTTCATCGCCGCATTAATTCGGCGTCTGTGGTAACGGACTGGCGGTGACATTTTTTTCTTAAGTCCCTTTTTATGACTGCCCTCATACCTTCAATCTTATTGACCAGAAGCAAAAGTAACCTTACCAGCCGGTATCCAACGTAGAACCAACGGACCTATGAAATTACATATGCCGTTGAACATTTAAAACTAACACTAAAATCTAAACCAATCAGAATCACGATTGGGTTTCAACATCACCCAGCTTGGCTATCAACCGCGATCACAACTTGGCGCGAATCAAGGGGCACCCTCAAATATAGTCTACCCAAGTAAATACCTAAATTAGCTATTAGAATTTCCTATATTGTTTGAAATATATATGCCGGTAAGGATTCCTTTATTTAAATCTGGATTGTTTTCTAGGTATTTCACAATCATTGTTTGTTGGCTAATGTTTGTACGTGAAGCCATTTGAAAATACTACGTTGTAATTTTACTCTACACTACTCTCTATACTTCAATTAATCACAAGCTTGGCTTAGAACACACAAAACGATCTTAGCTCGCATAGAAGAAGGGAAAAAAGCATGTTGTTGCCAGATTAATAAAGTGGAATTATAGTAATTTTCTTATTGGTCAAAGTTAGTCCCGCCTACAAACTTCAATTTCACCGGAATCGTACGAAAACGACGATTCCGGATTTCGGTATGCTCATGTTACGGCAAAGTGGGTTTTACGAAATTGGCAACCTGATGAAAGCTAGTTTCCTAGCGGAATAAATTTCGGTGAGTTGGTAATAGGGCCCCTAGTCTTTCATACGAACTGAAATACTGTTTCGAAAATAGGAAAAAGAGGCAAGTAGATATTGGAATGTAATTAAAATTTAAAAGATAATATAACGTTACCTTTTAACGCTCTTTCCACAAAACATTGTATTGAAACAAAATATGTAAATGGAATTTAATTTGCTCTGTAGAATATTATTTACTTGTTTTTTTTAATGTGTAGTCATGTGATTTATGTGTGTAATTTCGCTCGAAATATAAATTGTACAAATAATGCCCTACTGAATAAATATTTAAAATGCATAGTTAAAAAACATTGTTTATGAATGAAAAATATTGCATTCAAAATTAAAAAACGATAGTTTTAGTTAAAGCAAAAAAATTGCAAAAAAAAAAAAAACTAATTAAAAAATATTGGTTCAGATTATGAATCTACGAAGTTCTTAGAGACTATTTTATAAAATAAAAGTCTCAAAATATTTCATAATTGTATTTTTCTAAAACTTAGCTGAGTATAAAAATTTAATGCAAAAATTCCTTCAGACTTAAAGCGTTCAATTTCCGAAAGTTAACGATATTATCTTGATAAAGTATTAAATTATGTTTCCCTGGTGAATAAAAAAAAAGAAAAGAAATTTTCTTTTCGACGGTTTCGTTTTATTAAATGTTTAATATTTATCTCCAAAAAAAACAAAAAAAAAACCTAGAAAGAATGCTTATAGGAGGAAGTCTCTTCATTTCTTTTCCCAATTTCAATAGGTGCATAAAAATTTAATACTTAAATGAAAACTAGATCAAGTCAGGAAGAAAAAAGTCGAAGAAAATTAACAAAAGATAAAGACTAATTATTTTATGAACATATCCTTAAATCTTTAATGGGATTTTTAGAATAAAAAACCGTTTTACAATGACTTCATTTTTAATCTTTAATAAAAGAATTAAAATATTAGTCAAATATCAGGGAAAAATTAAAGAAGGTAATTTATTTCTATACTTAATTTGATTGCATTAAAAATCTTAAGCGTTTTAATCATTTAAGAATTTCTTTCTCTGACACGTTTTCAATAATTTAAAAAAAAGGGGGTGCTAGATTTTAATTATTCCATAATTATAACAAGCTGTTGCACAATTCAAGTTTTACTTTTTGATGTCAACTATGCAATTAAATATTATTTTTATTATTTTTCATATTTTTAATCGCGCAATTGGAAAACGTGTTTAACTTAAATTGTTTAGTTAAGCATAAAAACTTGGTCAAATTTATTTTGATTTAGAAATTTAACAACTTTATGTTCCTTGAGTGTTCTTTTTCATTTTTTATTTAATATTTTTAAAAGAAAAAGGTTAAATGTTTACATTAGAAAACTCATTCTCTGGAGTGATAAATTTATTCATGTAAAGTATATTTATGTTACCGTGAATGACAGAAATTAAGAGAATGTCGACTTTCACCGGTGAATGTCAACAATCACATAATCGCTTTGATGAACGTCCAAAATATTTGTTGTATCCGATTTGATATTAATTTATTCATTGATATAATTATTTTTATTCGATATTTTGTTATATTCTCAGGATAGATTAGGAGAAACATCAGTGTTAAGAGAACCGATTAAATGCATACTGTTTATAACCGGTTTACATTAATGTTTTTTAAGGCACTTTTCCTTAAAAAAAAAAAAACATTGATCTATGGCATACCGGGCAGTGGCCCTTAACTAGACATAATGTATAATGTATAGACATAATATATAATGTATATTTACCAAAGCGGTGGAAGCCAACAGCCATCAATTTATGTCATTCAGGGTAACATTTACATTTTAAACTTAGTGTAAAATGCAGCTATATTGGAAATAAATCTTGGAATCTTGAAATTGAATTTCGTAATCTTGCGACCCATTTCTGATTGCAGAATGGAACTTAATTCCCCCAACTAATTAGCACTTTGAAAATTATCAACCAAAATGTTCCGTTGACTTTTGAAGAATGTTTCCCATATTCACCACTGCATCTTTCTGTATTCGAAGTCAAGTAATTGTCCAGAGTATTGCACCATCCGGCCTATATATCAAGTGCTAATAAAAAAAGTGATAAACAATTCTAATTTACTTGTGGAAAGGCAGATTGTTCGAATCGTTTTCTCCTTAATGTAACTAGATGAGATAGGAATTTTAAAAGGGCGTATTAGCATGGCGCGCACGTCTTTTCGAATTCGCGAAGCAAACTATCACATCGTTAACTGAAGGCGTCCTAGTATAAAGTTTCGTTACAAATCCCTAGGGCCAAAGAATTTTTTTTCCCTTGACACACTCGAATTCAGTAGGTTCTTCTTTTTCCCCTTAAATTTTGGCTTGTGGCATCAATTTGATACTGCTTTCCAGTAAGTTTCTTGTCGCCGAAGGGAAGTTTCTTCTTTGACTCAATTCTAGAAGTAGCAAAGAAATTACTATTTTTTCATTGGTCAGTTCTTCTACACGTGACAAGATAATTCAATGCCCAAAGCAGTTCGGGAATAAAGAAAAGAAATGTTAGGGACATGAAAATTCCAGTCTGAATTTAAGGAGCAATGTTCTTGAATATGTTCTAGGATTCATTCTTGATGGTTCGAGGGGGCAACATCAAATATTCTAATTGATTAGAACAGATGATATTTTAAGTTACGAAATCAGACCCAAAAACGTACTTTCTCTGAATAAACATACCTTTTTTTTCCATGGATTCATATTTCAAACCCTTAAAATAGCCACAATCTATGAAATATGGTCCTCATAGTTTAGTCAGAAGAGCTATCCGAAGAAATGACCCCTTAATGTTAATTTTCCTTTTTGCGTATTTCGCCATATCTCTAGAACTTTTCAAACGAATTGAAAAACATTTGCGCACACTTATAAAATTCGTTTGTCCAAAAATAATTCCATGCAAAAAATTACTTTTAGTAAATATTTATTATTTTTAAAATTTGCATTGTAAGTTATCCTTTTTTTACGTCATTTTAAAGTAGGAATTTTACATGACAAAATGCAAAATTTGAGCGAAATTGGTTGAATAGTTCTGAGAAATCGAATTTTAAAAAAGTCGTATATTTAGAATTTGATTTCTCAGAAACAATTCGACTGATTTCACTCAAATTTTGTATTTTGCCGCACAAAATTACATTCTTTAAAATGATGCAAAAAATCGCATACCTTAAAATTCAAAAATTTTTTTCGTCCACTATTAAAAGGCAATAACTATTTACTAAAAGTTATTTTTTGCATGGGATTATTTTTGGATAAACGGATTTATAATTGTGTGTAAAAAATGTTCATTTCTCTTAAAAAGTTCTTGAGATAGAGTGAAATACGCAAAAAGTAAAATTAACATTAAAGGGTCCAAACTTAGGATTGCTCTTCTGATCAAACTATTTAACTATAATTCTCAGATTGCGACTTTTAGGGCTCAGAGATCTGAATCCGTCAAAAAAAAAAAAACAAAAAAAAACAAAAAAAGAAAAAAAAAGGTATATTTATTCAGATAAAGTATGTTATCGTGTTTGATTTGGTTGGTAACTTAAAATATCGTCTGCACTTATTAATTTGCTTATTTGAGGTCACCCCCTCGAACCATTAAGATTGAGTCCTAAAACGTGAAACGTGGATTAAGAGTTGCTTTGAGTGATGATTGGTGCACTGTAAAATTGAAAAACAAGGTTTAAATAACGTTGGATGACATAATTTTAGTTTTATTAAGCTATACAGTTTAATTTATTTGAATTTGTCTCTACATTTCGCAGGAATCAATGGTTGAAAGCATACAGCGACAATCTTTTAGTGTATGCTGAGTTAAAAAAATAAGATTAATAGCGCTTTTGGCTACAAAAAGTCGATCTGTAAATCCTTGAAAACCTCACTTTCTTTTTTGATGATTTGTATCTCTTCATTGCTCTTATCAACGTTAATAATCGTTATTCTGAGTAACGAAGCGTTTTCTTCCTTCATTTAGTCCCGAAGTGGACTGTTCGTAAGGACAGTTCCCAGTAGAACACCAAAGTCAAGCATCACTGACAGTAAACGGGTGGGTGACCACTTTTATCAGCCTGCGTATGGACCAAGGGTGGGCAGTATCGGTCCTCGTTAAACTGTTCTGCCGTAAAGTGACCATCTTCGCACGCAGGTCTTCGGGCTACCAAAGCAGGGGAAGCCAATCCCTCTACAGAGGATCAAAATTGCGATGGCATATCGTCGGATCATTCTCAGGGAAGTTTCTCAGACCGTCGCCAATAGCCCAATATACAGCTGAAGTGCGATGTAAATAAAGTACCTAGCTTTCTTCATTCAAATAATGATTTAGGGTAATTAATGTCATGGAAGCAAATATGAATGTTGCATTATCGCTTCAATACTTCTAAATACAGTCAAATTATTAGAGGTACTATAAGAATCTATGTAAAATCTTAAATATCAGGTGATACTATACAGCTCTATTGTTTTTACGTGACTGAAACCGGTTTGCACTTGTTTACGTTAGTGCATCAACTGGTTAAATTAGACGATATATAATATAAATTTGACGGTTGGATAAATTAGTCGATATTTTATAAAAATATAGAATATTTACTATATCAGGTATTATTTTAGTATATTATAATAATTCGAACATATTATTAGACTCACTGTGCTTTTTTAATAATTACATGTTTTTCCAGAGTTTGTATGCAATACTTTTTATATTTAAACATACATGTAATGGGTTTTTATTCAGGAGATTTCTAATATACTTCCTATTAGTATTTATTTTTAACGTATTGCATTACAATGTTAACCCATTGATACATGAAATTAAATAAATGCTAACCGGTTCCAGCAGCGTAAGGACAATGAAGCTTTATAGTATCACCTGATGATTAAGATTTTACATAGAATCTTATAGTGCATCTAATAATGTGGCCAGGGACTGTAGGTTTTTAAATAACTCCTCCAACAACTCCAAAAATCTCACATTCGTTCTTATTAAAATCAATAATGATTCTTAAATGTATAGAGAAGTTTTTTTCCCCTCTCGTTTAAAAATTAATTTGCAGTTAATTCTCTCTCGTTGTTAACATGATTCGGGCTTTAAGGATGTCCATTACGAACCATTTTGCATAATTTATCCAATCGATAATGGAAATCACCATAATTATTTTCGATTTGGCACTCGAGTCTAATTCGAACAAAGGCCCAAACGAGCAGCGAGAAGACATAAGTTTAGGGCGCGCAGACATATTAAAGGCCTGATCCTATCACCAAACAATCGACGAAACGAATGGGGTTCGCATTCTATTGTTCCAAAAGGAATGTTACCTCTAACTCTCAAATGTTGGGAGGGTTATGGGGCACCTACTCAAGATAACGACATCTTCCGTTCTTAGTGGGGATCTTTCTAAACGAGACACTTCCCTTCGAAATGACCAGTAGTAAATAATCTGGAGAAGCTAAAGGCGTCGTTCTCGGAAAATGGAGACTTGAGAGAAAACGGAAGGAATGTAAAATGAAGTTATACAAGAGCTTTTACAATTTTATTCCAAATATTTGAAAAGAATTCTTTTTTTCCTTTCACATTTAATAAATTTCAAGAAAATCTTGTTTACATGTTTATTATTTTTTTTTAGAGAAACTGATTCTGTAACATTTTAAATTCACTTATAAAAAAGTATTTTTATAAAATATAGGTGTATAAATATGTATAAAAAAATATAGGTGTTTCGTAATGACTGCCCTTATTATACATTTATAGGAAACTAGGTAAGAAGTAAGTTAAAAAATAATAAACATTTTAGAGGCAAATTATTGTTTGAGTAAAAAACACGCAATCAAAATTTCAGCTATCACTACTAAAGAGGGCAGGACTGGAAACAGTAAAATCTGTTTAGTTTTTGATGAAATTTGCGAGAAATTTAATGGCGGTAATTGGAAACATCTAAAAGCTTCTTATCCCCAATTCGTTTTTTTATTTTTTTATTTTATTACTTTTTTTTATTCAAAATTTTAAAGAAATGCCCCCTGGTTAATGTTTTATTTATTATATGAAATTTTATGTACACTAATTAATGCAAGGATTCTAAATATATATAGCAGCTGTCATTTGACAAGGTTTTTTTTCTAAATGTATATCAACCCTTTTTGGTCTATTCTCAGTCATCAAAGATTGCTTTTAACTTTATATCAACCCTTTTTGGTCTATTCTCAGTCATCAAAGATTGTTTTTAACTATATATCAACCCTTTTTGGTCTATTCTCAGTCATGAAAGATTTGTCCTAAATTAATACAAAATAATGAAATATATGTTAAATATAAATTCTTCGTCAAAGGGTTAAGAATAACGATCAGTACAGATGTGTTCTATTTATTTTACAATATTTATTTTTTTGTTGCTAAATAACAAAAAATAATGTGTGGAATCAAATACGACAGAAACTATTAAACTAAAAATAACATTGGAAAGATTGACTGACTCAGAATAACGAAACTCGTGATACTTTTTATTTATTTAAAAACATTTATTATTAAAGAAATTTTTTTATAAATACATTATTATTTCGTATTCTTAAATAGAAGCATGTGGCAATTTTATTATGCAGATAAAAAATCGTTCATCATTTTAAACACTGTTAAACTATTAAAGAACCCCTGATACAATGGATTCCAGTTTGTAGATGTATTGTAGGTTAGAGATGAAATGTATTAAAGTATGAAACAGGCGAGTACATTTTATATCGCTTCATTTTTAAAATAAAAAAGTTACCGAGACATATAAGACTTGTGAAAAATCATGAAAAATTAACTTTATAATCGTATAAATTTTAACTGCAGATGGCAACACCATTTTAAAATGTTGAATCAAATTAACGAGTATCCGTATTAATTTGGATTATGTTTGAAAATATGACTAATATAATAGTTCCTTTCGTATTAGTAAGAGATAGTATTAACTCCAAGAAAAAGGGACTTTTTACGTGGAATCACGTTCAATAGATTCGATATTAACCCATTAACAGTGACATATATTTCAGAAAAATGCGCAAAAATGGAAATTTTTTTTGACTGTTTAATTTTGTCCTTTATATTATTAGAAAAGTTAGAAAATTACTTTTCATTACAAAAATAAAATTTTAAATGCAATAACTACTGTATTTATAATTTCTACATACACATAAAAAAGTAATGGATTACACACACATCTTATTCAATTAGAGCAAATTAAACAAAATTTTGTAGCTAAATATAATATAACTAGTATAATATAATATAAAAAAACAACAATATGATTTTCAATACATAAATTTTACAAATCTTTTCCCTCCCTCGACCGACATTTCCCACCCTCTTTTTCTCTCCCTAGACTGAAGTTGTAATTGGTGAAAAACTAGGACTACTAATGCCATCTATTAGGAAAATAGTGAATTAAGTATCCTAAAGTAGAAACAAACGCAGCTCGGACTTCACAAATTTAGAAACGTAAATTTTTCTCCTTCGAGCATCACAAATACTGCACGTAGTAGGTGCCCGAACTAAATTCGGCCGACACTGGCATGGGGTTAATCTATGGACTCATTTCAGATTAGTCTCTCATCTATTTATTTTTCATATTAATACAAATTAAAGATTGACAGTTTATTTGATATCAAAGTTATATCAGCCATTTGTGTTCTTTTTTCTTATAACCGTAAAAACTAATAGCTACTTACACCAACAAAGATATTACACCTATCGCAATATCTTTTTATTTTATTTTCCACTACTGTCGATTTTAAACAGAAAGGATCGCCACTAACGATGCTTTGTAAATTAATTTAATCTTTCAAGTGACTACATCTAAACTCTAACACCCAAACACGTAAGCTATTGCAATAAAGAAAATGCTGCAGAAAAGGTCCGTAATGTGCATTCTTTTCTATTCAAATACAATAAACTTCCCCTAATGACTATGAGTACGAAATAGGTTTTTAAATATTAACTTCCTATTTTCTAAGCTGCTTTGCATAATATCTGTAATCATCGTTTCCATGCGTTAATGCTCAGAAATTTCAATTTCCTCCCTCTGTCTAATGCCCTCTTCTCAAATAGGGTTCATTCTTTTAGGAGTAATAACAACAACAAGAACTTAACACGGGTATTCGTTAAAAGGCATTAACATAAAACTTAACAAGGAGGTATGAGATTAGTTGAAAGCACTTTCTTTAACCATTGCGTTCTGCGAAGTAATTACAGAAGTGAGAGTTTTTGAAGGTTATTATTTTTAAATAATGACTGCATTTAAATAGTTTTTTTTTTTAATATTATAGTATGGTTTTGAAAGCAATTTATATCGTTTATTAAAATGTAATATCCATTTTTACCACCAGGGGGAAAGAGAGTAGCGAATGTATAAAATTCTGTTTCCGAATCCGTCTTCCTCCCTTAATGCATTTTCCATACAAATGTTCAAGAACTTTATTTAAACTATTATTTAGGTACTTAAGAAAAAAAGAGCACAATGATCTTATTAATGGAAAAAAATGAGCACGTAATATTTTTTGAAGGTTGTTCGTGAAAAAAAAAAAAAAAGAAAACAGTTTCATATTTAAAACTAAAAAAATTTTTTGTAATTAAACAAATTGGAAAAATATTTTTAGTTGTTTTCTATATTGAAAAAACTTTTTAATATGCTTGTTCAGATTTTTCATACATGTCAGTATTTGTTGTACTATTTTATATTGTGTTCTGTATGTGGTAGCATATTAGATTTTATATTTTTAAAAGCATTTCATGCAACGTTTGCCTTAAAACATATTCCAAAGTTAAAAAAATACATAATCCAATATATCTAAATACACCACAATAAAAAAAATGAAATAATTTGTTTTAAATTGTAGTGTAAGTAGCATTTATAATTACACTTCAAGAAAAAGTTTTTTAATATAATATCACCGCTGACATTTTCATAAGTTTTTTAATGAAATTTAAAAAATATAGTTGGAGCATAAAAAATTGGCTAATATCAAAAATAAAAAAGCTCGTTTTAAAGGGCCCCGGCCCCTTTTTTAATATGAATAGTTCTATCAGCAAATTTTTAATGATTGTTTTCCTTATAGAATTGTAATTGTTCATAGAATTGTAAACGCGCTGAAAAATTAACCATGTATTAGTTTAATGCAACAAAATTAATAAATAATCTAAACAACTATAGAGTTGTTGGCTTGGTCAAATTTTTTTTTTTTTTTTTTTTGCAATGTACACCTAAGATTGCGAATCCGAAATCGTTTTTGATTTTATAATATTTTATGAAAATAAAATGTGAATCAAATTAAAAGTTTAGTTTTTTTTTTTTTTTTTTTTTTTTTTGTAGCTTTTAAAGCTTTTTGACGAATAGGTGTTAACCTACTCGTTAATTAGATTAAAAAAAAAAACTTCGGAGAAAATGAGTCGTTTGTTGAACTTCAAATTAGTTACTACTTTGGTATTATAAGACAAAAATAAATTGGAGGATACATATTTTTTCTGTAATTTTTATTTTAAATTTAAATGGCTACAAGTTTATTTTTTAAAAAAAATCGATTAATATTTACAATAGAGTTCCCTTTTCGCAATGTTTTATGTTCTTGGAGAAAACAGGAAAAAAAAAAATACTTATTAAGAAAATTTTTAATCACGATTAAAATAATAGGAAAAATGGAAGATTTCATAAATATAAGTTCCAAGTTATCCTGCCCTATCCAAGAGGCATCCTAGTTTAGACTTTAACCAAAGAAATATTTGCCAAATGACAAATTAGATCAACAAAAAACTGCCTCTAGTTTATCTTGAGGTTAAAATTATTTTAATTAAATTCTGAAACCAAATACATTCAGAGAGTGACTCACCGAGTATCTGTCCTGCAACTGTTCTACCGTCTTCTCCGACCACTGCATTCCGAGCATCCCATGTATCCGTGTACTGAACAAACGCGTATCCCTTGTGCATGGAGATACCTATGAGACGACCATAACGACTGAAGATACGCTCAACCTCTTCTTTGCCCACCACGTAGGTGTTGAGGTTGCCCACAAACACTCGACTGTTCACGGACTGTGGGTCACTACTGTTTGTGTGGTTGCCCACCCGAGTCATTGCCGTGGTTGTGCTGCTACAGATGGGTGGTGTGACTCTGGGCTGAGAAGGCGGTGCAGCTTCTGTTATGCCTATGAGAAGAAACACTTAGGATTAACGACAATGTTCAAAGAGATAAAATAATATTGCAATAAAAATGTAAAGTGAAATTTTAATCATCTGATGACATTGGGCGTAAGGTACCCATGCTGCGATTAGCTCTTCAAAGCAAATCATTTTCCATCCATCCTATTATTGTCTCTGGAGACATGATACCCAAGTCAAAATTCTTGATGGTCCCATCAAATCATTTTGATGGCTTATGCTGGTTTCAATGCTATTCATGATGGTCCGACATCATTTGATGGTCACCATCATCCAACATTTTCCATTACGCGTTCATGGTTTTTGACATGCCAACTAACTTCGATCATACTATGATGGTTAACCATAAAGAGAAGTTTTATTCTCATAGATCAACAATCCATGATTGGTTCCAACTATACATTTCCATGATGGTTCTTTTCTTTAATTATTTTTCTAAGTATTAGTCTGTTAAATTTTATGCGTTTTTAAAATTTAAGAGTTTTTCAAATGCACTTAACCATATTTACTCCTAAAGCTTTTTAATTGTATTAACGTAAGAGAACTGGGGGGGGGCAAATTAAACAGTACTAAGTTGCTTGTGTCCATAATCATATTTAGTTCATAAATTAGTTTACATTTAAGCTTTTTAAAACTAATAAACTCATGACTTGTTTTTCCATAATAAAACTTTAAAAATAATCTGATCACAATAAGTGAGTTAGCTGTTTATTTTTATATTATGCTATTTATGATATTGATGTTATTCAGAATATGATGTTCACGGCATTAAAGGCAAAGATCTAAGTAAAAAAAATTATAGGTATTTTTGTTAAGTGCTTAGATTTTGAATCTTTTAGTTAGGCGCTTTAGAAACTCTTTAGATTTCAAACCATTATTTTTAAAAGTAAATTCCTTCAATTATTATTTAAGTATTATATTATTGGTATATTCAAACATATACAGTATAATTACTTCTTTACGATTTAAGACGGGAAAATTCATATTTTTATAATTCATTTTCTTTTAATTCTTTATCTAAAAATATTTTATTTAATTCTTAACCTAATAATTAATACAGATTCTTTAATTTAACTGTCTGACTTAAAAATTTATAACAGGAGAAACAATTGAAGATTTTAAAAAAATTATTGCAACAAATATGTGTGATAGAGCATACATGTTCTTTTCCGAAGTTCTTGCATTTAGTTTAACATTTTTTCAATAGATGGCACTGAAAGAAGTAAACCTGTAAACCAAAGAAAAGCAATTTAAAATTACATCACAATTTTACGAAATCTTTATATGAACTGAAATCGCATTACATTTTCGAAATCAGATACAGTATATTTTTGGAGAAAGAAATTTTTATACACTCAAGGAAAAGAAAAAAATACAGTAAAAAATGCTTGCAGCACCACCTATCGAAAAATGTTTATACAGAAGTAAATTTATGACAGGAAAAAAATAAGGTTGCGCCAATTGCGCTTTGTCACAAGCAAATGCCAGGAAAATTATTGTTTTAAGTTTCTCTGTTTTCCTGTTATAAATTTTTAGTAAACCGTCTGTCTAGTTTGAAACACCCAGTATAATTTATTATCATAAACATAGACAAAACATATTTGTACTGCTAAAAGATTTTAAATTTGGGTAATTTCTTAGCTTTTTAACTGTATTTAAAAAATGCCGCAGACATATTCAATAGAAAGCCGCAGAGTTTGCAAGAAAATGCTAAGAAATGCTGATCTAAAACAATATTCATTCAACTGTGGATAATAAATTGAAGCTGTGTCTTTAACTTCCTAATCAATTTAACTTACTAAAAAGTTTATTCCCTTTCCTCATTGTAAAGAAAAAAAAAAAAAAAACTTAAGTTCTGAATTAGCATAAAACAAAGAAGAATTAAAATTTTAGTATGTTCGGTGACGATGTTAAGAAAAGTAAACTCTTCAACAAATTTGCACAATGAACAGTCAATTGATTTTATTTTATAAAATGACGACAGAAAGTTCTTTTTTAACATCAGACTGCGATGCCAAGCTGGGGGAAATGGAACGTAAAATCGTGCCTATCAATCTCAACTACAGAAAGAGCAGAAGAGAAAAATCTCAGTTTGTTTTGACAAAAGAGCTGAAATGGTAACGAATGCAATAATATATCATTTTATTTCTTAAGCAAGATAATTTTTTATTTCATTTTTTTTTTCTTCAGGCGACATTCAGCCATTTTTTTTCTTGGCTCAAAGAATAAATTTTTGAAGTTCTCAAAGGAATAAAATCGCAATTTGAAGACTAGATAGCGTGAAAAAACTTGAAATGCAACCTTTAAAGAGTTTTTTTCTTCTCTTTTGACTGATATTTTTTTAAGCATATAATTAGTGACAGCTGGAATTTTTCTGTAAAAAATGGAATTTGTATGACTTTATCAAAAATTCCTCACAAGCTTTACGTTTTAATTCTAAAGTTATAAGTTCATGCTTTGTGTAGAAATAACCCACAAAAAAAATTTTTTTTTCCTCTTTGAATATCCGTTTTCTCAACTATTTTAAAGAAAATATGTATTTATTTATCTGCGAGCTTCAGTATAAATAGCATTTTTATTGTTTACAGGATTTTTTTCGCAAACTAAACTTTTTAATTTACTTGTTCGAACTTGCTCAATTGGCTATTTGCTCTTCAAGAAGAAGACCTCCCATATCCTTGCATGTAACCTATGACGTTAGAGCGAGCTAATCTTAATCAGCAAAATGGCGTATTAAAGTTAAACTAAGTTTCTCTACTTAAGTTAGCTTGCTAACTAACGATAAGCTAATTAAATACAGAGTCGTATCGCAAATTGAATTAGGTGAAATATAATTCTTACTTGTTTACTTCTTTTATTTAACTTCGATTTATTATTTGTTTATGTATTTTATTGTAACTGTAATATATTTTTGTTTTGTGTACATGGCAACTGCGATGCATAATTAGTTAGTTTATGTTCCACATGACTTCGCGCCTGCCTTTGTGTTAAGTCTCTGTGTAAATATGTAATGAAAGAATTGAAATCATTGAGAAAGAATCTTTGTGAAGGAATTTAGAATGTATCACTTAAGAGAATTGATACTCGAAGGGCTTGGTTTTCTCGAAATAGAATGGAAAGAACAAATGCTAACGTAAACAAATGCCACGTTTCAGCTACCAATCAGGATCGAGATATCCACACTATGTCATTTGCAGGTATCCTATTTCGTAATGCATCCAAGAAATAATAAACCATAAACCATGAAATGACCATTACTTTATATATAAAAGAAATCAATTTTAATATTTTTAACTATAACTTTCTATTTTACTTTTGAAAATATATGAACGGAAATATTTAAATCATGAAACAAAAATTTCTTATCAATATAAACTACAAAATTTAAAAAGAAAAATATAATATTTTTAATGAAATCAGTTGAATAATTTCCAAAAAATTTAAATATAAATAAAAGCCCTGCATTTCATTTCTTGAAAACTATTCAACTAATTTTTTTCTATGTTGTGTTTTTTTTTTCCTTTTAAAAATACGCACTTGAATGCAAACGCATGAGAATGCAAAAAAAAAAAAAAATTATCTTATAACTTGCAGTTTAAACATTACTTAGTCATTTCAAAACTGAATACATATTTTAAATTATTCCACTAAATTAACTCAGATTGTTTTATTAATTTTAAAAATTGACGTAAAAATTCTTTAAACTTTTAAACAAAAAAACGAAGAATTTGAGCTTAAAGTATAGCAATTCATGGACTCCAAAGGGAAGTATAATTACAGCAACAAAAATTGATAAAATAAGTAAATTGCATTCTAATTTAATTTTATTCCTTAACAAAATACAGCCCCGTTAGAATATTATAACATCATGCTAAAACTGTTAGTTATTCTTGCTTATGAATGTTTTCTTGATTATTCTTGCTTATTCTTAGTTATTCTTGCTTATGAATGTTATTGCACTTCTGCAACACGTGTTATTTTCATATTTATTTTTGTGAACTTCAGGCACAAAAGATTGAAGACCTCTAAATTATAGCATATAACTCGAACATTCTTCGATGATTATGAAAAATTATTTTAAAAAATTACGCGATATTACTTTTGCTTAGCTAAAATGTACAAATTGTTGCCGAAATTCCTTTATTCTGGAAATTACTTCATGACGTATGCGACACAAGCGCAAAAATTTGAAGTTAGCTTCAAGGACGAAATTTTCCAGCTTTTTCCTGGTTAAAAGCTTTCGACATTATTGCCTACTATTGTAAATTTAAAATTAAGCGTGACGTTAATTAATTAGTATAATTAAACCTTTCGTACATGTTAGTACATGAAAATCTCCAATGAAAATACAATAGATAGCAATAAAGTTTTTTTTTTAGTTTTCTTTTTTTAAGATTTTGGAACATTTAAAGAAGAGTTTATGAATGCACATTACTTTTCTACAAGAAACAATGAAATAAAATAAAAATTTAAAGAATTATGCTTTTCAAACACATTAAAAGGGAGAACAATATTTTATTTTCATTAGACCCGAAATGGAAACGTGGCCCATTAATTTTAAAAGATGTGGAAGTTGTAAAAGATAATCAAAATTCTTTACGAAAATAATGAGCACCAAGTTATTTATTGTAAGTTTGACAAGAATATAAAATTCATCTCATTTTTACTCTATTTCTAAAACGTAGTTTAAAAATTTATTGTCTTCGTTTTAAAATTGTGTGAACCCTCAACTGTTCATATATTTTTCTAGGCGAAAAGTTTTGCTTGTTTCGGTCAGTAAAGAATTAAATCATTTATATAGTTTGTTTAAAGTAAGAACTCCCCTAACCATTCGTTTGAACTCGTGGCGGTGACTATGGTAACCAGGTATAACTATTTCAAGTAGGGGTGTGGGGTTAAGGAGAAGTTTTGGCTCGGGTCGGCGAGAGCAAGGGAATCTTTTTCTTCGATCTATTGTGCTAGCCTTAGAGTGAAGAGAATCTACCCTCCCTGAAATGCGCTATTCTTGTTTCCATGGCAGCAGACGGCCTCAGACTTTGTGGCGGGGGGAGTTCTTACCGTAAACAAATTATAGTCACCCAGCCCAGAGCTCCCAGTTCAGCTTTCAGCACTCTTACTACTCGAAATTTAATTGGATGTCGAGCTCTATTTGGCTATACAATTTCGTTTGTATAGCCAAACATTGACTATACAATTTCGTCTGTAAACAATTAAAACGTATATGGTTATCCAACACGGAACTAAATTCTTTAAAAAATGCTATTTCTTTGAAAGAGGTTGAAATTTAGATTGGTGATTTTTATAATAAATTTTGCTTGTAGCGGTCTGTCAGCCGACAGAAATCTCTAGTCGAGATTTAAAAGCTCGAGCTTGTCTTAATGTAGTTTTAAATTTGTACAGACGATAAATTCTTTTGAATATAATAGTCTCTTAAAAAGTCGAAAAGCTATTGAAACTTTTAATACCATCTAACACAGATCTTCACTGGAGATTTGAATACTTTAGCTTGTCCGAATTTGGATTGACGGTACATTCTGCTTGGAAAGGTTAGGAAGTGATTGAAACTTATGTCATCAGACACAAAGCTGCGGATGAGGTTTGAGCATTCTAGTTAGACAGGAAACCTTGGAATTTTTACTGACCATACACTCTATTTAGAGATAAAAAAAAGACAAATGATTTTGCATGTAGCAGTTAGGAAGTGATTAGAAGTTGTATTGTTATCATGAACAAAGCTCCAGTAAAGATTCAAGTGCTCTAGCTAATTTGGAAAAAGCCGATATTTTGATTGCAAGATTATACCATCATAGACCCAAAAGCTAATTTAAAAGAATATTTTAATAATATATAGCTGTCAGAGATTACATATTCATGAATTTTGAAAATAATGTAATGATGCATGCAACAATTTTAAGTTGAGTACTAAAATATATCTTTTTAAAAAATATCCCAGACATTATGACAAACGAATTTAAATGATAGCTTTCAAAAAGGCTATTTTATTTAATAATAAAACTCTCTATTTCAATCTATCGCTTAATTGCTAAACAAACAATGTGGTTTAAGGGGAAATATTTCGCATTTTTCCCTTACTTACAAATGAGCTGCGTGGAAGAATTTTAATTGCAAGGTTCTAATGGAAGCCATCTTGGTGAACAAATTACAATCAATTTTTCACTTTTACGACTGAAAATAAGCATTCCAAAAAGGAATCCAGGATACTTTATTCTCAAATAGAAAGTCCAATGTGAAGGAACAGCTTGAATTATTATTATAGCTAACTGTGACTCTAAGATCGTTGCGTTTGTAGAATTCTTGCCAAATTGTAACTGCTTCACTTACTGGCGAAATATTCTTTGTTACATTATAAAGTTTACTCTATTACCACACTGATAATTGTTGAATATGACGTATTCAATATTCTTTTTTTGGCAGATTGTGGCTCTACACAAGTACACATAAATTAAGGTACTAATACATTTTTGGAGGTATTTTCTTTTAAAAATACAAGGAAAATGTTGCATTTTGTGTTGTTTTAAGGTTAAGTAGAGCTGGATTCTAAAGTTGTAATATAATAAAATAAATTTAAAATGTTGAAAATAACGTATTCCAAGTGAACTAAAAATAAGAAGAAAAAAATATTTTTATCAAACAGCCAACGAAACACTTAAGTATAACTTTTGATGGACGTAATGAGGTTAGTTTTCCATGATGATAGAAGCTTATAGCACAAAATTAGAGCGTTTACGTTTTGAATAGAGCTTATAGCTTAGAGCATATAGCACGAAATTGGAGCGTAACGTTACGAAAGTAATACGTTTTTCGATTTAGACCTAAACAAAACAAAAAATCATTTTCTATTTTTTTTTTTTTTTTTTTTAGAAACATAGTTTATTTCTGTAATTTATGTAATATATTATTTATTATTTATTTATTAAATTTTCGTCTGTCAAGGTATTTACGTTAGTAATTTCTCAAAATGATGATTGACAATAAGAAAATGGCAATTTTCGTTACCCCTTTTAAGAAACACTCGTAACTTGTATTAACATCTTGTTAAAAATCGACCACTCTAACTAAAAGGAAAAGGGGTGCATGTTTCGATGCTGATAAATTCAATCATACGATAAAATAGCTGATAGAATATTTTATTGTAGCAGGACAGAAAGCGATTAAACCTTCGATTATTGCCCACGACAAAGCCCCACTTCAAATTTGAACATTCCAACTAGTGAAAGGATGTCCGAAATTTGGGTAGAGGTTAAGCTTCTTTTAACGACAATATGTCACTGAAGAGTATATTGTAGCAATCGGAAAATGCGTATTCCCAACAGGTGCAGAACTTCGATATAGATTTGAGTGCACTAGCTTATCGAAAAGTTGTCAAAAGTTTTATTCCAAAATTTCACTCACAGAAAGTAACATTAAAGCTAATTACTTAGGATATTGAATTAATTTGACTTTAAACATGAAATCTGGAGTGTTATTTTCAAATCTAACTGAATTTTTTAGTTTCCAGATAGATTTAGAAACTAAAAAAATAAATATTTTTTTATAATTATATTTAATAATAGTATATAATAATATTAATATATAAGAATATAAAAAATATTTTTTTTAACAAATTTGTTTTTTTTTCAATATTTGAGTCATTAATATGTTTTATAATTAATCATGTATTTATGCAAATCCATCGTTGTAAAGCTTTTAAGAAGCCAAAGTATTTATTTAATTTATACATAGTTTTAATTATTATTGTGATTTCCCAAAATATATATATATATATATATATATATATATATATATATATATATATATATATATATATATATATATATATATATATATATATATATATATATATATATATATATATATATATATATATATATATATATATGTATATATATATATATATGTATATATATATATATATGTATATATATATATTTATATGTGTATATATATATATATGTATATATGTATATATATATGTATATATGTATATATATATATATGTATATATATATATATATGTATATATATATATGTTTCGTAAACTCTAATTTCAATTCGTTAGCAAATAGTTTTTAAAGTACTTTTTTAGAAATGAAGAAAAGAATTAAGCAATGATCTAGTAAAAGTAAAGAAACGAAAAAGATACATCAAATACAAAGAAAGTTAATCTAGGATATATTTTTTTAAAAGTAAAATTGAGTTTTGAGCAAAGCTTAAACGTTATCCACCACCCAAAAGAAATAAAAACTTCTTTAATAGTTTTTTTCCTCTGTTTTTTACAAAATAATTGCTATAGTTCTGCTTATGTTACTAATGATATTATTTTAAAACCTTCTTTAAAAGTATAATTATAAAAACTCACGGAAATTTTAATCTTTTTTTTTTTAATTTTTCACCTTAATTAAGTTTCAAATTTAATCTGTTTAACTAAGTTAGATTTAAGTTTCTTTTTAATTTTCTTATTTTATTAATTTCATTTTATTATTAATTTAATTCTCTTAATCAACTAACTTCAGCAAAAATAAATAAATAAAAAAAAACTTCCGGTGAATTTTCACAATAGTTTTTTTTCTCCGCTTTTTAAAAATAATTGTTAGCTCTATTTGTTACAAATGATATCATAAAACGTTTTTTTAATAATGTGATCATAAAAAAACTCATGTAAAATGAAATAAGTTTTAAATTTACTACCAATCTTTTAATAATTAGATTCAGTAAAATACAATTGGAAATAAAATATATTTCTATTGAAATTGTCTAGGTTAACATGTCTTTTAATTGCAAAATTTCAGCAACGTTTAATAAAAAAAAATTCAGTGAATTGCAATAGGAAGCAAATTTCAGAAAAGTGTGATAAAAGTTATTTATAGCTTATTTCAATTTAAACTAATTTTTAAGAACAATCCAAATGGAAACCAATTTCAGAAAAGTTCTGTTGGAAATTGAATTCATTAGAGTTTAATTTGAAATCAATCACAGCCTAGTGCAAATGGAAACTAATTTCAGCGAAATGCAATATGAAACTAATTTCAGTAAATTACAATTAGAAAGCACTATGAGAACGGAGTAAGTGGAAGTTTTATTCAGCAACAAGTAATAAGAAAATAATTCGAATAAAAAATAATTAGAATTTAATTTCAGAAATACCATAACTTCTCTATCTAAGATAACTAACATATCTTAAAATAAGTTATACAATTAGTTTTATGAACTGCATGGATATATTTTTAACAATTTAAAAAAAAAATTTACAATTCTTTGTTTTCTTTTATTATGTTTTCATTTAAAAATTTATTGCAAATAAAAATTATGAGTTATTACCCGATAATAAAAATAAAAACATATTCCACACCATAGCAAATTTAAATCTTTTTAGGCGGTACTCAACATATTGGTTTTCTCAACAACTTCCTTTCATATTCTTAAAAAAAAAATTGATTTCCTTAAATTAACCTCATTTCTCCAAACAAAAAGAAAAGTCAATCTTTTTAAATTTTACACCAACGCGACTTTGTTATCTTAAGTAAATATTCACGCTTTAAACTGCTCCTTTCTTTTATCCCTTTTAACTTTAAAAATAGGAAGAAACACGCTTTTTTTTTTGCCGTTTATAATTTTTCTTTGTTAACTTCTAATCTACTCACGTTATTTATCTTACTTTTTTTTCCATTCTAATTTACACTTTAATCGGTTTATTTTCTTTCGTCTTAAGTATTTTGGCAAACTTTTCCCTGCCTTCTTTTGTTTCGTATTTTGACACTTAATTTTTTTTTCTTCTCTCAAGGCTAAGTCTGTATAAATATAAGAACTCTTCTGGTGAGTTTGTTTGTTACACTTACATCATCGTGTATCGGAGGATGATTGCTACTTGTAGAAAATTTAAAAGCTATCATCTTTCGACTATCACTTAAGCTTGAAGAAGCTGTTAATTTTTTCAAGCTTTTGCTTAAAAAAATTTAACAGCTTCTTCATATTAAATTTTAACAGCTTTGCTTACGTAGCGGCAGTTTTAAGAATACTTTTTTCTTATTTGCATACATGATATTTTTTAAATTTTGAATAGTTTATTTATACTTGTTTTTTAATAGAAAATAAATTTTATACGTACTAAAATATTTTTGTATTAAACTGTGATATTCAAGAAATATCTTCTATTATATCCTTTTTTTTAATTTTAATTATTTTTTGAAATGGAACTGAATGTAAATAGTTTAGTTTGCTACTTTTTTAAAAATTTAATGATAAATAAATTTTAATATACTGAAAAAAATTAGCGCTTCTCGTAATATTTTATTTTAGTTTCTTGTTTCTCATAAGTGAAATTAATTAAACTCGATTCATTATAAAATAAAATAAAAATTTATGTTATTAAAGTATCTATGTATAAATAATTCATCACTGCTTTAAAATAAAAAATATATAATAAAATTTTTTGCTTTGAAACGCTTTTTTTTCACCTATAAAAAATATCAAAAACTAATTCTACGTGCCTTTAACTTTTTTCTTCATTTAAAGCAGAAAAAGTCGTACATAGCTGGAACTTTTAAAAGCAATAAATTCAATTTTTTTTTCATAACAACCATTGCGCACATAGGAAGGTACATTTACAAATCTTTGTTCGAGATAATAAATTTACTGAATTTTGCGATAGAAACTCTATCGCTAGAAATTCACTTTTTGTTTTATTATAAGTTACAACTTCTTGCTATGAAATCTTGTAATACTATAAACTTCATTTTAAATTCAAGTTGGAAGTAAACGTTTTTATTTCACTTTTAGTTTTTTAAAAAAATACATTAAAAAAGAATAATTGGTGGTTTGGTTTTTGTAGTAGCAAAAAGAAATGACAATGAACAATGTGTACGCCAGAAAGTAAATTTTCTTCAGTATTTTTAAAGTAAAAAAAAGTTCGTAATTAATCTGTATGGTTTCAAAACAAGGAGGAAAAAAAGCCGTAATTAGGCATCGAAAAACATTTTTACAAAATCATTGGAATTTTCGATTTGCTTATTTTTGCTCACAAGGAAAGTGTTTGAAATGACCCAACCTATGATTTCGTATTATTTAAATCATACTTCTTTTTTTTTTACCTTTGAGAATTTTTTGTTGCGTTTGTTTTGAAATAACACGAATATTTCTCTCTTTTTGCCTTTTATATAAAATATTTCTCTTTTTCCTTAATATTTAAATATTATTTAGTTTAAAAGGAAAATACAGTTAAATTTTTAAACAATCCTCCACCTAGATCAGAATTTTTTTCATTTTTTTACGATAGGAAGATGCCAGAACGTAGGAAGATGCCGGAAATGTTGTTCATTTAACATTACCCAGTGGGCACCTGTGAACCTAAGTCAGGGAGGCGAGCAACATTTCCCACGCCACACTACCACCGATATCCGTTTATAGGGTGGGCCACATTCACACAATAGAGAACAGCACACAGGGAGAAACATCCATGCCCTGAGCGCGATTCGAACCCACAACCATTGAATTCACAGTCAGGCACGCTGACCGCTCGGCCACCTGGCGGGAGGATCCGAAAATTTTTGTGTAAAATTAGACTATCATTTTGATAATTCGCACAAATAACATAATTATCAGGAAATAAAGACATTTACTAAGAAAAACTCTTCCGTTTCATTTTAATTGATTTTTAAAATTTTTGTTCTTATTTGGGATATCTGTCACTTAGCCTACAAATTTTATACATACTTTAAGAAATTTCCGTTTTATCCGAAGAGTTGGTCATTAATTTATACATATTAAAAACTGTGTTTGTAATAAAAACAAATTTCAGTAATACCAATAGAGTGAATCGTTAACTTATACGGTTAGACGAAAGATTTCGCTGTTTTACATATTGTCTGTGAATTGTCGAAGGATTTGGGTCTAGATTAACAGAATCGCCATTAATTTATTTAAAATTATATCCGAAGAGTAAATAACGAGTTATAAATTAACGAGCAACTATTTGTCAGATCCGAAGAGTTGCTCGCTAATTTATACGTATAAAAAACATTGTTTGTAATACAAAAAAATTTCAGTAATACTAATAGAGTGAATCGTTAACTTATACGGATCGAAGAAAGATTTTGCTGTTTTACATATTGTCTGTGAATTGTCGAAGGGTCTGGGTCTAAACTAGCAGGATCACAATTAATTTATTTAAAATTATATCCGAAGAGTAATTAACGAGCTATAAATTAACGAGCAACTGTTCGTCAGATCCGAAGAGTTGCTCACTAATTTATACGTATAAAAAACATTGTTTGTAATACAAGCAAATTTCTGTAATACTAATAGAGTGAATCGTTAACTTATTCGGATCGAAGAAAGATTTTGCTGTTTTACATATTGTCAGTGAATTGTAGATAGGTCTGGGTCTAGACCAGGGATGGGCAAACTTTTTTGGCCGTGGGCCAAAAATCGAAAAAAAAAAATATTTGGTGGGCCAAGTAAAAATTTCTCAAATAAAAAAAAATAAAAAAAAACGATATACAAGTTTTAATTTAAATATTTAATGAGATGAATGAAATTGCGATTTCATTTTTAAAAGTTCCTTATATTGAGGTTCGAAGTGAGATTTACTTATTTTAAGGAAGGAGGATAAATGTTTGTCAATTAGTCTACTTCTGAAATGATTTTTTCTAAGGTTCATAGTTGAAAACACTTTTCACATATATAAGATGAAGCAAACATAGCACTGATTTTCTGGGCATGAGATATTAAATTTGGGAAACTAGCTTTTGGTAATAATTTGTAAAACTCACACTTCGGCATATTTAGAAACAACTGCTTCAGATGATTGTTAGATTGCAACTCAATTAATTCAAGCTGCAGATCCAACTTCACTGTTTCACAATTCACGTTGAAAGGCATGGTAAAAATATCTAATTCTGTTTGAATGGCACTGAAATTTTGAAATCTGCGTTCAAACTCAAAATGGAGTTTTTTCAAGCCATCTTCATAACTCTTAAGCTTTTCCTTATTTACTGAGGGTATTGAATTTAACCTCGAGAAATGAGACAAGTCGTTCTTGGCTAGCTTCCCGGCAAACAGATTAAGCTTCAGTTTAAAAGCTTTGAGATGGGTCCAGATATCATCAATGAATTGATTTTTCCCTTCCATTTTAACATTCAAGTTGTTCATATGACAAAGAAGATCTGTGAAAAACGCTAAGTCTGAAAGCCATTCTGTATCTTCCAATATTTCGCACTCTGCTAAACATTGTTTCCCACGGAAGAACTACACAATGTCGTCTTTCAGCTGCCAAACTCGCTCGAATACACATCCTGCAGTAAGCCACCTTACTTTCGTGTAATACAGTACATCAGACTATTCAGATTGCACAGACTGAAAAAAAATCTCGGAATTGCCTGTGAGTAAGCCCACGAGATCGAATAGTATTAACAAGCTTTACTACTGCATCAAGCACGGGTTTTATATTCAATGCAGATTTGCACAGAGCATCTTGATGTATAACACAATGTAGAAAAATAAAGTTATTCCTGGTATAGTTCTTATTAAAGAGTCCAAGGAATCCAGATTTTTTTTCCTGTCATATTTGGTGCACCATCAGTCGTAATATTACATATTTTTGTTATGGGCACTTTCAAAGGTAAAAGCCTTTCCTGAAACTCACGAAAAATATCACATCCCGTGGTAGTTCCCTTTAAAGAACGCATGCACGCCAGTTCCTCGGTAATTTCAAAGTTCTCATCAACACCTCTTATAAATAAAACTAATTGGGCGGTATCATTTATATCAGTGCTTTCATCCATAGCTATTGAGCAAAATTTAAATTGTGCAATTTTTGACTCCAATTGTGCTGCCAAATTTTTATCGATTGCTTCGATTCCAGAAGTCACTGTTTTTCGCGATAAGCTTACAGCCTCAAAATTATTTTTCATGTTTGGACTTAAAACATTACAAACTTGAAGCATACATTGTTTAACAAACTCCCCATCACCCAGAGATTTATTATTTTTAGCTATATTGAATGCTACAATGTAACTTGCATGCGTAGCTGCTTCTTGAACACTGTTTATATTCTTGAACAAGACGGCCACATAATTTTTTTAAGAAGACTTTCTGCATTTTGTCTTCTTTCACATCCAGACATTGCGTCGTAGTTCGCATTCTTGTGCTTGGCTGTAAAATGTCGGTTAATGTTGTATTCTTTAAAAACTGCTACTGCGTCATTGCAGATAAGACATACTGGTTTATCTTTAACAACTGTAAAAAAGTATTTCCAATTCCATTCATCATTGAACGCACGGCACTCTGAATCAACTATGCGTTTTTTAGTTGCCATTTATGGGTTAAAATTTTTTACAAATAACTAAACAAGTACTAGCTATTTTATACATATAATAATTTCACCATCATTTACAATAACGTTATATGTGAGAAATCTTTCCATACGCAATAAATAATTCACGCCCCCAAAAAAATGAAAAAGCCGCTCGTTGGAGCTTAAAATGCGCGGTTTGCCACATGTCAAGCACAATTCACCTACATTAGATTCCGTATTGTCTGCTCCCCGAGAAAGACAAACGCTTGTTGGCGCCATTCTACAGCTATTCTATGAAGAACTTCTGCTTTCAAAATTTTACCAATTGAAAAGCTGTCTGAAGCTATTGCCATCAATTTATGTTTTGTAGAACAAAAATAGAGAAAGTAAAAGGTCACCAGTACTTTATTAAAAAAGAAAAAAAAACTATCTTTATACAAAGTATGCAAATATGTATATTGTTTATATTTGCGGCGGATCGGCAAGTTAAAATTCTATCCGCGGGCCGGATAAAACCTTCCGGCGGGCCACTGTTGGCCTGCGGGCCGTAGTTTCCCCATCCCTGGTCTAGACTAACAGAATTACCAATGATTTATTTAAAATTTTGATTTGGTGTAAGTGGAAAAAGAGACAATTAAAAAATATATTATTTTATTAAACTACACTACTTGTGTAACTTGTACTTCAAGAAGAAGACCTCCCATATTCCCACATGTGACCTATGACGTCACCGAATCTTTCTCAGCAAAATGGCGTATTAAAGTTGAGCTAAGTTTCTCTATGTAAGTTAAAATGTTCATCAACTATAAGTTAATTAAATAGAGAGCCGTATCGCACATCAAATTAGCTGATATATAATTCTTTCTTGTCTACTTCTTTTATTGGACTTCGATTTATTATTTGTTTATGCATTTTATTGTAACCGTGATATATTTTTGTTTTGTGTACCTGGCAACTTCAATGCATAATTAGTCTGTTTATGTATCACATACCTTCGTGCCTGTCATTTTCTTTAAATCTCTGTGTAAATATATATAGTGAAAGAATCGAAATCTTTGCGAAGGAGTATTTGTGAAAGAATTTAGAATGTGTCACTAAAGAGGATTGATACTTGACTGAATAGATGGAAAGAACAGTAGTTAATGTAAACAAATGGCACGTTTTAACAACCAATCAGGAACGAGTTACAAATATTACGTTACTTGTAGTTATCCCATTACATCAAAAAAAAAAAAAAAAAAAAAACTTACAATCTCTACAAAACCGACTCCAGCCTCGTTCTGTTCTAAACCTTTTTTTTTTATCAAAAACAAAAAAGCAACAAAAAAAAACACGCAACATTCATGATGCTGCGTTGCATGATTCATTATTTTTCTCGCTTTTATCAGCCTCGCTTTCTTAAAACTCCTAAAACATATCATTTTACACACTCCTTAAATTTTGAAATAACTGGGCATGCTCATTAACTGTTTTATTACGTTAACAGTGCGCACTTACTCAAACACGAGCACTTCAGGTGCGCATGTGCAAATACTTCCAAGCTTAACATACAAGATCATGCAGGATCAAATGTAAAACTGCGAAATCTATCTATTATATAAAATATCCTAACTGAATTTGCGGATGTACACTATTGTCCAAGATGGGTATGAAGATAAATTTTCCTGGTTCAATCCCAGCCGTTTCCAAAGTACATCTTTCTCGCACTTTCCATTGTAGATCACGGGCAACAGGCACGTAATTCTCTTACAACTCGACAGATGGCGGTACTGCACTGTTTCGCCAGCAACCATGGTTCACCTTACTTTAATAATGGGAAAAAAATTGATTTGGGTTTTAAACAGCGTTAAGGCTCGAACATTTTAATATAATTTGTGGTCAGTGGACGGATATTTTTACGAGAAAAACTTATAGGTCGATCTTTATTTTTACGGTTAGGAAAAATTTACGGGTACAAATTTATTTTTACAATCAGCGATTGAAACACTTTTTGTCATTAATCATAATGTAGCTGTGAAATTTTTTAAGTGCCAGAAATAAAATGATATATATATATATATATATATATATATATATATATAACTGATTTAAATAATAACACATTTTCTGAATAATAATTCGATTAAATTTTTTATTCTTTAAACTTACTACAGAATGAAAGCATGAAACAATTTAAACCATTAAATCTGTGCAATAAGGAGATAAAGCATTTGAAATGTATTTACACACATTTAAAATCAATTTAGTCTTTTAAATTAAATCTAAAGAATCCATCTTTTCTTATTTGTTTCAGCAAAATTCGAAGATATTCCGAAAGTTTAATTAAATGTTTCTCTCCCTGAATTTTCCCCGAATGTGTGTTTATTCAAAGCGTTTTAAAGCAAATTAAACTTCAAATTAATGACACACAAATTAAGATATCAATTTAATACATTAATGATACTTAAGCGATTGGAAATGCCTTTTAATATGATTTGTTTATTCAGAATAACTCTTAGTCTAGCAAAAGATTAAACGAAAAGATGATAAATAAATCTAAATTTAATCTTAGCTACTGCAGCAAGCGATTTTGCGCTGTTAACGGAGAAATTAATTTTCTTGTCAACATAATTAAATTAACTTTCCTAACTTATTTGCTAACCGAAGTTTTGTAATAACGCTTAACAACTTATTCGGATGGATAACTTTTAAACGTTTTGTGCAAAATAAAAAAGCATTAGCATTTCACAAGCTTCATGCCATATATTTTGAAATTTATTTTTAGTCATATTTATAATTTTTATAAGTGAAAAATTTAATAAAAATATTGTAAAATATTATAATTGTAAAATTTATTTTGTGAAATTTATAGCATATTTTAAATTGATAAAATATATAAATTTCTAAATTTGATTTTAACTTTAAATTTAATTTTAATATAAATTTTCAAATTTAATTTCAAAATTTTTTATTGTATTTTGAAATTTATATTGTAAAATTTATATTGCATTCTTATAATTGTAAAATTGAAAAAAATGTTGCTTGGAATGTATACTCCGGAATTTTCAAAGTAAAATTATCCTTCTTTTTATTGCTGATTTAAGCATAAACGTCTTTTTTAAATATTTAGCATGACTGTACGGAATTTTTTTTCTGAAATAAAAAAAAGATACTGCTTTTTAGAGCCACAAGAACAAGGAAGCTGGGAAAGCCGCGGTTGAGATGGGCTAACTCAGTGGAGTCTGATTTTCTCGCAATTAATGAAAAGAATTGGCGATCAAAGATAAATCGGAAGTCGTCATGGAGAAATCTTCAGAGGAAGGTATTGGCTCACATTCGTCTGCCTGCCCAACTATGATGATACGGAAATTTACTATAACAATCATTATTCTGTTCTAAGATTTAATGATTGTTATCTAATTACAATCATTATTCTAATAACAATCATTATTCTGCTCTATACGCGTTAATTTTACTTTATAAAGCGTAATACAAAGCAATAATTAAAAAAAATCAGAGTTATTGGCTAAAAATATATTAACATTCTCTTTACAATCTGTAAATAGAAATAGTTAGTCTTAGTTGACACTCGCACGGTTTTATGCACACGTTTAATATTCATTAGTTATTGCTCACACAGTTCCTGTTTAAAGTCAGTTGTCTCAATAAAAGTAAAATGTGGTATAAGTAACAATTACGTCTAAATAAGCGCAAAGAATGCATCATAATCCATTATAGTGGTTTTTTTCGGACAATTCTATAAATGCCTCTTTCGATATATATATATATATATATATATATGAAAAACTGAGTGAATAAAGGATCCAAGTAACATTTTTGTTAACAAATGTCTATTATAAATCGCCAACACTGATCTGACTTGTTCGCGTCTTAGCGTTCGCATCCACGTGCTGCTGAGAAACCAAGAGGCATTTTAAGGTTGTCTTCGACTGATATTTGGCCCGTTTGTTCCGCCAAATTTACTCAAAAACTACCACTTAATGACTTTATCTATTGAGACATCAAAAATTCAAAACACTGGGCAAACTAAAACCAATTTTGCATAATTAAATAAGACTAAGGTTTTCTTCCAAAAATGTTTTCAAAGGTACCACATGAAATTTTTACTACTTCTTAATTTTAACAGTATTTGTTTCCAAAAGATCAACAAGTTTCAAACGTTTGGTTGATTACGTCTAATTTTATCTTTAATTTTAAGGTATTACTTTATTTTTAATTTTAACGTATTAATTTAATTTTTATTTAAACGGGTTAATTTATTTTTAATTTTGACGTATTAATTTTTTTAATGTATTATTTTTTAACTATTGTTAAAAAGTAGCTCTTTTCGAAATCGTAAGTGATAATAAAGCTTCTGCAACTATTTGTAATCATTCAATGTTTTATAAATATAATTGACAGAATAAATTTTTTCTCGGAATCTCAAATTATTTCAGACTATTAAAATATTTTACATTTTGTCTTTTAAAGTTTACAGATTCTTCAATTCTCCTAAACTGAGTAAAAAAATTTCCAACAGGTTTTTTAGCGAATTTTCATTTGATTTTATGACAACGATATTGAAAAATAACCGTGAAATATTTTAGAGCACTATTCATGCTTTGTGATTAGTTTACTATACAAAAACTGCACAATTTTACTCTGCATAACATGCTGAGAATTACCCAATAGCAATCACTCCAGATAAGTCATCTCATAAAAATATTTTTATTATTATCCTTTGAGTAATACTCAGTTAGCGGCAAGTTTAAAAATATTTAGAATTAAAAAAAAAATTATTCTTTACAAATACCATTTCTTTTATCGTGATTTGAAAACCTTTTACGTCTTTCTTCAATAAAGAAAAACGTCGAATTCTTAGGAAAATACGGTAAAGAAAAAGAGAGAGAAAACAGCATAAAAACGTTGTCGTATGCCAAAGGAAACTCATTTTTTTCTTCCTGCAACAGCAAACGACATTACCCTAGAATGTTGAGAGTTGAACTGAAACCGATGCGACGAAGGAAAGAGATTGAATACCAACGTAACGGCTCAATAAAAGCAACTCGGGTAAAGGGAAAAATGCCCTTTACCGCTGCCCCTAGCTATCAAAGATAAGAAGATGGCCACCCTTTCCACCAAGTTGATATTTTTAGGTGTCGTTACATGCCCTGTTTGGTGTGATTTTCTTATCTATGCGGAGTTGCTTCTGTCATGGGTGTTCTATAATCAATTCCAAATCCTTTTTTATTATGGTTGGAGACACGTTGCCCTGAGGGCTCTAAAATGCCTTCAAGATTGGTAAATCAGTTTAATTTATTTTGTTAAAGAGTTTATTAGATATCGAGCGTAAGAATTGAGCACAGAAGAAATATCATATTATTTATTTTATCATGGTTGGAAACCAGTATCCCCTGTACAAAAGAGTGGCTCTAAAATTTCTTACATTTTTTGTGTGTACAAGTATACCAATTGAGTTTGTTTTGTCTATAATTTATTAGACACCCACCATCTTATAAATGTTTCATCTAAAATCAATTCTTATTTTATTATGGTTATAAAGAAGCATCCCTGGAAGAAAAGAGTGGCTCTAAAATTTCTTACACTTTTTGTGTGCACAAGTATACCAATTGAGTTTGTTTTGTCTATAATTTATTAGACACCCACCATCTTATAAATGTTTCATCTAAAATCAATTCTTATTTTATTATGGTTATAAAGAAGCATCCCTGGGAGAAAAGAGTGGCTCTAAAATTTCTTACATTTTTTGTGTGTACAAGTATACCAATTGAGTTTGTTTTGTCTATAATTTATTAGACACCCACCATCTTATAAATGTTTCATCTAAAATCAATTCTTATTTTCTTATGGTTATAAAGAAGCATCCCTGAGTGAAAAGAGTGGCTCTAAAATTTCTTACACTTTTTGTGTGTACAAGTATACCAATTGAGTTTGTTTTGTCTATAATTTATTAGACACCCACCATCTTATAAATGTTTCATCTAAAATCAATTCTTATTTTATAATGGTTATAAAGAAGCATCCCTGGGAGAAAAGAGTGGCTCTAAAATTTCTTACACTTTTTGTGTGTACAAGTATACCAATTGAGTTTGTTTTGTCTATAATTTATTAGACACCCACCATCTTATAAATGTTTCATCTAAAATCAATTCTTATTTTATTATGGTTATAAAGAAGCATCCCTGGGAGAAAAGAGTGGCTCTAAAATTTCTTACACTTTTTGTGTGTACAAGTATACCAATTGAGTTTGTTTTGTCTATAATTTATTAGACACCCACCATCTTATAAATGTTTCATCTAAAATCAATTCTTATTTTATTATGGTTATAAAGAAGCATCCCTGGGAGAAAAGAGTGGCTCTAAAAAATGCCTTTTAAGATTTGTTTTGCTTAGGTAATAACAGTTGATTTTGTTATTGACTCACTAGACAAAAATCATTTTACTCACTAGACTAACTTATTTCAGAGCCAGCTCTAAACATTCAAATTTCTCGCCAAATGCAATGAAATCGCAAATTTGGCAAACAAAATTGTGTTTTGGCGAAAGTATTGGTGATTTTTTTTCATTGGAAAGAAAAATGTGTATAGAAATCGATCTCCGAAATTACGTAAAAAAGAAATTTTCTTAAATCAGTATTTTTTATTCGATAACAGTAATTTTCTGTCGATACGCCGCATAACCTATTAGAATTGGGTCCAAATAATATAAGCCTGAAACAAACTACCGTAAAATAGTTTTCTATGGGGAAAAAATTAATCATAATTTTTTCTTAATATTTGCATTTTGCGAAAACTATCGAAATTAAGCGAATACTTCTGATATTTGGCTAACTTACTAGCTAATAATTTGAAATCCTCAGCGTGGGCTCTGAAGTTAAAAAAATTTTTTTTGTTGATTTGAATTTTTCAGCAAATTTTAAATTTTAAAACAATGAAGGGTTTGAATGACAGTTTTTAAAAAGGAAAAATAAGTATTTTTTCTTTTGATTAAAAACCTCTTTTTATTCAACTATAAAATCTTTATTTCGTTAAGTTTTTAATTTCACTAATTTCAGTCATGTAGGCACTAAAGAAGTATAAGAAGACTTCAGACCCAGACTACGAATAACCTCACCATTTGACAGAAAACTAAAACGCAAGTGAACGAACATGTGACGAGGAATTTATCGATTCTGCTGATTGAAAGCTTTCAAACTAGAAATAAAGGTAAATCATAATCTTTATATTTTTTTAAATATATAATTATATATTATATATATATATATATATATATATATATATATATATATATATATATATATATATTATATATATATATTTGTTACTAGGGTTACGATTATGAAAAAATAAATGATGATAAGTAAAGAGAATTTCTTAATTTTGATTGAATTACGTAATTTGTTTTTCTATTATACGATATTATTTTAGATTTTATATTAAGATAAAATAATTAAAAAAATAGTCAGTAAAATAATTAAAAAATGTGCTATTTTTATTTTATACTATATTTGAGGTTTAAAACTTTTCGCTCTAAATCTTGTGCGAAGAATGTTTTAATTGTACTTACATACATTAAAGATTTAAATAATTTTATCGTTTACAGGTATATTACAGATTTTATTCATCCTTATTTTTTTCCAAATATATATTCGTAAAAAGTATTTTTTATTAACATTTATGTAATTCTGTTCATTATGTTATCCATCATTGATGAATACAATTAACATGTTATTCTGTGTAAATTGTAGGATCGCCTTTAAATATCTAATTTAAAATGATAAAATCCGAAATTTCAAGAAAACTGATCGAAAAATTTGAGAGAATTAAAAATTTAAAAGTCTGTTTTTTATCTCCTTTTTTTATTATATTATTATTATTTAAATAATTTTATCGTTTACAGGTATATTAAAGATTTTATACGAGCTTATTTTATTTTCAAATATATTTTCTTACAAATTATTTTTTATGAACATTTTATGTAATTATGTTTATGTATTCTAACATTGATCGATTGCGCTTCACATGTTATACTGTGTAATTATTTGGATCGTCTTTAAATATGTAATTTAAAATGATAAAATCCAAAATTGTAAGAAAACTGATCGAAAAATTAGAAAATCAGATATTTTCTTTTCAATTTTAATTACTATTATTATCATTTAAAGAATTTTAAAGTTTACAGGTTTATTACAGATTTAATTCGAGCTTATTTTTTTTCAAATGTAGTTTCTGACAAATTATTTTTTTTAAACATTTATGTAATTATGTTCATTATGTAATCTAATATTGATCAAAAACACTTTGCATGCGTAAATTTTAGGATCGTCTTTAAATATGTAATTTAAAATAATAAAGTCCAAAATTGGAGAAAAAAAACTGATAGAAAATTTTGAGAGAAATGAAAATTTGAAAATCTGTTTTTTTCTTTCTTTTCTTTACTACTATTATTATTTAATTTGATGTTTTCAGAAATGTGTTTGATAAACAATATTCTAGCATGTCATCGAATCTTTATATTTAATCACTATTCCGTAATATGATCTATAAGAAATAAAAACAAAACGAGAATCAGATTAATAGAGTTAGGAGAGGGTCAACTTGAACAATAATATCAACTCATCATTAGATTAGTGTTCGAATTTTCCTCAGGAAGGAGCGTGTGAGGTTGGGAGGAAAAAAGGAATTCCAGGGATTTCGGCTGTTGTGGCACGGAAATTCCAGGGATTTAGGATATCCAAGATGATATGTTTTAATAATGTTGCATCAGATACAAAATGAAGAGGTTGTTATTTTTTATAATTTTCTCTAGTCTTTAATAAATTTCAGTTATTCTTAAAGTACATTTTCAGTCTTTACTTTAATTAATAAGTCATATTTTCTCGTAGGAATTTTTTTTTTTTTTTTTAAATTTAAAATTGCGATATTGTTTTTCTATACACCGAAATCCGTCCAACAAACTCAGAGAGGTTATAAGATATAAAGAAAATAAAAACTATCATAAGAAAATAAAAAATTACCATAGAATACGGAGTCATAAACATTGCAGAAAATCGCGAAAAACGCATACATGCTTCGTTGTGTTTTTGCAGCAGGTCCTACCTGAGTTGATCCCGCAGTGGACTGATCGTAAAGGTACGGTTCCCAGCAGATCACCGAAGTCAAGCATCACTGGCTGCTGTCAGTAATCGGGTGGTTGACTACTTTGATCAGTCTGCGTAGGGACCGAGGTTGCGCCGTATCGGTCCTCGTTAAACTGATCTACCGTCAAGTGCTCGACTTTGATAGCAGGTCTTCGGGAAAGCAAAGCAGGGCAGCCATCCCCTCTGCAGAGGATCAAATTGCGATGGCATGTCTTCAGATCATCCTCAGGGAAGTTTCGAAGACCGTCGCCTATAGCGTAAAAAAAGACGTATTGAAAGACGTAAAGAAAGTACCTACATGAGTTGCTGCAAAGTGTTCTGGCCTCAGAGCAGCAAGGCATGGTATGGTGAGTAATTACCTGAATCTAAGATACCCAAGCAAATCCATAAGGCACACGGAATAGCCGCCGTGTTCGCCAGACCTTAATCCATACGATTTTTTCTCACGGGTTTATGCGGAAAGTAGGCACTAAATTATTAGTTAATGCAGCACCTATAAGAGGATTTCATTGAGCAGTTTGTCATTGGTATGGCTGATATCAAAAGCACGTGTGTTATCTTTGAGCGTCATTATAGAATGTATACGTTGTTATATAGTTTATAATGACGTCGGCGGATGAAACTTTTCAAATATATCTTTCAATCAAATATATTTTTTGTAGTCAACGAAATTGTAGTAATTTTTGTTGTTACTTTCCAGCGTTGTGTCAAAACTTAATGGGTTCTTCGTAAGTTTTGCCATCTCAATTTTGTTTTCATACTCTTGATGCCCTTTCATCAGTCCGATTTCGAAGCATCTTACATTATTATATTAATTTATGATGAAAAATTTCTCATAGGTTTAAATCATACTTTAACTTTTTGTGTATGAAGCAAAGTATTGAGTTCCTATATGCATCCTGCTCACACAGAAAACGAGTACGAATGAATCAATGTTCAAAATATCAACTATTTGAATTAGATTAAAATCCTTATGATTTCTTATCGTTAACAATTTTGAAGCGTTACAGTTTATTAACCAGTACTTCCTAATTCAGTAACATTTTTTTTAGTTTTCGTGATTTTGTAATTAGCGCAATGTTTTTAATATATTTATTTAGAATACTTGTCAAAAGTGAAGTCGAAAAAAGTAATATATATATGTAATACAAAAATTATAAATAATTTTGTATTAATAAAAGAATTAAATCTCTTTCGATTTCATAAAATGTCTTTGTTAAAAAAGAAGCGTAGAGAAATTCTATTTTGGGAATTCAAGGCTGAAAACACCATTGAAATATAATTAGATTTATATTTCAAAGGAAGAGTTATTTTTAGAATATTTCCCTTTTTCACTTCCATATTAGGAAGCACTAAATGATTTTCGGTGACGCGTAAGGTAACACGAATGAGCCTGTTTACTCAAATCTGTGTTTGTATAAAACGTAGGAACACCAGTTTTGCGTGTCTTTTTCATCATATTGTGATCCTGATAAGTTGTTCCAGAACTGTCAGAAGTCTTGTCCACCCCCTCCCTTGTGGAGAGCGGGTGTGAATTGTTATCAATACCAACCTACCGTTAATAAACCATTTTAGAACGTATGATGGCTTACGACTGCATTATTTAAGCTAACTATAACACTGATAACAGGGATTTTAGCCCTATTATTACATATATATATATATAATATATATATTAGGGATCGCCTCTAAATTTTAAACAAGGAAAATCTTTTGAAAATCTAACTATTTAGAAAAGCAAGAATGAAACGCCAAAATCTGTTTTATTGCCGGATGATATAGAAAAGAGTTCGGAGGGGATTTTATCGGAAAATTGCTTCCTCCTACAATTAAACAGGTTTCGAATTATTCAGACCCGCCTCGTTGAGTAGTACGTAATTCGCCTGTTTTCGATCATTTTTTTTTAATTTATTAACTTCTTAAAAATTTAAATTACGATCCAATAATTTATATTTTACTTTATCATTTTTGGCAAGAATATTAATAAAAAAATAAGAATATAAGTAAAAAATATCGAGAAAACATGGAAAATAAAAAAGATTAATGAAAAGAGAAGAAAAAAAAAATTATTAAAATAAAATAATTTTAAAAAATATTTATACAACAATGAAAAAATATATATAAAAAACACTGGAAAACAAAAAAAAAAAATGAAAAGACATATTCTCTTCATCAGCTTTTACGATTATATCCGCAGGAAGGAATGTTTTCTAATATTGTATCAAAATATAACCAAAGTAAAATATATCAATAAAATAGTGTGAGAAGCACTCAAAAAAGTTTCATTTTTGCGGATATATTCGCGTGAGCTGATGAAGAGATTAAATCTTTTCATTAATTTTGTTTTGTTCGTTTTTTTAATATATATTTTTTAAAACTATTTTTTATTTTATTTTAATAATTTTTCTTCTTCCCTTTTCATTTATCTTTATTATTTTCTATATTTTCTCTATATTCTTAACTTATTTTATAAGTTCTATATACTTGCAGCTTATGCGCAATATATATATATATATATATATATATATATGATGGGCACAGTAGGCCTTGGCCCTCTATGAGCTGTCACGCCACTGAGTTTTTTATATCATATATATATTAAAGGGATGATTAGTATTAAGTAAATTCTGTTATTATTGTAAAGTAAAATGTCCACAATTTTTTACTTAGTCTTTCATAAAGTATTCTACTTACAGTTTCATATTATGGTATTGATAGGATCTAAACTATTTTACATAAAAATAGAAAATTAAGACATGAAAGAGTGAAAGCAAAAGGATGTTTAAAGCTCTTGAAGCGATTGTGCTAACTGCTATCTTCACCCAGACCTGTCTATTTTTGAATTGAAAAAGAATGATAAGAGCAATTCTTTGGCTAAGTGCTTCTTATCTTTTGCGTAAAAATGATCATAAAAACTTAAGGGGACACTTCACGATGAAAAACCCAAAAATCGACCAAATTATACTTTTTTCAATTTTTGTTTTAAAAAATAATAGTTATATCTAGCTACAATTTAAAAAAAAAAATTTTCAATTTCAGTCATTTTTTGCAAAGTTATAAGCATTTCAAGATTTGTAAACAAGGTGCCACGCCCACTCGAATGGCCGTCAAACATGTAAACAGCATCTTTCCACTCCATTTCTCAAGTCTCGGTTCTGTTTTTCGATTTCTGGTTGATAGGCCTCATAATTATTAAAAAAGCTAAATTTATGATAAATTTAATTGGCAACATATGGAATTACTTTAACTTCTACTTTATGTTTGTTTACACATTGTTTGATATTTCAACGAGTGATAGTTATTTTCGTTTCATCGTCTTTTTGTTCGCTTCTAAAACATAACACAACAGTTCTTTTCAGAACTATTATTTTATTACGTTATTGTTATTTGTTTTATTATTAGTCTTTTTGTTTCCGTTTTTTTTTATTGATAATTTTTAAGAATGCATAGCGCATGCTCCCGTTGGAGAAAGCCTAAGAGAAGGCAAACTAAAAAGGACAAAGCAAGAAGTGCAGCAATGAAAGCTACTTCTGCATCTGCCCCAGTGTCTAATTGTGATGTTTCCAATGCTGCTGTTTCTAATATTTCCAACGCTGATGTTTCTTATGCTGATGATTCTAATGTGGATGTAAACCCTGATGTGTCTGTTTCTGAAAATTCTGTTGTACCTGATAAGAGTGTTACTAATATGGATAGTAACAGCATCACCCCTAGTGTTACAAATGATTACATTATCATGAGTAAATCAACCTTTGCACCATTGCTCCGTAATTTGTCTTGTGATAAGTGTGGAGCAGGATTTCTGGATGTTCGTGCTCTAGATACCTTTGGATATGCTGTAAAGTTGGAAGTGTTTTGTACGCTGTGTTTGAAAAGTTTTGGTTCAACTTTTTCGAGTCAGCGCCAACCATGCACCAAAAAATTTGATGTCAACAGGCAGATTGTGAACTCTTTCCTTTCTTTTGGCAAGGGCCATTCAGCCATGGAAACATTTTCCATGCACATGGGTACATCGACAATGAATTCTTCCACTTTCTCAACATGTTTCAACCAATTGAGTGAAGAAAATGAAAATTTTAAAAAGAATGTTTGGAAACTGTCCCATGAAACAGTGCGAAAGGCACATATGAGTTTAGAAAATGATTCAAGTAGAACAGTTCCAGATATTACAGTCTCTTTTGATGGCACGTGGCAGAAGCGTGGACACACCTCTCATTATGGAATTGGTATTGTAATTGACTCTTTGACGAATTTAGTATTAGACTATGAGATTTTGTCGAAATATTGCCCAGAATGCATCAATGCAGCACGAGACTTGAACGAAACGAGTCCAGAATTTTTTATTTGGCATGAGGGCCATAAATCGATGTGCCAAAAAAATTTCGACGGACCGTCTGGAAACATGGAGGTTGCCGCTGCAGTGGCCATGTGGAAGCGATCAACTGAATTCTGTGGAATGCGTTACTCGACAATTTTAAGTGACGGTGATTCTAAAACATTTACTACCCTAAATCAACTGAAAATATATGGCGATGACTATGTAATTCAAAAAGAAGAGTGCCTCAACCATGTTTCCAAAAGATTAGGAACTGGTTTGAGGAACAAAGTGAAGGAGTGGAGGGTCAAAGGGGTGACTCTCGGTGGACGAAAGAAAGGTAGCTTAACTGAGCAAACTATCATGAAGCTACAAAACTATTATCGCAAAGCGATAAAGGATAACATTCCGAATGTTGATTCGATGAAGTCTGCTGTATTTGCTTCGCTTTATCACTGTATGTCCAGTGATAAAAAGCCGCAGCATACTAGATGCCCCAAGGGCGAAAGTTCATGGTGTTTCTACCAAAGGGCTCTAGCTCGAGGTGAAAAGCCTCAAAGCCATGAGCTGATGAAAACGAAATTATCTGAAGTTGTTGTAGAAAAAATCCTCCCGGTATATCAGCGACTTGCTTCAAATGAGCTTATGCAGCGCTGTATATCGGGAAAAACACAAAACGCCAATGAGAGCCTCCATTCCGTGATATGGAATAAGTGCCCCAAAGATGTCTTCATTTCTAAAAAAAGACTTGATTATGCCGTATCATTAGCAGTTAGTGAATACAACTTTGGGTGTGAAAGGACTTTAGCTCTACGTAAAGGCGATGTAAATTCTGCGTCTTTGACCAATGCAAAGATCCGCGATGGTAGGCGCAGCTATCATATGAAGAGAAAATCTTCAGATAGTTATAAAAAGTTATGTAACAACAAAAAATATAAACAAAAACAAATAAAAAATGTAAACAGTACATATGCAGCTGGAGCATTTTAAATCTTATATACAAAAAGATTAAAAAAAGGTGTATGAACTTTTGTCAACATTACATCTTGTGATAAACATTTTTTTTATCTAAAAAGCATTAAATTCAATCTAATTTTTATTTATATTGTTTAAAACAGTTCATATTTTCTTATGCTTATTTTTTATTTCACATATATTATGAAATAAATTTTTCTATGTGTGTTTTTATTGTTAAACTGTTTTTCTCAATGTTGTTTTTTACGATAATATTCAAACTTCCAAATGTTCCTTGCGCATGAGTTTTGAATAAATCTTATTTTTTTCTTTATATAAATGATTAGTATAATGTTCTGTAACCAATGTGATATAAATAAAAGCTGAATATACACTGAATATTTTTTAAATTACGTTAAATTGTTATTTAAATTTAAATTTTTAAAAATTATATAAAGGTTATGATATTTTGATTTTTTATTTGTTTAAAATTAAGTGCTAAGTTGTTCAAACATATCCAATTTTATTTATACTTATTCAAACTGTAATATAAATGAATTTCAAACTACTATGATAAAAACTCATGCGCAAGGAACATTTTGAAATATTGTAACATTTTGTAATTTAACTTGCGGATTAATTATTAATAACATTATAACTTTTCAACAAATTAATATTTTTGCTTCAAATTTTGGGAATATCTTTCTAAATGCTTTATTCACAATCTATGAAAATTTCATTAAAATTGGTTGATATTTAAAAAAAATCATTTTTAACCTGAAGTGTCCCCTTAACTGAGAAACGTAAAAGAACAAGTAAGAGTTAAGCCATTGTAAATAAGAGGTATAATAAACAATGTTTATGACATTATGATATTTAGACATTGTTGACTTCAGGCTGATTTTGTCATGAAGGCTAATACTTAGTACCATGTGATGTTTATCAGATGAAAATTGTGGCTGACTGTTTTTCTTTTAGTATTTTTCTTACGTTTTTCAGTTTAAAACTATTGCTCTAGCTGTATTTTCATGTAATTTTAATGTAAACTTTAGTTAAAAAATTGTAAAAGACGCTGCTGTTATGAGTGTTAAATTTTATGTAACATTTTGTTTTGCTGCACAAAAACTATTAGAGTATTAGGCATAGAAACTATTTACGAAATTTTACGAGAGCCATTTTTTTAAAAACTCAACTTGAGGATTTTTGTTCGAAATTAGATTTGTTTTAAAGATATTAGACTTTTCTCGAATTTTTTTTTTTAAATTCTCTACGTATTTATTTATTTATTTATTACTTTAAATACTGGTTATTTATCCAGTGTTGTAGAAAATTTTTTGTTTGTCTCGAGCACTTTATAAGTACGTGTTTGAGTTGATGTGAATAGTAACAGAGAGAGAGATTAGATTTTGTAAGACATAAAGTTGGCATCTATATTGTTACTTTTTTAAAACAAGAAAAATCTTAATACAAGAGAGATAGAATTTGAACTGATTTAAATTGTTTTAAGTTTTATTAATAAGCAGCAAACAAGTCACTTTTCATTTACTTCTTCTTGAATCACACATGTGTTTTCCTTAAGTTCATTTTTTTTAAAATTGAAACTACAACTTTTTAAATCCAGGTAATCGTTCATTTTGCTGCAATTGACAAAACTTTCATAAATAAAGCTACAATGATTGTACATTTTTTTAACTAATTTTTCATTATTTATAAACAAAATATTCATTTTTGAAGATAAATAATACACAAATTAACGGAGTTTGTAAACCTCCTTGTTTAATAATAAAACATGAGAGTAAGTATGCAGTTATTCTCTGAATTTTAAATCTTTATTTATTTAATATTTCTTTAATTAAATAAAAATTAAAAGAATTTAATTTCGTTATTAAAACTAAAAGTTAATTCCTTTAACTCTACTTTTTCTGAATTTTAAAAACATGTTTCGTTAATTATTAAGTCGTTCGTTAGATATTAAAAGCAATTAATGCCGACAAAAATTATTTAAAATTCTGAGACATGCGATTAAATATTAGAAACTCGATTTGCTTGCTGTAAGGTTAACGTTTGGTAGTTCTTTATAATTATTATCTGAATAAAATGCTTAAATTGCTTCATTATATTTCATTCACACATGCTAGTGTAATTTCATAAGACACGAGAAATATTTGAATTTCGATAGAACATTTCGCATAAAATATTTCCATATTATTTACCTGTGTTTAAATAAGTAAAATATGTCTGATCTTGCAAAATGTTTCAAATAATATTTCACAGGGAGAAATTTTTTTTTTAGGAAAAAAAAAGGAAGTGCGTAGAAAGTTTAAACTGAACCTAAAAAGAATTCTTATATATTTACGTAACTGAACATGAAAAACTACAAAAAGTAAGGGTTGTATCAGCGTCAAAAATCGTAGATCAAATCCGAACGTCCCCCTCCCTAAACAGGGTGAGTAGTTCCCTTTTTCCTCTCTTGCAGGACGAATCCAATTTTAACCGACTACTTCTGAAATATGTATTTCCAAAAGAAAATATATAAATAAAACAACAAACATAAAACTGAAAAAATGCCGTTTGCTCAGAAGGGGAAAAAATAACGTTATCGAAATAAATAACCCACAGGAGCCCACATTGCGTGACTGTTACTTCTATTTCTCGATCGAACATTTTTATTATTATAAAAATACTCTTTTTATAAGTCTCAAAACCGAACCGCCCTTTCAGTCTAAATAAATAAACATTCAGCACGAAATTCAAATTTGACATAAAAGCTTTTTTTTCCTTCTTAAAAAACAAAGAACGATATTGGTGAAACTTTCTAAACGGGTGGCGCTCTTTGGCTCCAGTATGGCACGCCAAGGTGATGCGGATGAGGGATCTTCTAAGATGAATGAGTGTGAGAAAGGTTTATTGGCGAAGATTGAAACGAGCCAACAACAAAACACGTCTGTCAAGCTCGTTTTCTTGAGAAGCGCTAGAGTGCGTGACCTAACTGTTTTGGCACAACACCTACTCCCCTCGCCATCCCTAAAAAACACAAGTGCAAGGATTTGTTTAAACTTTTTGTTTGTATTTTGTTTTCTCCTTCAGACACGAGACAAAAAATATTGGTGTTCAGCTCTCTCAAAGCCCCAAAGCGCACATTTGAGCGTCAAGTTTTATGCATGCATTTTTTAGCTGCAATAAACACTCGCATAGATAAATTTTTATTTGCATACATGTTTTCTGTCATTAAAAAGCCACAGTGAGAAATTTCAAGATTGAACTATGTTACCCAGTAGCCTCCTAAAACTTCCGATCCGTAATGTTGATGGCTTATCTAAACACTTCGACACTAAGAGTTTGAATAACTTTTGACTAAAAAAGGAAAATGACCTCGTGACTATTAAATATGACTTTAATGACTTTTAAATGACTTTCTACTGGAAAGGGACACCAATTGGTTACTTGCACTTCAAGAAAAAGAAGACCTCCCATACCTACACATGTGACCTATGACATCAACGCCAGCTAATCTTTATCAGCAAAATGTAATGTTAAAATTGAGCTAAGTTTCTCTACATAGTTAATAGAATGTTAAATAACGATAAATTAATTAAATACAAAGCCGTATTGCACATCGAATTTGTTGAAATATAATTCTTTCTCGTATTCTTCTTTTACTTAACTTGGATTTATTATTTGTTTATGTAATTTATTGTAACCTTGATATATTTTGTTTTGTGTACCTGGCAACTTCGATGCATGATTATGTTCCACATGGCTTCGTGTCTGTCTTTGTGTCGAGTCGCTGTGTAAATACATGTAGTGAATGAATTGAAATCTTTAAGAAAGAATCTTTTGAAATAATTTATAATGTGTCACTTAAGAGAATTGATACTTGATGGGCTTGGCTTGCGCGAAATAGAATGGAAAGAGCAGTTGCTAACGTAAACAAAGATCTCGTTTTAACAACCAATCAAATTCGAGATACCCACGGTACGTCACTTGTAGGTGTGCCATTTGAGACATGGGATGGAGGTAGTCTATCGCTAATTCATCACTAAGTTGGAAATCTTGCAAAATCAAAAACCGGCATGATACCAGCGATGCCAACTTGCTGCGGACAGTGGATAAATATTTTCAAGTGGTAATCTATGATTCTTTGTTTAGTAAATTTAATTTAAGTGACTTTTACTCTCTACTACTTCCGATTATTCAAAGGCTTATGTGATGCGTTACTTTGTGGCAATTAGGGTGAGTTGAGCCATTTAAGTTGGCAAAATTAACCAAAAATTTAGTGCACACTTTAGTTTGTAATTCTCTACTGTTTTTTAAAACATTTTTTTTTCGAGTCCGGAGCAGTTGGCATCTCTGTGATATTTAAAAATGAACATTCTTAGAGGGTTGAGCTGACTCCATTTGGCTGTTTCATATAATTTATTTCAATAATCAAAGTTACACATGACATTTTGATAACAGTATGCTTACAAACAATTTAAGCGAAATAAAAAAAAAACAGTGGGCTGCGCCCCCTGCTCGCTAACGTTCGCCATTCCCCGAAAATTCCTACGCAATCTTATATGGTTTGCTTAGCAAACCAAGCTCGCTTCGCTCGCTACTAACTTAGTTGCATTGCAAATGCACAAAATTCTAAGAATTCAAAACAATCATTCAAATCCATATAACAACTTCTAAAAAAAAATTACATCTTTTTAGTAAATACTAAGTCATTAAAATAAATTAGAATTCAAATGAATGACATGTAATTCGTTAAACCTATTAGAAATGTGCTATAGTATAAAATCTTAAGATAAAATTTCTAAAACTGATATATCTTTAAAAAGGTTAAAATTTTGGCTATAATTAATTCTATTAAACATTGAAATAAGTGAATTTCAATAGAAAAACCTGCATAAACAAAACATTATGTTTTTTAAAAAATAATAACCATGAACGATTCACAACTTTGTTAAAAACATAAGTATAAACGCTTTCGACAAAATACTAAAATAGAGATCTATCGACAAAAACTTCTCACTTCTGCTTAGCTTAATAGTATGAGATCTCCGCAGCTGAATTGAACAACCTGATAGGGTGAATTTCGTAAGAGATCACATTTGGTGAGAATGCTCTCTCTGGTTATTTCAGTTTCCGTTTTTAAAAGCGCTATATGTTGAGCCACCTCAGCTAGATTTGGCATGTGACATTTTTAGCGGCAATCATTGGTCGATTTTCTAGCGTTGCCATTCGGGGAGTTGTAATGAGGCTTTTTTTTTGTCGCCGTGTAAGAGAAATATATGTATAGATTAGCTTCGATGCTCACGTGTATCTTCTAAAACAACATGAGAAATGGTAAAAGATGAGCTAAAATGTTGTCAAGGGCACTTCTAGCATGGTAAGAGCGCAGGAAAATATTCTATTTAGTGTAATTTTATAACCGTCGTTGAACCGCCGACCCAATTTTTGGTTTACAACTACCAATATTCAACTCCATAGCCTTGTAATTTTGCACCCAATCCAGAAGACAAAGAAACACCTGGATCAAGTATTGGGAGAAATTCGCCTTTGTGGAAGATTTTTTGATGGAACTAACCCTCATTTGTGGAGAGGAAAACCACAAAATCATCCCAAGGTTAGCCTGATGGTAAGTGTACTCTAGCCCATGATCCGTCTACCACTGAGGATATTTTGCGTCAGCATTGTGGTCGGTGGGAGCCGGGTGCGGAATTCGTGTCGATTAGGCATCACTGGGATTCGAATCTGGTTCACCTCATTGGAAGGTAAAAGCTCTATCCCCTGAGCTCCTACGGCTGTATTCGGTGTAATTGTAAGATTATTATCCAAAATTTCAGTCGTTAAATACAAGACCAAAAAATAAGAATGGTTTTTAGTTTCGCTGGATTATTAACCAATTTATTACCTGTTACAATAAAAACACGTTAACTTTTAGCAAAACCGTAATAAGAAGCTATACGTTGGTTGTTGTCTGATATTTTAAATATCTAAGAAACTATCACTTATTTTGAAAAGCTTGGTGATTCAATTAGTTTTCATCGTCAAAAGTGTTAATTTTAAGATACAAAAACATGATTCCGAGAAGCAAATGTTTCGAAATTGAATTAATTATAAATATAGAATCTCTGTACTCTTAGCTTTTTAAAAATACATAATTTTTTTTACTGTACTTCAATTATTTACAAAGTTATAGCAGTTTCTTTGCACGGTTGATGACAGTGGATAAACTGATGATTTTAAGACTTTAAACGCGTTTTTCTCATAATCAGATTTTTTAACATTTTACTCCACCTTAAGCATGATATCTCATGCTGTTTTTAAAATATTTGTCTACAATTTTTTATGAGTGTTTATGATTTTAGCATTCATGTTTTGAACCGCAGCCTAGAGAAAAAAATAGAATTTAATTTTTATGCATGCTTTTTTGACAAAGAGAAGAGCGGAAATTTTTGAAAATTTGCTTTTATAATTACATTAATCCCTAACTCAGTTATGCATGCACTTGGATTTAAGACAATAGTTCAAAGCATGGTTGAAAGTTTTTTAAAGAAAATTCTCAAAAGATGTGTTGTTTTAGGCGATAGAAGTTGTTTTACAGTGTTTAGCGTACATACAAAAAATGCCTTATTTTTACCTAAAATCAACCATTAATAACAAACGAAAATATTAAAAATTTTTTCTTAGTTTCAGTTTTTACACGCAATAAAAACAATCGAAACTAGTTTTTCAAAATTTTATATTAATATTTAAAAAAGTTGCCAATGTCAAAATTAGTTGGATACTATATTTTTTATTGCGATTAATCTTAACATTTTTGAAATGTATGTTTTTGCATAAGTCCTTAATCACATACATAAGGACAACTTTTTTTACTAAGCCTCAAAAGTTTTGCACACAATTTAGATTGATTGTCAAGACCCACTTTATTTACTTTTTTTTATGGAATGAAATATTTAGAGAATTATGACCGCCATTTATTCACTCAAAAAAAAAAGTTTTAAGAAAAATAAGACATTTTACAGCGCTTTGGTTTGAAAAATTGAGCACTACTGTGAGGTGATAAATACATTTATTTTTGAAAGCTGTTGTTATCATTGATGAATCAGAAGTGAAAAATTGAAGATCTTCGCGTGTTTCTCTTTATTTATTTTTATTTAAGGGATAATAAATGAAAGAAGGTATAAATCTATTCTGCCCACATGCAAGCCTAGCATCTTTGTTTACAGGGACACACATATAAGATGGCTGAGATCGTTGGGGAACAGCCAGAAATCCAAATACAAGACCAAGATCGATCACTGTTTAAGAACTGCCGTGAAGATATATGCTGGTGTATGACAAACAAGACATTTTGTGTTGAATGTCTTTATTTGGCTCAAGGTAACAACAGTGTGTCGAAAACCAATCAACATTGTATTTATTTTACTGAATGTACGAATGGTTCTTTTTCAGTTTAGAATCAAGTTGCGTCATTCATTAATGAATAATGCAACAACTATGCTTATGATCTTCATGTCTTTAAGTTTGTTGAATAATTCAATAGTGAATGAATAAAAAACATAAGCCGTAAAAAACGTATAAGAAACTATTTTTTAAAACAATTTTTGTCATTATATTTAAATTTTTATTAACGATTTATTGAAAATGCTTGTGGTAAATCTATCTAACATATAATTAAATAAAGAATTCGGGTGTGCGTAAACCGTAACCGTAAGCTCAAAAATATGATATTCAATATGAAACTATAGTAATACAATTGAAAACAAATTACGAAGCCAATTTGAAATAAACTATAGGCGATTCAGTTATGTCGAATATTTTAAAGATAACACCAAAGATGTTTGCTAGTTTGTAGTGCTAATTCCTTGCGCGTTCTGTAATACTTGAATATTTTTTATTCGTTATGCCAAATTATTTTAATGATCAACGTGATCATGGTAGCATGGGCGGACTACGTGTTTAATTTGTTTTTTATTATGATTTTAAAGGGTGTTACTGTAAAATTAAATAGTTTAGAATAAACGGTCAATGAAATTTAAAAAAAAAAAGCTTTGTACTAAAAATCACAATTAATGAAGAATTCAATTGAGAATATTCTTATTTGATTTATTCTTACATATATTTACCAAATACTTTATATTTTCATTTAGATTTATTCTTGATAATAATTTAAATATTTCATAAATATATTAATGTGAATTTAAAGCGTGAGAGAAAAGTTTATATTTAAATTTGAAAAGTTTAATTTCGAATTGTGTTACGTTTACACATCTCAGTTTATACGCATCACTTGAGTTCTATTTCTAATAAATTAAACATGTATTCATTTAATCAGTTAATTATTGTTTACGCGCTTTAACGAGCTGCCATTGTTTGCAAACGATATTTGTTGAGTTGAAAGAGAACAAGACTTTTCTAACGCACAATCTCAACATCTGTTGATGCCAGTTTTCCGAAAAGAGATTGAATAAGGATTCTCTATTCATCTGGAATTTCTCTTTTCCAACAAAATAACCACCATGTAGAAGACAAAAAAAAAAAAAGTCTTCCCGGAAAACACATCTTTTCTGTTCTGAAGATGGCAACGCTATTGTGCCGAAGCGAGAGACTTCATCAGTTAGAAGGCAAAGCTTCGGAACGAGTGACTGTTTATTAAAGAGCGTAGGGGCGGAAAATGGACCATCGGGAAACAAAAGACAAAATTTTTCCCGAATTTCGCACTCCCTCTTACTTTGCCACCTCCGTTTTGCTGAAGAAATACTTTCCCGGAAATATATATTCCATCCTGTGACGTATTGCGACTATTCTGGATTTTGCTGTTCGAACATTTTCCACTGACGTCATTTGATTTTTGCAGACGATTGAATAGTGTGTTTTCTATTCTTCTTGACTTTCAATTCAAGACTCTATTTTCATTTTATACTATTTCTTATTAAACATTTCAAAATACGTATTTATGAATACATACGTATATTTGTTTGTGTTTCAAATTCGATTGTGTATTAAAAACAGAATTTTTTTATTGAAATACAGAAAAAAAAAATTCTATAAGTAGGCTCTCTTCAATTCAATAGTACAAACTTGACTATTTTTTTTCTCGAAACATATTTCGATTTACGTAATTATTGATTGATCACATTGCAAATGTTGTTAAGTTACAAAACTCTTTACACGCCATCCAGATAAATTTCTGTTAAACTTTCGGTGAAAATAACTCTTGCTACAGATTTAACAGAGATCTCATGTTTCATTTTTGGTTTTTTACGGAAAATGAAGATATCTTGATCTTCAAGATATTTTCAATTAAAATTTTTAAATTCATTTTTTGATGAATTACGCTTATTTCAACTTATTTTATACATGATTCGTGAAGTCTAGGATTTAAGTATCAAATGTTCTACGCAATTACAAAAAATGGCGAAAAACATTATTTCAATTCGAAAGAAGTAGCAGTTTTATTTTATTTTAATAAATAGTTGGTACGTAATGTTTCTTTTTTTAATTCAAACTAATGTCCAAACATGAAAAAAATGTAAACTTTAGTAAATTGGTGTGTGAAACAATTTTTAAATGCTTCCCGTTTATGTTATGTACTTATTTTCCAAATCGTTTTTTATCGAATTTGTAAAGAGCAAATAAGAAATGTTTAATTCTCAAACATGTTTGTGAATATTTTGAACTGTAATAATACGTCAATTTCTAAAAACAGTTTATAATTATTAAATTACGATTTTAGTTTTACATTCTTCTTTTATAAAACTTTAAAACACGATAAACCAGTATTGATTCAAATACCAGAAACTTTTATCACATCCCTCAATTTTGAAAAATACTACCAATTAATGTTTGAAACGTTGGTGATTAATTTTGCTTAGAGAAACGAAAGAAAAAAAAATCTTTTTTCATCTGTCACAACATGAAATTTATTATTAGACGCAAACCAACAATGCGTTATTTATTTATTCTTCAATTCAACAAAATGAGAAGAAGGTTTGGTCATTTTTCTAGAAGCACATATTTCATGCCAAAATAAAAGGATTCTGAAGGATTTCCGATATATATTCCTTTTTATTTTATGGCGTTGATCGGACAAGAAAAATAAGGATGGTCATTTATAAGAGTTTATTGAAAAGCGATGAGTTTTATAGCAATTATCGAATTTCATCTCAGATTTCTGAGATTTCTTTTATCGTTTTCTGTTGCCAAATATGGAAAAAAAATGACCCTACGATTAGTTTTTAGATTACCTTTAAGAATCAATTAATAAATGGCGGTCTTCAAAAGCAACTTTTTTCTTTCAAAAAGCAAATTGATCTTCCTACAGTTTTAATACCTACTAGGAGGCTTCGCCCCCTGATCGCTTGCGCTCGCTAACCCCCGGAACTGCTCACGCAGTTCATTTCGGATTGCTTCGCAATCCGATGCTCGCCTTGCTCGCTCATTGGATACGTTCTTAACGTCTAGCTTTTGTAAATACTTTTTTGAACACGGAAGTTCCGAAAACTTTTCACTGTAGAAAATTCAAAACCTGTACATTTCAATATTAATTTGAAATTGCAAACAGTTCACATATATTTCTTAATCACACTATTCTAAATTTCAGTTGTTGAGAAAAGTAACTGTTGTAAATTTTGTTTTAAAGTCTTTCCCACCAGATTGTTAAAGCCATGTGTTGTAAAACAATATGAAATAGTAGTCTGCCACTGAACGCCGGATGTAAAGCATCGGCCTCGATGAAGATAATTTTGTATTTTAAAATGTACAAAAAAACAAAGAAAATGAGTATAGTCATAGAAAAAGTTAAAATTATAATATAGTATTTGTCAGTTAAAATAAAACTTTTTGTTTAAGTCATTGTTAACAATTCAAATTTCTCCGAGGCAATTCAAAAGCACTCGACTCAAAATAAAATAGCAATAGCATAACACTTCTCACTTCTGCCAATGAAAAGGAACTATTTCAGAACTCAAAACCAACCAACCGTTTTTTTCTCGGCGACAATCGGAGATGTGGCACACCCATATTCGGTGAGAATCGAAGATAAATGCTATTGTGTTTATGTAATGAGTTCACAATTTCTTAATTATGTGGGTAAATACGAAAAAAAGGTTAGAGATTTGTACAAAACGCCTACAATTAAAAATGAAAACTGTTGCCAACGCGAGAAAAGAAATATCATCGGTTTTATTGATACATACGTATTAGTGTTTTATATAATATAGATATTTAAAAGGTTTTAATCGTTTTTAATAAAAAATATATTTTGATCATTTTTATTGTAATAAAATATTTTTTAAAAACTTTTCCAAAACTCAAAAAAAAATTGTATTTTTAAAATGAGTTTCCGTGAACACTTCTATAGAAATTTCAAATTTCGCACGCCTAGTTAAATTACTTTGGTTCACGGAAAAATTGTAATTTAATGGTATGATTAGCCTTATACTGGAAATATTGTATTATTGAAATAATCCTTTTTTTTTTTCTAACCTTATATAAAGTGAGAACCACATTATGCTTGAGAAAATATTACCCTATATCTTTGAAATTTTATTATTTGTAATATATCATTATAAACAATATTACCCGATAAGGTGGAAATACTATAATTTTTTTATATTACACCGCAAACAATACTACCAGATAAAGTGATAATGCTATATTCTGATGATAATGATTCCGATATTGCTCTGGAGACAATAAATACTACTCAATGAAGAGAGAATACTATGATTTCTGATCTTACACTTGAGGTAGTACTATCCGATAATGTGATTTCTGATTTTACTCTACAGACAATACTACCAAATAAAGTGATAATGCTATATTCTGATGATAATGATTCCGATATTGCTCTGGAGACTATAAATACTACTCAATGAAGAGAGAATACTATGATTTCTGATCTTACACTTGAGGTAGTACTATCCGATAATGTGATTTCTGATTTTACTCTACAGACAATACTACCAAATAAAGTGATAATGCTATATTCTGATGATAATGATTCCGATATTGCTCTGGAGACTATAAATACTACTCAATGAAGAGAGAATACTATGATTTCTGATCTTACACTTGAGGTAGTACTATCCGATAATGTGATTTCTGATTTTACTCTACAGACAATACTACCAAATAAAGTGATAATGCTATATTCTGATGATAATGATTCCGATATTGCTCTGGAGACTATAAATACTACTCAATGAAGAGAGAATACTATGATTTCTGATCTTACACTTGAGGTAGTACTATCCGATAATGTGATTTCTGATTTTACTCTACAGACAATACTACCAAATAAAGTGATAATGCTATATTCTGATGATAATGATTCCGATATTGCTCTGGAGACTATAAATACTACTCAATGAAGAGAGAATACTATGATTTCTGATCTTACACTTGAGGTAGTACTATCCGATAATGTGATTTCTGATTTTACTCTACAGACAATACTACCAAATAAAGTGATAATGCTATATTCTGATGATAATGATTCCGATATTGCTCTGGAGACTATAAATACTACTCAATGAAGAGAGAATACTATGATTTCTGATCTTACACTTGAGGTAGTACTATCCGATAATGTGATTTCTGATTTTACTCTACAGACAATACTACCAAATAAAGTGATAATGCTATATTCTGATGATAATGATTCCGATATTGCTCTGGAGACTATAAATACTACTCAATGAAGAGAGAATACTATGATTTCTGATCTTACACTTGAGGTAGTACTATCCGATAATGTGATTTCTGATTTTACTCTACAGACAATACTACCAAATAAAGTGATAATGCTATATTCTGATGATAATGATTCCGATATTGCTCTGGAGACTATAAATACTACTCAATGAAGAGAGAATACTATGATTTCTGATCTTACACTTGAGGTAGTACTATCCGATAATGTGATTTCTGATTTTACTCTACAGACAATACTACCAAATAAAGTGATAATGCTATATTCTGATGATAATGATTCCGATATTGCTCTGGAGACTATAAATACTACTCAATGAAGAGAGAATACTATGATTTCTGATCTTACACTTGAGGTAGTACTATCCGATAATGTGATTTCTGATTTTACTCTACAGACAATACTACCAAATAAAGTGATAATGCTATATTCTGATGATAATGATTCCGATATTGCTCTGGAGACTATAAATACTACTCAATGAAGAGAGAATACTATGATTTCTGATCTTACACTTGAGGTAGTACTATCCGATAATGTGATTTCTGATTTTACTCTACAGACAATACTACCAAATAAAGTGATAATGCTATATTCTGATGATAATGATTCCGATATTGCTCTGGAGACTATAAATACTACTCAATGAAGAGAGAATACTATGATTTCTGATCTTACACTTGAGGTAGTACTATCCGATAATGTGATTTCTGATTTTACTCTACAGACAATACTACCAGATAAAGTGATAATGCTATATTCTGATGATAATGATTCCGATATTGCTCTGGAGACTATAAATACTACTCAATGAAGAGAGAATACTATGATTTCTGATCTTACACTTGAGGTAGTACTATCCGATAATGTGATTTCTGATTTTACTCTACAGACAATACTACCAAATAAAGTGATAATGCTATATTCTGATGATAATGATTCCGATATTGCTCTGGAGACTATAAATACTACTCAATGAAGAGAGAATACTATGATTTCTGATCTTACACTTGAGGTAGTACTATCCGATAATGTGATTTCTGATTTTACTCTACAGACAATACTACCAAATAAAGTGATAATGCTATATTCTGATGATAATGATTCCGATATTGCTCTGGAGACTATAAATACTACTCAATGAAGAGAGAATACTATGATTTCTGATCTTACACTTGAGGTAGTACTATCCGATAATGTGATTTCTGATTTTACTCTACAGACAATACTACCAAATAAAGTGATAATGCTATATTCTGATGATAATGATTCCGATATTGCTCTGGAGACTATAAATACTACTCAATGAAGAGAGAATACTATGATTTCTGATCTTACACTTGAGGTAGTACTATCCGATAATGTGATTTCTGATTTTACTCTACAGACAATACTACCAAATAAAGTGATAATGCTATATTCTGATGATAATGATTCCGATATTGCTCTGGAGACTATAAATACTACTCAATGAAGAGAGAATACTATGATTTCTGATCTTACACTTGAGGTAGTACTATCCGATAATGTGATTTCTGATTTTACTCTACAGACAATACTACCAAATAAAGTGATAATGCTATATTCTGATGATAATGATTCCGATATTGCTCTGGAGACTATAAATACTACTCAATGAAGAGAGAATACTATGATTTCTGATCTTACACTTGAGGTAGTACTATCCGATAATGTGATTTCTGATTTTACTCTACAGACAATACTACCAAATAAAGTGATAATGCTATATTCTGATGATAATGATTCCGATATTGCTCTGGAGACTATAAATACTACTCAATGAAGAGAGAATACTATGATTTCTGATCTTACACTTGAGGTAGTACTATCCGATAATGTGATTTCTGATTTTACTCTACAGACAATACTACCAAATAAAGTGATAATGCTATATTCTGATGATAATGATTCCGATATTGCTCTGGAGACTATAAATACTACTCAATGAAGAGAGAATACTATGATTTCTGATCTTACACTTGAGGTAGTACTATCCGATAATGTGATTTCTGATTTTACTCTACAGACAATACTACCAAATAAAGTGATAATGCTATATTCTGATGATAATGATTCCGATATTGCTCTGGAGACTATAAATACTACTCAATGAAGAGAGAATACTATGATTTCTGATCTTACACTTGAGGTAGTACTATCCGATAATGTGATTTCTGATTTTACTCTACAGACAATACTACCAGATAAAGTGATAATGCTATATTCTGATGATAATGATTCCGATATTGCTCTGGAGACTATAAATACTACTCAATGAAGAGAGAATACTATGATTTCTGATCTTACACTTGAGGTAGTACTATCCGATAATGTGATTTCTGATTTTACTCTACAGACAATACTACCAGATAAAGTGATAATGCTATATTCTGATGATAATGATTCCGATATTGCTCTGGAGACAATAAATACTACTCAATGAAGAGAGAATACTATGATTTCTGATCTTACACTTGAGGTAGTACTATCCGATAATGTGATTTCTGATTTTACTCTAGAGACAATACTACCAGATAAAGTGATAATGCTATATTCTGATGATAGTGATTCCGATATTGCTCTGGAGACTATAAATACTACTCAATGAAGAGAGAATACTATGATTTCTGATCTTACACTTGAGGTAGTACTATCCGATAATGTGATTTCTGATTTTACTCTACAGACAATACTACCAGATAAAGTAATAATGCTATATTCTGATGATAATGATTCCGATATTGCTCTGGAGACAATAAATACTACTCAATGAAGAGAGAATACTATGATTTCTGATCTTACACTTGAGGTAGTACTATCCGATAATGTGATTTCTGATTTTACTCTACAGACAATACTACCAGATAAAGTGATAATGCTATATTCTGATGATAATGATTCCGATATTGCTCTGGAGACAATAAATACTACTCAATGAAGAGAGAATACTATGATTTCTGATCTTACACTTGAGGTAGTACTATCCGATAATGTGATTTCTGATTTTACTCTACAGACAATACTACCAGATAAAGTAATAATGCTATATTCTGATGATAATGATTCCGATATTGCTCTGGAGACAATAAATACTACTCAATGAAGAGAGAATACTATGATTTCTGATCTTACACTTGAGGTAGTACTATCCGATAATGTGATTTCTGATTTTACTCTACAGACAATACTACCAGATAAAGTGATAATGCTATATTCTGATGATAATGATTCCGATATTGCTCTGGAGACAATAAATACTACTCAATGAAGAGAGAATACTATGATTTCTGATCTTACACTTGAGGTAGTACTATCCGATAATGTGATTTCTGATTTTACTCTACAGACAATACTACCAGATAAAGTGATAATACTATATTCTGATGATAATGATTCCGATATTGCTCTGGAGACAATAAATACTACTCAATGAAGAGAGAATACTATGATTTCTGATCTTACACTTGAGGTAGTACTATCCGATAATGTGATTTCTGATTTTACTCTACAGACAATACTACCAGATAAAGTGATAATGCTATATTCTGATGATAATGATTCCGATATTGCTCTGGAGACAATAAATACTACTCAATGAAGAGAGAATACTATGATTTCTGATCTTACACTTGAGGTAGTACTATCCGATAATGTGATTTCTGATTTTACTCTACAGACAATACTACCAGATAAAGTGATAATGCTATATTCTGATGATAATGATTCCGATATTGCTCTGGAGACCATAAATACTACTCAATGAAGAGAGAATACTATGATTTCTGATCTTACACTTGAGGTAGTACTATCCGATAATGTGATTTCTGATTTTACTCTACAGACAAAACTAACAGATAAATAGGAACTTTTATGTTGTTGTTGACGTATGCCATTAAGGCAGAGAGGGTGCGATTGTTCTTGTATTTCAAGTGGCGCCATCTAAATCCGAGAATTCGACTTCTGTCACACCCATACGTCACACTCGTTTATAGTTCAGACCCATTTATACGTCCATTCTTTCATCCACAGATCGTAATTTTGACCTGACTCAGAGAACGATCAATCTCCAATCCAGTACCCCCAGAGGTTTTGATTTGTTATGGGAACATGGAGGACTTTGAGACTCGACAGATTTAACGTGCATCAGTCCCCATTTACTACACGGAAAGTATTTGGCCGGCAAGGATCGAACTTACCTCTTGGACATGGGCCCAATGCCCTACCAACCAGGCTATCCCGGTATGTGGAACTTTTATGATTTCTGATATAGCACTTGAGACAATATTATGGGGGGGGGGAATAAATTCGCGTATTTAATCATGATCGGGATAGAAAATGTACTCAAGACAGTTTTTTTAAACGTTTTTATATATTGAAAAGTATCATTTTGGTATGAAACTGTTAATTTTAATGAATTTATGTTTTTCTACATCTATAAATATTTTTTCTACTAGAACTAATAAAAATAATTTCATTCAGTCTTAAATATACCTTTAGATGTAACGAAATGACATAATATTTAGCCCCAAATCAAAGCTATTTAAAATAATTATTTTTTTAAATTGATCATTACAGATGTATGAATGGGTCCGCCTTATAAACGAGTTTGTGACGGAAGTCAAATTTTTGGCCATAGATGGCGCCACTGGAAACGAGAACACTTGGACCCCCCTGCCTAAATCGCCTACGACAACAACAACGAAGTGACAAATACCAGTTAAACATCTACTCAGCGAATGTTTAGCTCACGCTGACTCTGAGCCGTTTTTGAGGGGTTTTCGGACTTACAAATCGAGATAAAAACTTGATGCAGGTTTACCCAAAAATGAGACTGCTGAAATTTTATTTCATGAATATAAGCTTAAAGATTTTTTAATTTTTCAAACGAAATTTACTTTGTTGAAAAACATTTAAAATTCTCCGCGAAAACAAGCAGATGCTAAGCGCAAAAATCATTAAAAAGTTCCCTTTCTAAGAAAATTTAGAGTCAAATAGATATGTCTTAGCAAATACAATGAAAACATAAAGATTGGGCAAAACAAGAACGAAGAACGTGTAAACTTTAAGGCTCATTTATCCAACTTTACTAAAAGGTCACTTACCTAGTTCTTCCACTAAGCTCTTCATTTAAACTATCATTTTCTACCCATTAAAATTACATCATAGTACATAAAAATCCAATTATTAAATAAGTTAATTAGGGGACATCGTATTTTCTACACACGACTCTAATGAAAATTAATACAAATTGATCAGAGTGAAAAAGAAAATTATCTCAAATCTCAGTGTTAAAATTAAAAAGTAAGAAAACGAGATAATATTAAAAAAAAAAAAAAAAAAAAAAAAAAAACAAGTTCTTCAGTTCATTGCAAGATTTAGTGGAAAAAAACCGTTAGGGATTATATCTTTTTGCGTGCCAGATAGCCAAATAGCGTTTGAACTTATGGAAATAATGACACAATTTCGTGACTCAGTAGCTGTTTTTGTTGCAATTGGAAACAATAGATATTGAGTAAGCGTTTGATCTTAATTCAGATAGAAAACGTCTGCAATTTGCTGTATTAAAATGCAAATTGTTTTACTAATAGTGATGTGATTTAAATTTTGCTTAAATAGTTTATAGTACGCCGTTTTCTAAATTTTTTACGACTATTTTCTTATTTTTTGCATTCATTAAAAAATTCTGCAATTAAAAGGTGTGTAATAGGATGTCTCGTTTTACAACTATTTATTTAAAACCAAAATGTAATTTCAAGAAAAAGTGGCCTAATCGCGTGGACATTAAAGATATCTTTCTTCGAATCAAATAATATCGTCTGGAAATTTAGATTTTTTTTTAGGAAAAACATCAAAATTTTAGTTCTTGCTTAATAGTTAGCTGTACCGAAACCATCAGCATTAAACTGTATGTTAAGAGAAATACATCAAGCCTTAATTCTTACAGCATGATATGATCAAACCTATCTGGTTTAGAAAAGTCTTCAGGAGTTTAGGTATTTTATTTATGTCACAATAGAGGTGCACAATGGGCTATTGGCAACGGCCTGGTAGCATTCCCTAGGATGATCCGAAAACACGTCATCACAATTTTGATCCTCTGCAGAGAGGATGACTCCTTGACTTGAGAATCTGTAACATTTCATTCAATATAATATTATTTCACAACTGAACTTTGAAGCAAAGAATTCTACAGATATTCTATCCGGATGAACTCGCAGGTTAATTAATGTACCACCAGTTTTAAGAACCAAATGAAAAAATAAATTAAACGATGAGCTTACAGACAAATTTTAATTTACCGACCGAATTGTGAGAATCAGAATTAAATCAATGCAAGTAGTTAAATCTTTTCAGCCCTGTTTACCTCTTTACGAAAATGCTTAAACAAAATCTTTTTTTCACTCTAAGATAAAACTTTTTAAACTAAATCAGTGCGAACGATTTTAAAATAATTATGTTTATAATGTAATGCTTAAATGGATGCGTGCAAGTGACGTAGTGTGTTAATCTCGGTCCTGCTTGGTTGTTGAAACGTGTCATTTGTATCGTTAGTACCTGATCTTTCCATTCTATATCGGGTAAGCCAAGTCCGTCAAGCATCAATTCTCTTAAGTGACACGTTCTAAATTCTTTCACAACGATTCTTTCTCAAAGACTTCAATACTTTCACTATATATTTACACAGAGACTTAACACAAAGACAGGCACGAAGCCATTGTGGAACATAAACAAAGTATTTATGCATCGAAGTTGTTGAATGGTTATTTGTTTTGTATTGTATCAATGTATGTACGCATCAAATTTCATTAAAATCGGTCCAGTAGTTCTAGAGATAATCGACCGAGTCTGCAAATTCTCTTAATGTCTTACACCAGAATATGTTATTTAAATAATTTCATCTAGTTTAATATATACAATTTAAGGATAAAAATTATTTTTGTGTATTAGTGTCTTTCTAGTCATTAACTGTAGTATTCTTGATTTTTTTTTGCATTTTATTCATTAAACCACACAAAAAAATAATATTTTGTGCAAGTATTTTTATAACACATATTAAATTATAAGTTGTATATATTAAAACATGTTTTAACTCGTTTGTCTCCATCTCTTTTTGCATGATTTTCAACTATAAAACATTTTACACTAACTTTATGTAATTACTGCGTAATTATTTAGGTAATTACTTTTGAATTACTGGGTAATATAGGAAGATAACCGAATATCGAGAGAAAAAAAAGTAAAAAAAAATTTTTTTTTTGTTGAAATTGAAAAAAAAAATCAGCTTTTTACAACAAAGTGTAAATAAAGATTTACACTTATACAAAACAGATTATCATTGTTTCTAGAACAAAGAGAACAAAGGGTTAAAATATAGAAAAAATTATTTTCCTAAACTAGCATAATTATGCTTTGTTTGGTATTTACAATTCAGTATTTTTGTGTTTTTATATTTTCTTGACCGTTACCAAAAAATTAATGGTTTAATTGAATTAACCAAATTTTATAAGGCAAGGAATTGTTATCTGAATTAAAACACCAAATTTGTCTACTTTCGCCTTAACAACAACAACAAAAAAGGAAGAGTAAAGAAAAATAACTCTTAAGATAATTACATTTAAGATAAGGGATCAAACAAAATATCAGACTTAAACATTAGCGTCGCTGTAATTACCGGCGGTTTTTCTTTTTAAATACGCGTGCATAGCATTTGTTAGGTTAAAGAAAGCATGTGTTTTAATTAAGAGATGAAAGGTTTCTGCTAATAGAAAACGCTTTACTTTTAATCCATACCAGATGCTTATAATCTTAAAATTTTGTGTGAAAAAAAAGTGTGAAATAAAAACGTTAATTACTTTGCATCTTTTCATATAAAATTTATCTGTAAGCAAAGATATAAAATAAGGATAAAGTGTGCATTACAATTTTATTTTATTTTGTAAACGTCGTTGAACAGCTGACCCAATTTTGAGTTTACAACTACCCATATTCAACTCCTTAGTTTTGTAATTTTAAACTCGATCCAGAAGACAAGGGAACTCTTGGAACAAGTATTAAGAGAAATTTGTCTTCGTGGAGGGCTTTTTAATAAAACTAACAGATATTTGCATCACATGGTGAGAAAATCAACAAACACCTCCCAGGGTTAGCCCGACGGTAAGGGGACTCTAATCCATGATCCGTCTACCACTGAGGATATTTTGTTGTCAGCACTGTGGTCGGTGCGTTCCGGGTGCGGAATTCGATTCGCTCAGCCATCTCTGTGAGTCTAACCCGGATCACCTCATTGAGAGGTGATTGCTCTATCTCCTGAGCCACCACGGCTCTTGTGCATTACAATTAGATTTTTCAAAGTTAATTACAATGTTTAAGTTGCGATCTGCAATAGCTCGGGGATAGAACTCTCGCCTACAAATTAGGCAAGCAGAATTGGAATGACTGCGATGGCTGAACGAATCAAATATTGCTTCTGGCTTGCATCGACCAGAGTGTTGACATAAAATATTCTCGTCGATTAGATTCCTTTTGCCATTCAACTAACTGTGGAAGGGTTTCGAGGTCTTAATCTGGGTGTAGAGCATACATGGGTAAATGTCATCCAAATTTCCTCCACAAATGCTATCATGTCTTGATCGAGGAATTCCTTTTCTTCTGAGTTGGATTTTAAATTACAAGACTACAGAGGTGAATATAGCTATAGCCGTAAACTCAAATATGAATATTTTGTTTAACGCCGGTTATAAATAAAATGCTTAAATTTTTTATATCAAATTTTTACTCAATTTCAAACAATACCTAAGAATATGAGATAACGACTTTTAAAAAGTATTAACTGTTTATTAAATTCAGATGAGCTATATATATTTTGAATTTCACCTGAATACAGCGCCACCATTTTAACCATCAGATCTTATCGAATTCAGATACTGTTCTGAAATTCTTTCAGAATAGAAATTCGGGATTATATTCCTGAATGAAAAATGTGAAATTTTATTTTAGCTTTGTGAGAATATTCTTAATATTATCCATTTTAGTTTAGGCGTATGTGGTCTTCTTTTTACTTAGTTTTACGAGAATATTTTTAATGCTAGTAAATTTAATTCTGATTAGTGGTCATTATTCACAGTTTCAGTATTCTTTATCTCAGAACCTCATTTATTTCATATTTATAGTCTTATATCTCAGTTTCGTAAGAATATTTCTAATTTTATTTATTTAATTTAATCTAAATTTGATATTCTTTTACATCTGTTGCTCGATAATATTCTTATCATGTGTAGTTCATTTGTGATCTTTCATATCAACTTTACGAACATGTTCTTAATTCATTTTATAAATGAAAATGTTATGTCATTTTTTTTTCTAATAGTGAATGACTTTGAATAGTGTTGTACTCAGTGTTCCGATTTTATAAAAAAAAGGAAGAAAATGTCCAGGTTAAGGAGTTAGTTAACAGCAAAGAGGTAAAAACTTGTTTCTTTATTTTTATTTTTGTTGTTCATTGCTCTAGAGAGGTTAAAAATATATTCAAAATTGTTCTCTTATTAGTTCGTTTCGTCGCATGATTGTAAGAAATCGGGAACAAAAGATTTTATGTTTTAAACATTCACAAGCGTTTTTGAAGATTTTGAATTTGTCAAGTTGTAAAAAAATCAGAGAAACTCTAAAACTTTATAACTCTTTTTTTCCTTATCTTATATTACTTTTAAGATGGAAACATTAATTACACATTTTTCATCAGATGACGCCGTTAACGGTCCAATCTTGCAGCTCATGGCCACTTAACTATTCCTAGATAGGGGTTTCATAACAATTATTACCTCTGTTTGGCAGTTAAGAGAGATATAAGCCAATCTTTATCAAAAACTTTATATCAATTTGTGAGAAAGCTGTAAGGACGAGTAAATATTTACATAAAATTGTACAAAAGTTATTCTATTTGTATTTTGATCTATATTTTGAGCTACAATTTAGTTTTGAAACGTTAGTTAACTTTGAGAATCATTAAAATACAAATAACTCGATGGACTGATGTAGTTAAAATATTATGTCAATTTTATCTCTTAAATGTCATTTTTAAAATTATTTTAATTCAGTTTGACTTAGTGAAATTAATTGAGTTCAAAAACAAATGCTTCTTCTTCATTTATTCAATAGTGAAAAATCTAAAAGTAATTTACTGTTAAAAATCTTCGTTATTATCAGAAGTGTAGTCTGACAAATCTAGAATTTCTTTAACAATATTTATTTTCGAAAATTTGTCGGAAAATATTAAATGAATAAACGCATTCCTAATGAATTATTAATTAGAAATTATTGCAGAATGTTAAGTAATTTGTTTTACTCGTAATTTAAATATAAAACAGCGCAGCGTATTTAACAATACAATATAAATAAATTTCGAAAAAATACATTAATATGCTTAAGGTAAAAACTGGTTAATATGTTCCTGTTTTAATAGTCAGAACTTTTAAATAAAAAAGAAACTTTTATTTTCAACTCTATTAACTTATTTAATTTAGGCAATTTACGCTTTCACTAATTATTTTTAAGCAATTGACACTTTCATTAATTAATTTACGAAACTACTGTACTCGCCACTATTTTACGTAGTTTGTAGTGTAGTGCGCTACTTTTTAAAAGAAGTAGTGTAGTGATTAGTGCCATACAAAAGAAAACAGTAGTTTGTTGAGATTCCTTGCCGCTACTATAACGTAAGTTAAATAGAGAAACAAAGTTCAAACGCAAAAAAAAATTCGAATCTGATAGGTGCAAATCCTTCGATGGCCCTTCAACCTACACAATGAAAACGTCTCTGTGGCTGACCGTTAATAAGATCTACATCAGATACTCGGAAAAATCGGTTTAATTTTTCCTGAAAAAAGGAATTTTAATCTAACTTTTTTAAAATTCGATTTCCGAGGAACTATGAAGTACGATTTTCTATCTGATTTCGTACTTTAAAATATCATCTGAATTAAATAATTAGCATATTTGCGGTCACCCCCCCTCAAACCATTAAAATTGAGTCATAGAACGCGAAGATCCAATCATTAAATCGAAAGTTGTTCAGGGTGTTCTGTTTTTTGTTTTTCGTACTGTACTTTATTTCTTGGACGATATAAAAAAAAGCATTGATCACTTAAATCACACATATTTGATAGTTTCCTAGCATTTCCTAGATCACTGTCCAGTAAAGCATAGAGTTAGAAAGTTAAAAGAACAAATTCATAAAAAATGCTTTAGAATTAAAAAACTATTTCGTGTAAACATGAATTAAAACTTCTTAATATCTCCCCATATTTAACCACTCCAATTTTTTTTCTGAAAATCGTTTAGAATGTTGGGGAAAATTAAATTCTCCAGTTGAGTTTGACTTCTAAAAGTGGCGAAGTAGTGACTACATTTCGAAAATAGTTTGTAGTCGCTGCATTTAAAAATAAATAGTTGTAGTTAACTATACAAAGAAAATGCAGTTTTTCCGACCACTGGTTCTAATTCTAACCATAACCTGTTATAATCTACACTCAAGAGCCAAAAAATTATGACCACCCCTACATTTTGCAATGAACTCTCCTGGATGACGTGGAAGGCCCGTGATCAGGTGGAAGTGGTATTTAACTGTTGCTGGAGAGTTTGAAGAATCATTCTTTCACTTAATTCTGTGTGTGATGGGAAAGGCTGCGGATCTAAACGACTTTGGTAGAGGGCAGATTGTAATGGCTCGAAGGCTAGAAACAAGTATTTCCGAAACTGCACGACTCGTCGGTTGTTCGCGATCTGCAGTTGTTAGTACTTATGTAAAGTGAATGAATGACGGTGAAACCAGTAGTAAACGACATGGTGTTGAACGTCCATACGCTATCAAAGAAAAAGGTCGTCGAAGATTGTCTCACTTGGTGAAGCAAAACCGAAGCCAGACAGTGGCTCAGCTGACAGTCCAATACAATGCAGGGTGGGTCAAGTAGAATAGTATCAGAGCACACTGTTCAGCGGACTATGTTGGATATTGGGCTACGCAGCAAACGTCTCACTCGTGTGCCTTTGCTGACTAAGCGTCATCGCCAACTACGCCTGCGCTGGGCCCGGGAAGATCGCGATTGGTCCATGGATCAGTGGGAGAGAGTTGCCTGGTCAGATGAATCACGGTTTGTCATTCATCACGCCAATGGCCGTGTCAGGATACGCCGTCTTCCAGGCGAACAGTTGCTCCCTCAATGTAAAGTACGTCATACACAGGCCGGTGGTGGCGGTATTATGCTTTGGGGAACGTTCTCTTGGGGGTCTCTGGGACCCGTGGTTGTGGTAGAGCAGACCATGAATGCTACTGGGTATCTGAACATCATTGCGGACCAGTTGCACCCTTACATGGCCTTTGTTTTTCCAGCTGGAAATGAAATTTTCCACCAGGACAACGCCCCGTGTCACAAGGCTAAAATTGTGTTGGAGTGGTTCCAGGAACATGATACTGAATTCCAGTTAACGTCCTGGCCGCCTAACTCACCGGATCTCAATCCGATAGAACACATTTGTGATGTCATGAAACAGCAGCTCAGAGTTCAAAGACCACTAAGTCGAAACATCTCGGATTTGCGTGACCGTTGCTTAAACATCTGATACAATCTGTCTCCTGCCATCTACCAAGAACTTGTGTCATCCATGCCAAGGCGGGTTGCAGCAGTGTTGCGGGCTAAAGGTGGGCCAACTCGTTATTAAGAGGTGGTCATAATGTTTTGGCTCTTGAGTGTATGTTGTTTACCTAATCATTTTTATTACTCAGTTATCCTTAAATTCTATCAGCGCAGCGTACTCAAAAATAAATAAAGGTCAACTCTTAAATAATTGAAGTCTAAGGAGAAAGGTGAAGATTATTTTAAAAGTGGGGACTTCGGTCCAATAGTATCCATAGTATCTGGTTCATTTCCCCAGGTCTGTTTAAACGCTAATTTGAATATACTGAAGGTAAAGAAATAAAAATGAGGTTAAACTTAATCGTTGCTATCTAAGCAAGTTGGCTCAAATCATATCAAAATCTAAGTTTTATCGCAAGATTTTAATAATTATTTTATGCTTTATTCTTTGTTTTAACGTTATTTCTCTTGATTTTTTCTCAAAAACTATATAAATGCATATATAAATACAAGTTCCAGTTATTTCATAATAACCCTTCTAAGATCTTGGCAAAAATAAACAATAAATTTGTAGGTTAACAATTGTTGTATGTTACCGAGAACGACCGAAGGAATGTCAATTTTCACCGGTGAGGTCGCTTTGATGGTGAATGTCCGACATATTTGTTATATTCGATTCGGTATAAATTTATTCGTTAATATTATTATATTTATTGGATATTTTAATCTATGCTGAGAATAAATTAGGAGAAACACCAGTGCTCGGAGTACCGGTTAAATACATACTGGGCAGTGGGGCACTTGACCTTAAAAAAGCATTGATGTAGGGCATACCGGGCAAATATATACAAAACAGTGGCATTTAACTAGACCTAGTATATGTTTCGGGCATTTACCAAAGCGACTATGTGATTGTCATTCACCGGTGGAAGTCTACAACCACCAATTTCGGTAATTCAGAGTAACATATACATTGTTTGTTATCTAATTCTCTAAAAGATCTTTTTCATAAATTCTTCAAATGACGAGAACCAAGTTTTGTCTCTTGAAATTCTTTAAACTTCTTATTCGAGTCATTTTCATAGTTTTCAACCGAAAATAAAGAAAAAATTTTGCTAGTATTAGTAGGAATTAATTCAATAATAATTTTCTTTCCGTTTGTAAAGGTGATTTATTATGTAATATGAGTAAAAAAAGACACTTATTAAACAACCATTTAAATTGGTGCCAAGCAATCTTTACGACCTTCAAAACCAGGCCAAAACTTGAACTAAATATTTATTCAACTATGAAACAGAACAGCCAACGACTAGACAAAATCAATCCTACCACTTTCACCAAAGAGTCGAGCGTTATTGATCGAATTTCTTTCTCAAGATTCCCACAAAGAGATGTAAAATAAGAAATAAAACTGTAGCTTCCAGCCGTTTAAAGTTGAAATAATCGATAAGCAAAAGTTAGACAAAAGAGCGCACCAAAAAAAAAAAAAAATGGCCTCGTTTTACCACACATATATTTTAGCCAAACGTCATAACTTTTTATGACAACTGAAAGTGAGTGAGAATTTTAAATGCTAAGAAAGATGAAGCATTTTGATAAACATTGCCATTCATTCAACTTATTGTGACGGGATGCTTTTTACTCTCGTTCATTCCTTTCTGCGTCAGGAAAAAAAACATCTAAACTTGTCTCCTACTTCCATCGTTCTTATTGTTCCATACGAATGGATTTAGGAGAAACGTTGGTAGTTTCTTTTTATTGTAAGAATGAAGGCATTGTTATTTTAGATCCAGGATAAGAAAAACCGGATTTTTCATTCCCAAGTCATTTAACTTTTGCTGCCAATTTATAAAAGTATCGTTCCTTAATATAAAAGAGGTGAACGCATGTAGAAGATATAAATAAATCCTTCAATGTTATCACTTTTTCTTTCACATGCTCGGCTGTCATGAAGTATAATTAACAGCAGGTGATTTGGATGAAACTCAAGAATATTTTCTTCTTTTATTCTTTTGTTTGGAATTGATTGAATGAAAATAAAAGGAACTTGGTCTAGTTTATTAGATTTTAAGATTCATTGCAAAACCTCGGCCCTGTTAGATATTTTAAAGTGTGCGAAAACCATAATTTCCTTTAAACTGTGCTGACACCTTAATTTGGTGCTAAGCTGAACCTTGTTATTGTACGCCTCAAATTTACGCGAATCGACAAATAGTTTAATTTAGAAAAGATTGCAGTACGCAATTCTAATAAAGATCGAAGAAAATTTGCATCGCGTTATTTTAAACGTTGTCATGGTTTAAAATACTTCTACGTTCCTAATAGGGAGTCATTTATTTTCAAACTTGAAATCGCATTTTTAAAAAAAAGGGAATCCCAGCTTTAGACTTGGTGGCATCTTATTTCTTTTTACAGTAAAAGTACTTGATTTAAAAAGTAACGAAGTATAGGTATTCTGGATTCGCGTCATTTAATTTCATTGTAACAGTGGAGAGCCGTGAAGACACGGGGTATAAAGCTCACGCTTCCCGATGAGGTGAACTGGGTTCAAATCCCAGCGTTGGCTGGTCGATACGATTTCCTCTCCCAGCTCACACCGACCAGTGTACTTACGTAAAATATCTTCAATCATAGACGGATCATGGGTCAGAGTCTCCTTGCCGTCAAGCTATTCGTGGTTTTCCCCTCCATGTAACGCAAATGCAGGTTAGTTCCATCAAAAAGTCCTGCACGAAGGCAAATTTCTCCCAATACTTGATTCACGATTTCTTTTGTCTTCTGGATTGGGTTCAAAATTACGAGGCTGCGGAATTGAGCATTTGTAGTTTTAAATCCACAATTGGGTCGGCTGCTCAATGACGGTTATGAAATAAAATAAAATGTTACAGTACTACTGAAAAGTGCAATCACATTAGACGAAGAAAAAAAAAATTCTTATACATAGTAGTACTGCTAGCGGTTACAAAAATAACGAAATTGCAAGAAAAATACTAAATTTAGGCAGAATTAAAAAATCATTGTTAGTGATAATAAAAATAATAATAGTTTTTTATTCGTATCTTCCAAAAAATAACAAAAACACAACTTCTTAGAATCCAAAAAAACAAGGAAAACGCATGAGAACAAAAACATAAAGCAAATGAAAACAAGAAAAAATTTAGATTTGTACTACCAAAGAGTATCCCCATATAGGCAGCTAGAAAAAATTTATACTTAATTATTAAATACAAGGGGAAAAGTTCGTACTTCTTTTCTTGTACATTGCTGATCGGATGTATAGTAGTCAGGGAGATGACCTGATGGTAGAAAGTTTCCGGGTTTGAATCTCGATCAGAGGGATGAATGTGTTTTTCCTTTTTTATCTCTCTGTCATTTAGATCTCACCTAATATGGAGCCATTGTTAACATATCTGCTCTTCAGATACCCGAATGACGAATTTCAATTTATGAGGTTGGATGTTAGGAAAAAAATTCTTGTTCATTTGTTTACATTTCGGAAAATAGCAATATTATTTATTGCGGAAATAATAAACTAAAACGTTACCTCTCTATATGCAGTCATTGGTCGCAAATCAAACGAATAAATAAGCGATGTAATCAGTTTAGGCTAAATAATTTCAATGTTTGAAAACAATAACGCATTATGCGAGCACGCTAAAATAATGATGTTGTCAAAAGTATCATAATCTTTTATAACCATCGTTGAACAGCCGACCTAACTTTTGGGTTTACGACTATTAATGTTCAACTCCGTATCCTTGTAATTTTAACCCAATCCAAAAGACAAGGGAACTCCTGCATTAAGTTTTGAGAGAAACTTGCTTTCGTTGAGAACTTTTGATGGAACAAACCAGCATTTGCATTACATGGTAATGAAAACCGCGAAAACCTCCCATGGTTAGCATGACGCAAGAGGACTCTAACCACTAATCCGTCTGACGCTAGGGATATTTTACGTCAGCACTGTTGTCGGTGCGAGCCGGGTGCGGAATTTGATTTCTAGCCATTACTAGGATCGAACGCGGGTCATCTCTTTGGAAGGCTAGAGCTCTATTCCCGTCCCACAGTGGAATGATCGTTAAGACACGGTTCCCAGCAGATCACCGAAGTCAAGCATCACTGGCTGCGGTCAGTGTGCGGGTGGGTCACCACTTGGATCAGTCTGCGTAGTAACCGAGGGTGTGCGGTATTGGTCCTCGTAAAACTGTGCTACCGTAAAGTGCTCGACTTCGCGTGCAGATCGTTGGGCTACCCAAGCAGAGGTGCCATCCCCTCTGCAGAGGATCAAAATTGTACTGGCATGTCTTCGGATCTTCCTCAGGGATGTTTCCCAGACCGTCGCCAATAGCCCATTGTGCAGCTCTAGTGCGACGTAAATAAACTACAACAACAACAACAGCTCTATTCCCTGAGCCACAGTCTGTTAGAACACTCTCTCGATGCTTCCTGAGTGAGAAATACCTCGTCATGGCATAACACCACGTGACGCAACAGCGCCGCCTTTAGACCGATCCGTGCATTACACTCCCATATTTATTTTTTCCAAATAAATTTTTTCAAAATTTTATTTATCCCAAACAAATTTCTACGAATCGCTTCTTTTCAAAACTTTTTACTTTTTACTTGTTTGCCAACAAACTATATTAATTGAGCATTATTGAAGGGTTGCATTGAATGTATAAATAACTAAAATAAATAATAAGAAAATTAGGAAAATTTTTGAATTTCGCCAAAGCCTTGGTTAAAAACTATCTTAAAAAGACCGGATGAATCTGCATATTAAAACATTCTATTGTAACAGTAAAAATGTTAAATTGCTTAAAGTACATAAAATAACTCGTCATTCATTAATTTAATGGTTTGTCAAAGAAAAGAATTAAAAATAAATAATTTTTAAACATATCGTGCATCCAGTTTGATAGTGTTTCTAGTACTTTCGTTATCATTTATAAAATTTTTACGACAACCCATAAAAGATGAAGATGTAATTTAAAGTAATGAGTGTAAAGAAAACTCAAAACAAAATCAATTAAAATCAACCTTAATTGCTTTATTTGCATAAAGATAAAGGCAGTTTTGAAATAAAGTAAAGTATTCTGCATTTTCCTTTTGATGTTAGAGAAACATTTAAATTTCAAAAAAAACTTTTTTTCTATAAACTAAGCTTGAAAATATATTCATATTGAATTTAATTACAAGTTTTTATGTACAATGCACAATAAAAATTTTTTTTTACATTCATAAAATTTCTTTCATACAACTGAGCTGTAAGCTTTTAACTACAAACTTTTTTTTAAATATATTTTAAAAATATAAAAAAGCACGCTTTTTAAGTTTGAAATAAATATTTTGTTTTAATTAATTATTTTTGGTTGCGTTAGATGAAAGAAACTTTTCTAAAGTTCATGTACTTAATCACAAGATATAAATATCTACGTTCAACATCAAACATCGTGAAATATCAAAATTTTTAAAAATCATGATAACGATATTTTAGAGCAATATTTTATCGATATTTCGTGAATTAATTACAAAGTGATTGCTTTCATACAACTGAGCTGTAAGCATTTGATTACAAACTTTTTCTTAAATATATTTTTAATTATAAAAAAGCACGCTTTTTTAATTTTGATTTAATTATTTTATTTTAATTAATTATCTTTGGTTGCGTTAGATGAAATAAACTTTTTAAAAGTTCATGTAATTAATTATAACATATAAATATCCATTTACTAATTATTAAAAATAAGTAAAATATCAAAATTTAAAAAAAATCACGATAACGATAATTTAGATCGATATTTTATCGATGTATCGATATTTGTATACCTATATATTAAGACAAATATCAAGATAATTTTCATCACGATATCGGCAACGATAATATCATGATCATTATCATAAGCCATATTTTATTGAATACAATACTATCATGGTAAATATTTACAGCAGAACTTATTAAATAAGATTATACTACGAAAATTATTGACAACTTGAGTGTTTAGTCTAAGTTATGATAATATCGTTGCAAAACTGTTAACGATTGTTGCTGCTACCCACCTACCTACCCACCTACCAACGTTATAATTTGATTGAAATAGCCATAATCAAGTAAAAGCAAAAGCCAAGGAAACTTAACTCTAACTCTTGACACTTATAAATTATACGTAAAATATTCCTTTTATTAGTTTATGTTGCAATAGAGAGAAAAAAATCAAAGTAAAATCCTGTAAATATGTAATTACTCTCTGTGCATCATATCCTCTTATGATAATATGAATCACCTTCATGTCACATATATACAACATTTTCAAAATGCGCTTTTGTTGGACTTTGCAGACATATTTAATTCGCAGACGCGATTGCTTCACTAATTTATGTTGTTTTTCTTGACACAAAATATTTTCTCGCATACTTACTAACTTTTTTTTTAATAGAATAGCTAAATTTTATATATTTTATTAACATTCAAAATGAATCTTTCCTATGAATGAACCTAATTTTTAATACTTGAAATTTTGCAAGTAATAGCTATTTGGAGTTTTAGTCAGTTGTTATTGTATACATAGATCTATATCAAATGAAGATTTAACTTTCCGAGAAATAGCATCTACTATATTAGGCAAAATTTGATAGATTTGTGCCACTTTTAATAATTTTAGGTTTGTTTTTCTGTTTATATGCCTTCACAAAGCGATTGTCTAAGTAAATATTTACTTGCTTTAACCCTCGTCGGTCAACACACACACACACACAGATATATATATATATATATATATATATATATATATATATATATATATATATATATATATATATATATATATATATATATATATATGTATATATATATATATATATATATATATATATATATATATATATATATATATATATATATATATATATATATATCAAGAAACTATAAGAACGGTAAGAATTTTGATTCATTAATTCATTCATGTCGAATGGATTTTGTACTATGACCAAGTTCTGAGGAAATGCACTATAAACATATTCCACGATATGCAAAAAGGAGTAAAAACAATTTTATAATTTGTGATTTATTTATTAAAAAATTGAAAAGATTTAAAAAATTTATTTTATTTAATTAGTTGAAATTTTTAAAAAAATTGCATCGATGATTTTTTTTTCTGAGTTACCTTTTTGTAAGTCAAAAATCGCATTTTATTTCACTATTTAAAGCTTGGATTTGAGGAGGATAAAATTTGTGGCGAAACAAGCATCAGTTGAAAAGCATACAAATTTAGAAGAATGATCATTTTGGTGATTTGAACCTAATTTAATAATCTATAGTAATCTAAGTAACATCTATAGTACTTGCGATAGTGACACATTGACAGTAACAGTGTAATAGCGTCTGTTGATAGTAGCGAACAAATTCATAAGAATACCAGCACACTTCTGCTCTCAAACTAATAAGCTTTACAGTAAATCAAAAAGAACAGCCGAGAGCAAATATTTCCTCTCAGTTCTAAGACCTTACTGTGAAAAATCGGTGTTGCTTAAGTGATTGTTAAATTAATTTTTGCAATGACTCATCCACCTGAGAAGCAATAAACTCTTCCTGCTTTGTTGTCACCGATAATCTCTCTCAAAAAGGTCGATTAGTAAGAGCCATGAATTAAATTAGGAGACTACAATAGTTGGCAACGGAGTCGACAAATTTGTTTTATGGTTATTTATATTTAGATCGTCATAATTATGTGCGGTTCCGAAAAAAAAGATGCTTTGTCTTTTTCACTTCGAAGGCATGCGTTGCGTCACATTTCTTTCGATCTGGATGTCCGCCAGACATAAGTCATGACGATACAGACCAAGAATGTAAACACGATATTTGCTCCGGTAACACGTGGAAAATGCTAAACGAAAGGCCATACTCAAAGCTTTAAGTAGTAGAAAAGGTTACAAGCTTATTATTAGAGGAACTGATAGTGTCAATATTGTGACATAAATGTGTTAAAAGTACTAGATTTTATTTATTTTAAATCTGGTTACTTAATCGAGTAAAAGAGCTTCGGACAATCTTCCGTGTTTCCAAATTCCACCCATTATATAATTTATTTTTTTTAAAATCACGTCTTGGTAACCACAAATGTTAAGAGGCTCTACCAGAAAGTGCAACATTCTGTTTTTCTCTACTAAAAACTACAACTTAACTAAAATAAAATTATTCTGACTCCGTATTTACAAAAGAACAAGTAGAGTAACACATTACTTTGTGGTGCGCAAGAGCAATAACATAACAAGCACTTAAATTTACTTTTATAAAAAATAAAAACAACGCGTTGCTAAGACAACTCAATAAATAATTACTAGCATGACGTTACATAGATTGGGATGTAAAAAGTATTAATGGATGTATATATTTATATTAACTAGTAAGTAACTGTATATATTAAATGTTGTGATGTCTCCAATTTACTTCGTTTTTATTTATCCAAAATCGCACATAGTAGGAAGATAGAAAACCTTCCCTTACAACTTTAACACAAAAATGTGTTCTATATTACCACCGTAGCAACCGATGAAACAAACTCTAACTTACAGCTTACATATACTAAAATAGCAAATCAAAATCTAGCTTACATATACTTAAATAACAAATAAATAAAATCTAGTACTTTGACCAAAATGATCAATTAAGTACAGATGGGTCATCATAAGAGTTAATACTAAGTAACATGTTGCAGCTACTGTACAATAAGTATCTAGTACAAATATCTGTTCCAAAGCTACAAACCATCGGGGTTTTTTCTAATTAGGAGTTTTAAGTCCCTTTTCATAGGCGATTTCATTCATTGCAAAATGCGATAGCAATAACTAATGGAATATTTTATAAATGCTTGTTTGTTTTCATAATTCATTCGATATATTTTTCTTAGAAACTTTATATTTTACATTAAAAAATGACATTTTTTTCATTAACATTTTACTTGAAATAATTTCATAAAAGTAGCCGTAAGATAAGGTTTTCATTGTTAAGTTTTGTTTTCGATATGCCAGAGTTCGATAACGGGCAATTAAATCAACTTTTGCAGGAAAATTCCAGTCAAATAAAAAAGGAAACTAGTCGGAAAAATGAAATGTCCGCACAACATAACTTTAAAAAAAACGAACCAAATATTTTTTAAGTTATTTTTTATCATTCTATTTACCAAAGTTTTCTTTGTTTATGGTGTCCAATCAATTCCCTAAAATGCATTTTTCCGTGAAATTAAGACAATGGTCTAATGCAACGGTGCCCAGGTTTTTCGTCAACAGAACCCTAAGTAATCAACCTTCTTTCGGCGAAACCCCAACTTAATAAAGAAAAAAAAAAAGGTAATTTTGAACGTTATAACCTACAAAAGACTATATTTAAAATGTTTAATTAGAGAAGTGAAGATTTTGGATCGTTTCATTATTAATAATCTTAAATTAGATCTTATGTCCGGCAGTTAAATTTGCAGTCTTTGTGCTGCAGTCAAGTCTAGCTATGAATTTGCTTTTGGCGTATGTGTTCTGGTGATATGTTACCATGAATGACCGAAATCAAGAGAATGTCGAAAGTCAACAGTCACATAATCGTTTTGGTGAATGTCCGAAATATTTGTTCTATCCGATTTGATATTATTATATTTATTCGATATTTTAATATCTGCCGAGGATAGATTATGAGAAACATCAGTGTTCGGAATACCGGTTAAATGCACTCTGGGCAGTGGTGCTTGACCTTAAAAAAAACATTAATGTAGGGCATACCGAGCAAATGTATACCGGGCAGTGGCACTTAGCCTTAAAAAAACATCAGTGTAGGATATACTAGGCAAATGGATACCGGCAGTGGCTAGTATATATTTCGGACATTTACCAATGCGACTATGTGACTGTCAACATTCACCGGTGGAAGTCTACAACCACCAATTTCAGTCACTCATTGTAACTTATATACAGAAACTGAAAAGGATTAAAAAAAGCCGAACTATGGTTTACTTCTAAATAAAAACTCAATAAACAAATTGTAAACGTTTAAAATGTTCCTTATGGAAGCGCATTTCTTCATTAAAGAATTTAATTGATTTGAAAAGTGCAATAGGAATTACTAATGGAATATTTTATAAATGCTTGTTTTTTTCATAACTCGTTCGATATATTGTTATTAGAAACTTTATATTTTACTTTAAATAATGCCATTTCTATTTCATTAGCATTTTACTTGAAATAATTTCATAAAGATTAAATTAATTTTGAATTATTAGTTGGATCTAAATATATAAGTTTCAAAACTCATTACTGTGGTTATAAAAAGTATTAACTGGTGGAAACCCTTTCATTCTTCCTCCACAGAAACCTATTTTTCTGCCGAACACCATTTGGTATCCACTGGTTTAATGAATTATTTTAATACGCAATGAATAATGAGAAATTGCTAAAATTTTCCTTAACGAAAATTTGGTTTTGTTTAATATAAATTTCATTTTATCGGGTATAAAAAAAATAAAAACAAGTTGAAAAAAGAAGGATAAGTAAAAAGAGTCTTAGATATTTCAAAACAACAAGTATGCAAGATTGTATAATGTAATCTATTTTTGAATAGTTTAACGAGCGTCCTGAGCTTTTCCGGAATTTTGAGAGGAGAAAAACAAGTCACTCATAGATTGTCATTACGGTGTTTGACTTTAAATTGCAATTTAAATTTATTTACGTATGCCTGTCAGTGCTCGCATTCCTTCATTTTAACTTTATCGAGAGAAACAATTTTAATTACATCGCCTACAAGCAGAAAATAATTCTTAAATAAATAACGTTTTTATCACAGAAACCTGTGTTACTTAATTCGCTCAATAATATTTACTTTATCTATGGCAATAAAGATTGCGGCAGCTATAAAATTTTAATGGTTCGACAAAACATGAATAAATAAAAAATAAAATAATGAAGAATTTAAAGTTTAAATATTTGAAAATATTTGACTTGTAATTTTTTTTAAAATCTTTACTAAGTACAAAAGTCAAAATTGAAGTAGTTAATCATAAAAAATAACAACAAAAAAAATAGCAGCAACTGCAAAATTTTTATATAATGCATTCTGTCTCAATTAAAGAAAGGGATAAGTCATAAGCTTAAATATAGATAACGTAAAAAAAAATTAAACATGGAGTTATGCGCAATTTGTATAAAATGTTTTTTGTTTGTTGTTGTTTTAAATTAAATCATTAAAAAATCTCATGTTGAGTAATTATAATAAAGGCATGGATGCCATAGACGGTACAAAATTCTTTTATACATATTATTGCATTAAAAATACTGTATTATTGCATTTAAAATTTAAGAATCAAGTCCAAACCTTTTGAGTACAATTCTTTTTATATTCAGCTAGATTCAATTTAAATACACTATTTTTAGTAAGAGAAAAAACGTTCCTCTAACAATAAAAATTACGCAAACATGAAAATTTAATAAATGCTAATTCAGAATTTTCTATTTATTTAAAAAATATATTTTTTTCCTTTGAAAACTTAACTTGGAAACATAATTAGCCTTAAAAACATCAAAATAAAATCTATTTAAAATGTCTTTTACATTTTCATATTTTAATATATCACTCAGCGATATAATTTACCCAACATAAAAGCAGCATTTCTTTAACAGATACATCAAAATAAAATATATTCCGACTATTATCTTCATTTTTTTAACGTTTCAATATCTGCCTACGAACTAATTCAGATTTATAGTCTATTTATATGCAGTTTAGACAAATTTCAAGAACTTTGAGTATAAAATATGAAAGGCAACTTTAATCTTCATTTATTTACTTGCTTAAAAGCTGTTTCTTTCGCTTTAATTTAAAATTTTCTCCGGGCACATTTCGCTGAGCTGAAGAAACCTCCCGCATAAAAAGCTATAATCTCAAATAAAATATTTCCCTTTAGACGTTTAGTTTCTTTGCTCCTATGTAATTAAATTGCAAACGCTTCTGACTTATGGGGTTGTAGATATTATTTTACATGGGGGAAAAAAAGACAGAACTCAGAAAAAAATTTAATTGCAGAAATTCCTCTTTCGTTTAACTTGAAAGGAAAAAAAAAGTATTCTTAAAATGAGAATTAATATGTTTCATTTCTGCTTGTTTTTTAATTTATTTTAAGATTTGTTTCGTATGAGATTCAAGAAAACATATTAAGAGGTTAACAGATGACAAGGAATGGGAATGGCAGTCATAAAACTGATTTTTATTTTGTCTGTATCATGTTGTAGAGATTCATAATTCTATTTGTATTTTCTGTCCAAAAAAATAACAATTGATAAAACACTGCTGCATATACCGTCACGAAACTGAAATAAAGAAAGGATATAATCTCGTCATCACCTCACACGGTTACATTCGAAACTATTTTTTTAAGAACTACTTTTTTGCGGATATAATCTCGTGAGCTGATGACTAGAGTGCATCTTTTTCTTATTTTGTTTCATTTTCTACTTTTTTTGAAATTGTTTAAAGGAATTTTTTTAATAATTTTCCTTGTTTTTTCTATATTTTTAACATATAATGTAATAAATATAATAACATTTATATATATATATATATTATTGTTATTTGAATTCACTACTCGCTTTATACATTACATTTTGAGATTTATTCTGAATTTTCTTGAATTTTTTAAATCTATTTTTGCTTGATCGTTTTATTTTACATTTTTGGCAAAATGGGTGCTATATTCGTTTTAACTTTGTCGGTGCTCCTCACACTATTGTATTGATAGGTTTTGTTTTGGCTATACTAATAAAATATTGGAATGCACTATTTGTTTCAGATACAATAGTGTGAGCTGATGACGGGATTCTATCTTTTTCTGCATCCGGCAATATATATATAGCACAAAAAAACAAAGAGAAAAACGAAGAAAATAAATAAGTTATTTTAACTGCGCATAAGCTGCAAGTATATAGAACTCATAAAATAAGCTAAAACATTGAGAGAAAATGGAGGAAAAAAATTTTTCTTTATTTTTTTTCCGGATTTTTACTATTTTTTCTCAATTTTTAAGCTTATTTATATATATATATATATATATATATGTATATATATATATATGTATATATATATATATATATATATATATATATATATATATATATATATATATATATATATATATATATATATATATATATATATATATATATATATATATATATATATATATATATATATATATATATATATATGAGTGTGTGTGTGTGTAAGATATTTATGTAACTATATATATATATAGTTGTTCCAATGTATATAAATAACATCATACTTCATTAAAATTGAATGAACTGTTTATGTATAACAAATATTTCGCAAGATGTATATGTTGCCCATTGTTATAAAATCTTTTAAAAAGACTATCAAGATGCTTCCAAATCTGGACTAAACAACATGAGTATCTAATAAGAAAACTACGCAATTCGAAAGGAACCGCAGAAGTTCTTTATATCGACCAGATTGAACTGCACATTTATATTAACATTATTCTTTTTCCTAATTATCTAAATGTAATTACTGAGGAAATTTAATCACCTGGAATAAATTATAGGACTTGTTCGAGTCTCTTTAAAGTCATCTCTTGAACGAATCAAATGACCTAGGACATTTCGATTTGGTCGACCCATCTTTTTGTTGTATTCCGAAACTACAGAGATGTAGTTTTCTACAAAGATTTGCAGCAAACGCACGCAAAAACATCCATAGTCTGAAAAGTAATTTCAATGAGGTCTGCGCGAAAACATTAAACAATTCTCCTTACCTTGAGGTTGATATTTATGTAAGTAGACTTTTCACAACTCGTATTTAATTCTATTTTTATATTAAGTAAATATTTTAGTACAATATTTGGGACTGGATATAGTTTAATTTTTTTATTAGATGTTGAATGAAATAAAAAATAAAAATTGGTTTATGTACTGAAATATATCATTTTTTCTATACTGAGAAAATTTCAACAGGAATCACGGTGGATCATGGGATAGAAAAGTAACCTTCTACTGAGCTGAACCAAGTTCTAGAACCAACAATGGCTGGTTGATTCGAATTGTGTTGCAGGTTCACACCAGCCTCAGTGCTGAAGTAGTACTTAAATGTTCATTGTTGGCCAAGCGGTCTATCCACGGAGCTACCACGGCACTATAATTAATTTCTCTATAATTAACTAAACTCTATAATTAACTTTATTTTATAACCGTCGTTGAACAACCGACCCAATTTCGGGTTTACACCTACCAATGTTCAGCTTGTTATTTTGAACCCAATCCAGAATCCGAAGAAACTCCTGGATCAAGTATTGGGAAAAATTTGCCTTCGTGGAAGACTTTTTGATGGAACTAACCAGCGTTTGCTTTACATGGTAAGGAAAACCATGGAAACCTACCACGGCTAGCCTGACGAAAAGGGAAGTCCAAGCCATTATCTATTTACCACTGAGGATATTTTACGTCAACACTGTGGTTCGTGCAAGTCGGATACAGAATTCGTATTGACTAGCCATCGGTGGGATTCGAAACCGGTTCACCTCAATGGAAGGTGAACGCTCCATCCCCTGAGCCATCACGGCTCTCTCTAATTAATTAGCATATTTGAAAAAGAGACCTTTGAACCATCTAGATGAAGCCATGTAAGTTCGAGCTTTTAATTTTAAGTACTTTTCAATTTAAAATTTCACAAATATTTGAGATTTGAAAGTCAAACCAAGGAGCCATTTTTATTCTAGTCAGATTCTTTTAAATCCAAGCAAATGTTGCAAGCACTGAGTAACGCAAAACAAACATCCTAATTAAATTTCGCTTGCAAATTGATTATTTCACTCAAGGAGAATCGTTTAAGTCCAAATACTTCACGAAACACATTTGTTACAATGAATTTTACGGAGAGTGTAAAGTGTATTTTTCTCTTTACAGAGAGGAATTATTTAATGTTTTTTTTTTTTCTTTATTCGTGATGTTCTGAATTGCTTAGATAATTTTAAGAGCGTTAATTGAAAAAGTAAGTGAGCAACTGCATGCAAAACATCAAATTAGCGTTTCCGTTACTCTTCTTAAACAACTTATCACATAAACGTACTAAAACATGTAAATTATAGTTTTGGATTCAAAAATAATTTTTTTCCGTAAAATACGTGAGATCAATTTTAGAAAGAGCTTGCATATTTTACGTAGTTTTTAAAATTATTTCAGTTAAGAAATCTCAAAGCAAATTTACACAGACAAAAATTTACTTTGTAGTTCAAATAATTGAAATCGCGAAAGAAAGACTAATGCATAGAAAGTATGATATGATACACTAGATTAGAGATGGCGAACCTTTTTCGATTAGCGTGCCAGTTAAAGTTTGATTTTATGTGTCCAGTGTGCCACTTGCTATGTATAGTGTGCATTATATATATATATATATATATATATATTCCTTGGAAACTATTGAGTTTATCGATTTCGCACAAATTTTGTATTTTGCAATTTAAAATTACATTATTTAAAATTATGTAAAAAAAAAATTATGCCTTACAATCAAAAAGTTTTCAACTGTTATAAAATAAAATGATAATAGATATTTACTAAAACCTATTTTTTGCATGTTAATCTTTGAATAAATGAATTTCATAATAGTGAGCAAAAAATTTCAATTCGCTTAAAAACTTTTAAGGATATAATGAAATACACATAAGAAAAATTAACATTAAGTAGTCCAATCTTTGTATGTGACCAAATATCCGACCAATAGATCAAAAGTTATTCAGGGTAATTCATTTTTTATTCAGAGCTTGGTACATATGCATTTTAAAAATTCCTTAAACCACCGCTTTAATTCTAAACTATAGACACATTATGTAACTATAATTGCTGTTTATTTACTAACCTGCTTTCAACAACTTCAAATGGCAGTGGAATAAACATTGATTTAAATACTATTTCAGTTTAATATTCAGATAAGGCAAAATGTTCTAAAGCAGGTATCCTTACTGTAAGCAATAGAATTAATTTAAGGGAATTAATGTTTTATTTTTCGTATGTAAAACTAAATATATCAATACAATTCAAAATTTATTATTTATTGCCTTTATTTCTTTGATTAAATGAGTCCCCTTTAAAATGAACGAAAGAAGAATTTTAATTTTTCAATTCATCCATTTAATATTATTATCATGTACAGCAATATTAAATCAAAAAACTTAGTACATCACATCATGCTAAATGTGATGTCATTTAGCATGACAGCTACTTCTAAATCTCATTATCCCTGTCATATGGCTCATAATCAGTAGTCTTAAATAATATACAAGGTTTTTCTTGAAACTGAAAGGAGGTGGGGTTTTTTTACAGTCAATTACATACAAATAATCAAAAAACATAAATAATAGAAAACTGAAAAGTAATTCTAACTGAAAAGTAATAAATGGATTTTATGACACGCTCTAAGGTATCATGATAAAATTGCCTAATTTTATCACACTGAACAAATTTTATCACATACTATTAAATCATATCGTATTGCTAATTTTACCAAAATCATTACCAAAGCGCATCGGTAAAAATTACCCATCTTTTTACTGTTCCTCTGAAACCAGAAGCACGTTACATTTTACCACATTCTGATAGTTTCGACCATACTTTTTTTTTCCTCGGTGTAGTTTCAGGAGTAGCCTTTTCTTCCATGATGGTTTCAAAACTATAAGGCTGCAGTATATAACGTTAAATGTAGCGTTTGGCTAATAATAGCGTTTGGAAGATAACGAAATAAAATAATCGCACAAAACTAAGAGAATAAAACTTGAAATTCGTAATTAGAGCTTGTTGCTTCGTTACTTACTGCTCAAATATTTAAACCTAATTACCGATGCAGAAAGAAGTTTCGTTAAGCAGTTAAGATCTGTTTGTTTTTGCATGATATTAGCATTCTTCTTTTGTGGGCCAATCGAAAAAGAATTTATATGATCTATTTCCTTCTATGCCGTACACACGTAATTAAATACACACATATACCATTTACTTCCATGAAACCTCCGTGTTTGACCCATGAATTATGCATGAATGCTCACTTCAAACAAACCAGGCGGAATAGAATAGAATACAGAAAGATCTACTTTGTCCCACCATTTTGGAACATTTGGTTCTCCCGACATTTGGCGACTTAGCTAAATGGAACTCGAACTTTTCTAATTAAAATTTTACGTATTTCTCTCAGATTATTTAGCAGTTTAAGATTAGATAAGTGCTGCAACTAAGTACTTAAAACTCGTTTTAGATTTTATTCAAAAGTGATATTTTTTTCAATAGGGATTCAGTCTTATGAATTAAAATATAATTTTAGTTTTAAATAATATTTTTTAATTAGTTTTTATATGAAGGAGATAAAGAGAACGTTTTGTTTTATTTTATAACCGTTGCTAAACAGCCAACTCAATTGTTTGGGTTTACGCCAACTAATGTTCAACTCCGTAGTCTTGTAATTTTGAACCAATTCATAAGACAATGAAACTCTTCTAGCAGTACCCCCAGAGGTATTTGTTATGGGAAAATGGAGGACTTTGCGACCCGACAGATTTAACGCGCATCAGTCACCTGTTACTACACGGGGATCGAACCCACGACCCCTTCAACATGGGTTCAGTGCCCTACCAACCAGACTATCCGGCCCCTACAAAGAACGTTTATAATCTGGGTTTGAAATCAACAGTGGTCGGTTGATCCAGGGCCCCTAAAATTTGACTCGTACTACAACAAAATAATTATTATATATAATTATTATTATAAAAATTATTAAAAATTACAGTCGATATCGAAGAACAATATGTAGATGAAACTTCTTTGATTTCTGAGTTTCGAGCATTTGTGCGTGTTATTGTCACAAATAGCATATTTGATCTTAACTAATGTGAAAATTTTACATTTTTTGTATTGTAATTTTTCATTTGAATTCATTATATAAACATTTTCTTTCTTTTTTTTTTTGAAAAAAAAGACTAATAAATGCATGTAAACGGACCAGTGAAAACGGCTACGAGCTATTTATATATTTCGGTTTCAAATCTCTGTGTAACGGTTACAAAATTTTGTCAAATTAAAAATGAACTTATCTTATTTAATATTTATCATATTAATGAAAGAAACCAAATTTTTAATTTCAGCATACGCATGTAAGATATCTAAAATATTAAGTTTCATAAAAAAAAATTAAAATTCAGAGAAATATTAACTTAATACAGTTGTTTTATTGCACGTAATTAAATGTCCCTCTAATAACAATCATTTGAAAATCATTTCAAATTTTAAAATTTTTCGTCACAAATAAGGGTTAGAAATAACGTTGTTCGAAATAATTTCAAAATGTACTGTTTAAAGTGAATTTTTTTTTAAATAAAAGAATTTTTTTAGAATTTTTACCATTTAAAAAAATATATGTTGTGTAATATATATTTATAACATCTAATACATATTTTATAAAAATATGCAATTTATATTTTATTAAAAATTTGTTTAGATTAACATATATTTCTGAAAGTATTTCAAATAAACATTAGTTCTAAATTTTATTTGCAGTTAAAAATTTAAAAATTAAAATTTTAAAAATTTTTTTGCAAAAGTCTTTTTAATTGAATGTAATTAAGAAATAAAAATGTTTTAAATCATACTATATTTTCAATTTTTTTATTTAAAACTGAAAAATATTCAAAATTTAAAAAGTGAATTATAACTTTGAAAAGCCAATTCAAGTTCCCATTGTCTCCACAATTTTTTTAAGAAAACAGTTAACCAAATTTAATATTTTTATCGATAAATTAATTTTGAAATTAATAAATGCATATGCTTATAATTTATATTTTTTTAAAAAAGGTTCACGTACATGAAACCGATGATATAAATACCGCTTTTTGGGCAGAATTCCCCAACATGATGCAAAAGTAATTAGGGTAAGAAATATATTATATTTCGAAAAATATGTTTTTTCTGAAAAGTTTGCTGATTTGTTTTTCATAATTGTGGCGGAGAAGTTTTGTGGAAAGGGATTTTGAGAATGCTAACTAAAATAATCAACAACAATAATCTTAATTAATATTTAAACATTCTTTCAACATAAAAAATTACCTTGGAAACTCTTGTAGCGTAATTAAATTTAGACAGTACATAAAAAATGTATTTCCGCTAAAAAAACTATAATTTTAACATAATTTTGATCCTTTTTACTTGTATTAAGAAGTTTTTTTCTATCTTGGATTTTGGGTTAAACTTTTCACTTTCATTTTCATGATATTTATTTGTTCTTAACAAAACTTTCCTCAAATTATAAAGCATTATTTTTTTATTCATATTTGAAAATTTAGCAGTTATAGATTTTGTAAAATGAAAAAAATTTATAAATCTTTCTCTTAGGTCTAAATAAGATCGAATTAGAAAAAATATTGCTTGAAAGGGAGCCGTGTTTTTAAGTTTTTATCTTTAAAGCAAATTCACCTGAGAAAAACTCACCTGAGTTTCATGCTATATTTAAAAGCCAAGTGTAATATTTTTCATTTATTATGACCTAAATTAATAAAAAATAAAGAAAAAAATGTGAAAAATATGTTTAATATAAACTCTGTGTCTTTAAAACAGAAAAAATATTGATTTGCTTAAGCACAGTATGTAAATTATATTTTAAAAGTTGGTTGTATATTTTGACTCTTACGCATGATATCATTTCTAAATATTCTTCTTCTTGAAAAAGTGCTATAAATAAGCATTTTAAAAAAGATCGCAAAAGAGATAGAAGAATATATTTGAAGGAAAAGTTATCGCGTTGAAATCAAAACTAATGTGGAATTTTAATTTCTTCAAGAAGAAAAAAAAATAAATAAAACATTGCCCATCAAAATATTTTCATATACTTCTCTATTCAGATTTTGAATCCGAGATTCAAGATCTCACTTATTCAAATCTTTTCCACAATCAACATTTGAATATAAAATATCAAAAATATTCAAAGTATAAATTTATAACAAAAAAAATAATAATTCATGTTTGAAATCTTGAATAATGGTTCGCCAAGGAAAACTGAAATATTTTATAAAGCATGAATATTTCACTATCGCGGAAATTGAAAATTGCTAAGCGTTTGAAAATTTAAATAGATTAAATCATAACATTGAAATAAAATTTCGTTAAATAACAGCAACGTTATATCTCAATTCATTTACTTTGAAGTTCAGTTCAACTGTTAAAATATATTAAATATTATATGTGTAAATCTTTTGCAAACACAATAAATATTTTGCATTATCTATAAAATTTTCTTCAATCATAAGCACTATAAATATAAACTTTTAAATTTAACAAAATTAATAATTATTTAAAAAATAATAATTACGAATAATTTTAAATAAACTATATACATGCATCCTCGTTTGTATCATTTTTATGCTGGCTTTGATTGTGGTACTAATAGTACAGAAACAAACATTTAATTATTTAATTTATTTGTGCTTCTTTAGCTGTTTTCTACTTTACTACACTGAAGCAAAAAGAAAAACCTTTTTGTTATAAATTGTTGTAATAAAATAAACAACAAGTCTTTTATGAGCCCTGATTTTCACTGCTCTTCCGGTACTTTAAAAAAGGGTACTTTTCATGCATCAAATATGGAGTCTATTTATCAAGCGTATACCAGCATAAATAATATTTAAGGTAAAATAAATCAGTGACTAAAATCATTGCCGAATCTGGTTATTAAGGTCAATTATAAATTATTAAGGTCGATTCAGACAATTCGAATATTAGGTGAAACTACTGTTTCTCTTAAATTTTATTAATCTCATTTAAGTAAAAATTGAAACGAAATTTAAAATAAAAAAAATTCGTTTCAATTCATTTTTTAACAAAATTGAAAACATTGTTTTCGTAAAAACGTTTTTGGTGCTCCTCGCACTATTTTATGTATTGAGATATTTTGCTTTGGCTATATTAGAAAGTACTCCTTTTTCGGATATAATCGTGAGAGCTGATGACGAGATTATATATTTTCCTTATTTTGTCTCCCGAGTTTAATTTATATATATGTTTTTAAATTTCAAAATTTTTACAATTTTGGATATATATATATATATATATATATATATAGAAAGTGCTCTTCACACTATTGCATTGATAAATTTTGCTTTGGCTGTATTAATACAATGTTCGAATAACAATGTAAAATAACATATAAAAATTTAAAAAAAACTTAAAATCTAAAATTAAAATGTAATTGTGTGTCTACAGAACAGCACTTCATCAGGGGACACACTGTCTGCAAACACACAGGAGCCTTTCTGTTGTTAGTGGCTGAAGCCAAAACTAACAGTGCCCCGAGGCCCCTAATGATAAAACAATGTTCGAAATCACTCCTTTTTCATTATTTAGTTTTCCGGCTTTTCAATATTTTTTTAATGAATATTTTTTAAACATTTAAAAAAATATTTTATTTAACTAATTTTTCTACCTCTTTTTCATTATTATTTATTATATTGTTAAAACAGCTATGTTTTTAACTCTTTTTTTCAGTGCTCTTCACATTATTTTCGTTTTTTTTTTTTTATTTCAATACAAACACAACATTCCCCATTTTTTGGTTTATATTTATATCATAATATATTCCAAATAGTTAATATTTTCTTTAGTTTCAAACATTCTTATTATCCCGTAGCTCTTACTAAAATGAAGTTGCGTATATGAAAGTAAAACATGAAAAGATAATTTTTTAAACATATTCGATAAAGTATACCATCAGATTTTTAAAAAAAATTGCTTACTTCAAACATATAACTTTCTATAAATATCTATTATTTAAAATGTAGTACATTACGAAATGATTTTCTAACGTTACCGCTAAACAAATCAGTCGAAAACTTTTTTTCGACGATGTTTTAACAGCGAAAATCTAAAAACGAAAGTAAAAATCTTTTAAAAAAAATAAAAGCGTAGACTCTATTTAAATTATCTTAACTCAAAAGGAGCAAACGATTTATTCTAAGGAACATTTTCTTCCAATATCTATTTCGATGTTATCAAACGAATGAAATTGGCCATCTCTTTTGTTTGGTAGACAGTACTTGCGCTTTTACCCTTATCAGTGTTTTCTAAAAGCCCTAAAATCTTCTGTTTTCTCAGGGGATGAAGTGTTTTCCAAAGTTTTTTTTTTTTTTACTTATCACGTCTTTTTGGAAAGTCTTCAGCTCTTTAGATTAAGAAACTCCGAAAATTGACTTTGGAGGCCCCAGGGATTTGTTCCATCTAGCCATTTTAAATTTGTTCGGTAACTATGTTCACAACACGATCATGTATTTCTTAAACAGTAAGTTTAGATAACAAGAATTTAGGGGTTGCAATTATGTGTTATTTTGTCAAACATGTTTAAACTCGAAATTGAGTTAATCTTCTCTAATCTCCATCATTAAGAAAACTATTTTTCTTGCGTTTCAAGAATGCAACATGACTTGTAACATAAAAAGCAATATTCTTTTGATATCAAATGAAAGAGCTTTTGCAATATATTCTAAAGTAACTACTTTCTGCTAGTAACAACTCAATGAAATATTAGTAACAATTTTAATTTGTAACTTCGTATTATAAATGCTTTAAATTAAACAAAAATAATAAGTGCAGAAGTTTTAAAATATGCTAAAAAATAAATGAAACATCGAACTACTTATTATGAAAAATAATTGTGTAAAAGTTTCCCAAAACTTTTTTTGCAAGATTTGAACTTAGCATTATCTGCGCTATGAAATCTTGTGATAAAAAAGATTGTTGAACACAGGATACCCACATTCAGGAAATTTTTTCTAAAGTGATAGCAAAAGTGAGATGTATCTAGTTGTTTTAAGCTATCAATAAATGTTTAATTAAAAGGAAATATATATAAGAGAAGAAAAAAAAAACTCGAGAATTATTTCGTAAAAGATAAATGATTCATGATAAATGATAAATTCGTGAAAGATAAATGTAAGCATCTTTCAGCAGTCTTGAAAAATCTTAGCTACCACTGATTTATTTTTTTTAGGTCGTGAGAATCACGTGAACAGTTCAAGAATATTGAAAATGAAGTTCTTGAAGCATTATCGATGATTCATTTTATTTTATAACCGTCGTAAGACTACACATTTTTGTATTTATGATTATCAATGTTAAACTCCATAGCCTTGCAATTTTAAATCCATCTCAGAAGAGAACACCCATATCAAGAACACTTATATCATATAATAATAATTTCATATCAAAAATTCTTATATCATATAAGTTTCGTTACATGGAGAGGGAAACCACGAAAACCTCTCACAACCAACCGAAACGCAAGGGAATTTTAAACCATGAACCGTCTACCGTTGAGGATAATTTTACGTCAGCATTATGGTCTATCTGAGCCGGGAGTAAAATTTATATCGACCAGACATCGCTGTGAATCGAACCTGGGTGACCTCATTGAGAGGCGCGAGCTCCAGCCTCTGAGCCACCTCTGTTCATTATCATTGTTGAGACACATTCGGACTTCTTTTATGTCAGTTTTGTTCATTAATCTGTGTTGCTATTCTATTGTGCTTCTTTTATGCGTTATTATCCCTTTTTGTGAAACTTCCTTTGTTGATTGATTATTGTAAACCCCGATCATAAGATTTAACATCTTAAGATGTTTGTTTTTTTTACCTCTAAGGCTGCTCCAATAAGGCCCAATCCATCCACAGATTGAAAGAGGAAATTGATCATGGTATCAATCATGTTTAGCAGCATTCATGCAATGCTGTGCATCATTCAAAAAAACACACAGCAAAAAAGTGCGAGTACAATAAAAAATACCGAAATTTCAAGAAAAAATATCTGTGATTTCTGTCAGAATTACTTTTTGCTCGAAATTTGTGATACATTTCCATTTTTAATTCACGCCAGATACCCTGTTGTACAAAACGTAATTATTTTTTTTTTATTTTTACTAAATTCATTGACGTCTACGAAATGCAAAAATATTTTCCATCACTGAAAAACATTGCGATATGCAATTACTAGTTATTAAAAACTTAATACATTTAAAAATATAAAAAAATCTCAAAACGTGAACTTCAAAAAAAAATAAATAAAAATAAAATCATAAACAGCTTTCGTTTCTACGCAATTTGATAATGTGTCTGAAATCGGAGATTTCTTAAACAACACTAAAAACATCTGGAAGGAAAATGTAACTACTTATTATGAAGGAAAACGAAGTAATGAAAAAAACAAAACAATATCCTAGCTTGTTTTCTGTGAAATGTAACTAAATATATGTAAAAATACAATGAATAAATACTGTTTCTGTGCAATTTATTAAAGCCTATGAAGTTGAAGAATTTCAAAAGCAAACATGATATCGAACTTTTTACACTTAAATAAGCATATTAATATGTATTATTTGTACAGCAATTGATCTACGCACTCGTCAATGATGGAAATAGAACATTTTTGCAATTTTTAAACATTCTATTGTAACCTGAACATAATATAAAAAAAAATCTAATATAACTTCTTGGGGAAATAAAAAATATCAGAAATTTTGAATTGCGCGTATGAGTTTTTAACGAGCCAAATCTAAATCAATGTAGTTTGTCGATCGCTTTTTTTCGGTGGTTAACGGTACGTATTTCTAAAGTTTTAAAAATTCCAATATCTTTAATTTGACAAAATTATGATGCGTGAACTTTAAGTTTTAGTAATCACTTTTGAAACTCTTTATTTGTGTTCAGTTTATAGTTAACCCAAGTGACTTTTTGATCGTATTTTCATAGCTCCCCAAATTCTCGATCTTTCTAATACATATAGTTTATCTAAAGGAATAACTTCCCCAGCCATTCGTCAGGACTTGTGGCTGTGACTATGGTAACGAAGTATAACTATTTCAAGTAGGGGGGTGAGATCGGCGAAAAAAAGGGAATCTTTTCTTCGTTGTATTGTGTTAGCCCTAGAGGGAAGAGAAGCTACCCTGCGCTATTCTAGTTTCCATAGCAGCAGACGGCCTCAGATTTTGTGGTAGGGGGGAGTTCTTACCTTAGACAATCTATACATACTAATGACTTGCGTTTGACGTACTTTATTTGTGTAAATATTATCATACTTCTTTAGTACTTTCTTTCTAGGTACTATTTCTCTCTCGTTACTCTAAATATGTATATTTAATTTTAATTCGTAACTAAGTTTTGATTTTTCGATATGTTTTTCTGAGTATCGAAACGTTTCTCTAAGTATTTTTTCTGCTGTTTTTATCACTTATCGTTTATTATTCACACATTTCCACAGAGTTATGTAAATCCCGATATTTTTAAAATATATTAACATATATTAATACCTCGAATCACGCATTTAAATGTGTGCTTTATTTGTGCCGATTCCATCGCAAATCTGAAAGATTTTCTTTTAATTGTTCTTTCAACATCTATTGATAGGCTTTTATAAGAGATTTCGAAAATCCTGATATTTTAAATCTGGTATTATAGCGATATTTTTTTTTAAATTTATATTTTACAAATAATAACAACCCTAAACTAAACTCTGAATATAATTATTGTAAGATAGTGAGTTATTCTCTCGTATTATGAAGATGAATTTCATTTTAATGTGGTAAGTGTATACAGTGTTAAAATTTCGAACTTTTCTAAATTCCGCATTTCCATCGCAATTATTAATTCCTTATGAATTAAAATTAAAATAAAATTAATTAAAATATAAAAATTAATATAATTTAAAATAAAAGAAATTATTATAAATACCTAAATGTATCTTCATAGAGTTTTTGTTTCAGATTAAAATTTTTTTTCAAAAATTAGTTAAGTTTAAGATAAAGCGCATTTATAAATCTGGCGGGGGGGGGGAGGAGGACGCAAGTAATTCTATGTACTCCACTGAATAAAAAGTTTAGCTGAGCTTCTAGTTCTTATTCCGAACACTGTTAAAAATTTCTCGGAAAAAATTGTCACATAACAGTTTATTGAATGGTTATTTTACCATATTTAATCAAAGCAGTCAAATAACCATAAATAAAATGGTAATCAGACTGTTAAATTTAAGAAAAACTGTTTATTAACTGCTTTCAACTAATAAGGTTAAACAACCAGAATTTTATCGCACCAACTAGAACGACCTAATAAAGATATTTAGTTTTTTCCAAATGCGTGCATATCATAGCCGAGTGGGCTTATCTGCCAGTCTCATGACCGGTCGAACTGGAGTTCGAGTCCTATTGTTGACTCCACACTATTTCCTCCTTTCCCTTACAACACATGAAGAATTTCCAGTGTCCGGCACTCTCCAATGTATGTTCATTACCTTACGAAAAGCTGAGCTCTAATGTCTAGTTAAAGAATTATTATTTTTATTTTTTTACGTTTTTGAAAAATGCTAGTTGCAAATGGTTAAAAACCGTGTAGTTTTGTATTTATGGTTTTATAACCATACTTTTTGTAAATGGTTTCAAAACCATAAAGGAAATAAATGTTCTTTACCTTAAACTTTACGGTTAATCGGATGGACAGACAGCTGCCAGTTATTTTACCATAATTTAAGAATGAAAATTTTAACAGTGAAGAAGATATATTCGAAAACAGCTTTTATTTTTGTACAATTTGCACAGTATTGATAAATACCAACATATTACCTTAGAAGTTTAGTTATATTGTTTTATTTCAGAACTCAAATTCAATAAAAAAAAACGATTTCAAAAATACTTAGGTTGAAAATCGTTTGCATAAAAGCTTCTCCTCATTCTTTTTTAATATTCTTCGTTTAAAAGACCCAATTTTTTAAATTAGTGTTTGTAGGAAATATTTGTTAAAATTTAAGTAAAATTTATATAAAGCAGCTTTCAAAAACAATTTTTATAGACAAATTTACAAACATATCCTGTCATATGTAATTTTATAACAAAATTTTTTCGCTAAAATGTATTTTTACGAAAATAAATATTTCAAAAACCCATATAAATCGTATAAACTTTTTACTATTTATAACTAATTGTATCCGTAGGGCCCCTTTTAAAGCATATAACTTGATTAACAGTAATGATCGAAAATGCCTGCGACATAGTTATTTAAATAAATTTACATTACCCCCCCCCTTAGAACAAAAGCTTTTCTCTGCCTCGCAGGAAATTGATTGGGAAATGTTTGTTTAGAATCAACTATAAAAATCTATCAAATTTAATACGGCCTAAAGCTTAAATTATCCCTGCGAAATATTGATTTTCTTGGAAATCATGGTAGCCTGAATATCTTGTAATTTCAAACTTTAATAACATTTTACTTGTTGTACAAATAGAGTGTAGGAGAAATAAATATTAAAAAGTTTATTTTTGTCTGCAAATATTTGAATGTTCGAATCAATTTTTAAGCCATTGAATATTGGATTTTTTTCTAGAAAATTCAGAGAATTTTATTAGGTTTCAAAGAGAGTTTAAAAGAAGAATTTTGTCTTATAAAATATTATTTTTCAACATATTTTAAATTGCTTTAAGTATTCTTCTCTCAGAGATAAAAAAAACAAACGAATATAATCTTTAAAGAATCATTTTTCTATTAAATCTTTATTCCTAGTATATACGAGATTGGATCAAATATAAATGAGACTTTTTTAATTGCTAAATATTGAAATTATTCTTTCAAAAAATAAAAATGTGTTTTTTTTCCTTTCTACTTCTCGTGAACTTTTACGCATTTTTTTCCAACGTTTTGAAAGTTTTTTAATACCGTTGACTTAGAAAGAAGTCGGACGCGTTGTAAATCAATTGCGCTTCTTCATTGGATGAAAATCTCTCTCCTTCTCCCAAAGCTTTTTTAAGTGGTCCATACAAATAGTAGTCCGAAAGTGCTAAATCCAGGCTATATGGAGGATGTTCAACTGTTTCCCAGTGTACAGTTGGTAACTTTTTTTCTTTGGCTTTAAGTAGCTTTCGACAAATTTCTTTTCATGCATACTTTTTATTTGTGTTTCTAATTCTAGGCACCCGCCTTGTTGATATTTTTCGATACTCCATATCGTAACGATTTATACTTTGCATACTTCCAAAACTTATTTCTGTTATAGCACTAATTTCTCGAACTTTTTTTCGTCAGTCATTATGAATAAGGTCACGAATTTGGTTTTACTTGGTCCGTCGTAAGACTCGATCCTGGTCGAAGAGCATGAGACATATTTTCAACTTCACGGTCTTGTTTAAAAAACTTGTGCTCTTGCTTGAGCCCTGGGGTCAGGGTATCAGTGCCGAACTGTGTCTGTAATCTACGTAAAAATTTTAAGAAGTTTGACATTTTTTTCTTAGTAAAAATTTTAATTTGCTGTGCTACTCCATTAAAAGCTTTATTTATTATTCGAGTTACTAAAAAAAAAGAATTTAAAAAGAATTAAGCACTGCTAAACAATAATGCTGGATAAAGTTCTATTAAAGGAGTCTCATTTATATTTGATCAAACTACGTGCTATTTTTAAAGAGGGTTTTAAAATTATGATACTAGTAAGTTATACGCCTGATGAAGGCAGACTGAGAATAAAAATAATCAATGTTAAAATTTCAATTAATATAGTTTTTCAATGCAAATAATTGTTGAAACTAAAAATTTTTACACTCTTTCTTAAAACAATTACTTTCATTGTTTTCAATCATATTTAACTATAATATTATATGTTTGATATATACTGTGGCTTAATAAAAAATTTAAAAAAAAGTATTATTTGGAGCATTATTTCAAACATTTATTCTAACATTATTTGAAACATTTTTGAAGCATATACAACTTGAAACATCTTAACTTAAACCTAGCATCTTAATTCAAACCAAAATTAGTTTAGTTATAAATTAAACTTTCTAATTTTTAATTATGAATCAAACACATTTGCTAATTCCTATTTTTGAAAATAGTACTTAAATACTCGTATTATATTTTCTCCCTTTGGTTTTGAATTAAATTTTCGTTACCTTTCAATTTCTCACAAAAAAGTAATTAAAACATAATTGAAATGAAATCTGTTCAATTTTTACTTCGAAGTTTGATTTCGTAAAATAAAAAACATTATCAAATATCTATTTACCAAAAAAGCCAATTAACTAATTTAAATTTAGAATTAATTTAAATTTCACTCGAAATCTAAATTAATTCTAAATTTTATTTGTTTCCATATATCATTCTAAAATTATTTATTTTATTTATAAATTTTATTTAAAGTTTAACTTAAACCTAAATTTAGTTCATTTTTAAATCTATCTTTCCTCTTTTGTTCATTTACATTTGTGAAAATATTATTTAAAGACTAGTATTAATTTTTCTCACTTTGAAACTCGATTCAGCTTTTGATTCTTATCTATTTCTCACGAAAAAGTAAATAAAATAAATTCAAAATCGGTTCCATTTTAACTTCCAGGTTCGAATTTGTAAAATACAAAATATTCTCAAGTATCAATTTACTAAAATACGACAAGCATCATAACAATAAATTGCTCCTTCTTTATCAAATCATTTTTTTAAAAAAAAAATAAAGTTGTAAAAGTATTATAATATGTAAATTAATTTAATTTAAATTTCATAAAAAAACGCAACAAAATACATATTTAAAAATATTTCTAAAACAAAATTTATAAGGAAATAATAAAACTTGTGAAAGTATTATAATATGTAAATAAATTGAAAATAAATTTCATACAAAAAGCGAATATTTAAAAATATTTCTGTAACAGAATATATAAACAAATAATAAAACTACGATCCACGGTTTAAATTAAATTCTACATTTTTTATCTAATCTCTATTTAATTTCTACGAAATAATATCACAACTAAGTCAAATCGTTTCAAAGTTACGATTTAAATTTCACAATTACATAAATAACGAAAAAATGAGTTACGTTTGAGGTAATAATAAATTGTCAACAGATATTCTCATCGACAAAGTAAAATATTCGCCCTTAAGAATTATAACGATTTCAATTTATTTTGTAAAGCTTTTTCATTTAATATTCTGAGTTTTGAAATATTATAGTGATGGCTTTAAATTAAAAGTTAAAATAAAGTATAGCTTATAAATAATTTAAATCTCTTACAATATTACAAGCTTGGATTAGTTAAAATAGAAAAATCATTTGTCTGCAATCCTTTTAATAATACTTTCAAATTTCATTTAATAAACGTTAGAATAATGTCATAAAAATTCACATAATAGTAAAATTATAATCTGAAGTACAACTTTATTTATTCTTTCCTATTTTAGCAAGAAAAAATTATATTTAGAATTTAACATTGTTTTTAAATTTTTCTATTTTCATATCTTGTTCTTTTCCTCAATTGTAATAGATTAAATAATCAAAGCATTTTTAAATATATTCATAGATTGTTTGTTTTATTAAATAAAATATTATTCGTTAGTTTTTATTTTATATTTTATAACCGCCGATGAACAGTCGACGCAATGTTCGGGTTCACGACTACTAATGTTCAACTACGTAGCCTTGTAATTTTGAACCTAATACAGAAGATAAGGGAACTCCTTGATCTTGTATTGGGAAAAGTTCGCATTCGTGGAGGACTTTTTGATGGAACTAACCCGCATTTGCGTTACATGGAAAGGAAGACCACGAAAACCTCCCACGGTTAGCCTGACGGCAAGGGAACTCTAACCCTCCACCATGATCCATCTACCACTGAGGATATTTCATGTGGTCGGTGCAAGCCAGGTACGGAATTCGTATCGACTACTCATCGCTGGAATTCGAACCCAGTTCACTTCATTGGAAGGCGAACGCCCTAACTCTTGAGCCATAACGGCTTTATTTATTACTTTTGAAAAAAGTTTATTCCGTTGAAAATATAAACATGATCACATACGTTTTCTGTTCTGGAACCACGAGCTTTCTTAACCCTGGCGGCCCAAGATCACATAGATATAATCTCAATTTAGTACTCTTGTATTACAATAATATTAATGAGTATAGACTTGGAGCGTGTGGACCTGAAAAAGTTGAATCAACTAAGAACTTGGTGAATTATATATAGGTGTTCCTCATTAAATACTCTTAATAGTAATTTTTAGAATCTTTGTCCAAAATAAAAAATTCTCAAACTAATATTTAGGCGAAGAAAAAACGCTTTAATGATTGAATATATTCGAAACTGTTCGATTTTCGATGGAAGCAGGAATGATTTTAAAAAATGTGCAACACCTCAACTAGGCAATCAAACTGGTTTCACTAGGGAAGTAAACTGGTATTGATAACCACCATATTAATATTTATTTTTGTCCCCTAATTTGCACGCTTTGTCTTCACTTTTAAAAAAGATTCTGAAAAACTTACATTAAAAATAGTTATGACACAACACAGCGGTAGATAAGAAAAATGCATTGAAACATGTACATTGCGAAATATTTAAAATTTAATCTCTATCTAGCATAGAATCGGAATATCCTATACATATCGATAAAGTGTATATGTATATAATCGATATTACATATCTAATACATGAATAATCGATATATCTTACTCATTAAGTGATGGGACAAAACTCAAAAACTGCATCAATTTTAACGGTATATCCAAAATGATGATTTATTTAGGCATTCAATCATAAAAAAGAAACAAGTATTCAAAGTAAAAAATCGAAAAAAAATAAAATTTGAATTCTTGTCTTTAAATTTCAGTTTTTATTACGAATTTTTGACTAAAACTAAAAAAAGTGATTTTAATTCAATTTTTTTGTTGAGTTTGAAAATCTTAAAAAAGTTAGCTTGACTCCTTCAGAATCGCAACCCGCGTTTCTCTTTCACGGGCCCCCATCATCATTTATCATAATTAAAACGAGCCTTTTTGTCTCTAAAATCATCCCAAGATCATCCGGTTGTGATCCCAATTCGGTGCTCTCGTTTTACGACTCGTACACGGAGTAAAGAATTCTGGTAAAATGTTCGTACCATATGGTTATAACATTTCTGGCAAAAAAAAAAAAAAAAAAAAAACAAAAAAAAAAAAAAAAAAAAAAAAAACTCAATAGTTTTGGTTAATAAAAGTAAAATATACGGTATTTAAATAATTCATTTGGTAATTTTTCCGTCCCTGTGGTAACGGTTTCTCGGAAATTCTGATTTTGAAAATTATAGCACTTTTTACCGCTCCTTTGTGAGCTGATGAAAAGACTATATATCTTTTATTTTCCGGATTTTTATTAATTTTTTTCTTTTTTTGAATTGTTTTTTTTTCCAGTTGATTATTAATTTTTTCCTTTTTTTGGATTGTTTTTTTTCCAGTTTATTATTATTTTTATTATTGTTTCTCTTTTTCCCCCTTTTTTCATTGTTCTGTAATTTTTCTCTACATTTTGTATATATATATATATATATATATATATATATATATATATATATTTTATAGTGTATTCTTCTGTAATTCTGTGTTTCGTACATCGAGGAAAGTTCCGTAGTTATATAATACTTATTTTTGTCTCATTATTTAAGTTGTGTTGCTTGATTCATAAATAAGAATAAATGTATTATGTATATCTTCAATTAAGTGGTTTAACCGTTAACTGCAGTTAAAAGAAATTTCAAATTTCAAATTTTCCTAAAAATTATCTTCTTAAAAATAAATTCAAAAATTAGATATTATATTCCACTTAGAACATAAAATCAAACGCCCAATTATTTTATAGCACGTTGAATTACTGCAAGTGGAATGACACAGAAAGTGGAATAGAATTGGAACACAGAAAATAAATGAGTCAAATTGACAATTAAAGGTGATTAGAAGTATAAAAACCTGACCAGGGTTAAATCACTTAATCATACCTCACTCTCCTGCAACATGATTTATATCGTGAAGTTGTGATTTAACATGTGAATAACATTGATCAAAAAAGTAGAAGTTTGTTAAAAGTGACTTGAAACCGAGAGACCCATGAATATATTTTTTTATTATACAGCATCTAAAACTGTTTTCTTTTATTTTTCTAATAATACGTTTTTCATCACCTCATTCAATATTTATAGTTTTTTTTAAAAAAATAAGATACAAAATACTGATGAATATATATATACCGCATTTTTTTTTTTTATAAAATTTTGAAACGTATAGATGTGATTATTATTATCAGTTTTCGAACATTTTTCTTTTTCAACCGTTTTCTTTATCATTTTTAAATACTCTTAGTTTATTTACTTTTTGTAACAATTTTAATTTAATTGCTATATTGTATTTATTAATAAAAGATTTTAATCCATATAATTAATTTGTGTCCCAAATAAAGTGATTAAAATACGACAATTAATGCTTTTTTTTTATAAAAGAAAAAGTATAACTTAGTTCTTTCTTTAACGGACAAAAAAAAAATTATAGTTTTACCACTATTTTTATTTCTTTCACTAAAATTTCTAATGTATAAATCAAAAAGAAATGATTTATTATCTTTTTCAAATGCGATGAAATTAATAAATTCAATAAATATCAGTTGTTTCAAGTCAATCAATAATATTACTTATTTCAATATCCTCACATATTTTACTTCCTTAATTAATTTTTATTGTTTGATTAATGAGAATTATTGTGATATTGAAGCAATGATTTCATTGCTATTTGAAAAGCCTTAAATACAAATTAAAAATAATTTGTTTTACTTTTAAATTGTAATCAAGCCGAAAAGGACTACTTTATTATTGAATTATTAAATCAAATACTCCGATAAAAACAAACTTAAACATTCATATTTTTTATTCATAAGTTTTTTTGTACATTCGTCTACTCTTCTTTTTTGTTTATTTATTCACAGTCAATAAGTAATTTTAATTTTAAAAAGAATTTATACTGTTTAGACGATTATTTAGTGGATGCGTATAGCAGAAAAATAACAGTATCTTTTAAATTGAAATTAGAATCAATTTAAATCTATCTTTTTTCCTTCTTACAGATAAAATATGAAATAAAACATCTGTAATGTCTGCTTTAATTTATTTTTTAAATAACAATAAAACCAAGCGGATACTTTGAACTGTTTTATTAGATTTATTGTTATTTCTATTTTTGTAGCATTTTTTAAAAAAATAAGTATTCGAAATGTTCACAGAAAGTTGTAAATAAAGTTAAACATTTGCTTTCTAAATTATTATATGAGGCTCATATTTTTATTTAATTTCATATTTTAGGCTCATATTAAGTTTTTTTAACAGTTATGATGTTTGTTTTAAATTCTTTTTAAATAACAATGAAACCAATAAGTACATTGAAAATATTTTTGTTCTCATTAAAAAATTTTAACAATTATAATATTTGTTTTGCTCTCTTTTTTAATGAAATGAAACATGAAAAAACTTAAATTTTTTTTATTGGAAAGACTATTTCCATATTTTAAACACATTTTAAAACATAAATATGCAAAACATTGTCTAAAAGCTGTAAAAAAAAGTTAAGTATCTACTAAGCAAACAATTTTATAAATTATAATAATGTTTGTTTTTATTCTTTTAAAATTACAATAAAAACATAATACATTAAAAATTTCTGTTGGAATGACTATATAGGTGTTTTAAACGCAGTTTTAAACAAAAATATTCAGCGTATCGACAAAAAGCTTTAAAATAAAGCATTTTTTAAATTATTATTTAAGGTTCATTTCGATTTTACAAATATCAAATGAAAAATTTTCAGTAAAATACAATGCTTTATTTTAATTTCTTCATAAATAACAATAAAAAACCAATAACATTGAAGATGTTTATTGGATTATTTATGTCCATGTTTTAAACGCATTTTGTTAAATAAGCGTTCAAAATATCGAGAAAAAAATTATAAATAAATTAAATAGTTACCTTTTAAATTATTATATGAAGCTCATATTTATTGAAACAATATCAAATACAAAAAAATTGTCACATAGTTTTAAATGATAATAAAATCAATTTGGACATTTAATTCTGACGTTATTCTTTACGTCTTTACCAACAATCCCTTATAATTTCTTCAATATATATTTTAAATTCTGGACAAAACGTTACAATCAAACATAAAGCTGTTATTAAATAACAAACTCTGTCAAAATTCGAATGAAAAATTTATTTTGTTCTTTGAGTGAGAGAATGAATTGTAGAGAAAACTTACCGAAGATGCGAATTGCTGGGGAAGGAAGATCCCTTCTTAAAGCTCGAAATCGTTTTCACGACTGCCGGTGACTCCCAACCACAAGGTGGCGCTGACGATCTGCGCCTCAATCCAGAGACCCCCCTGTCTCTTCATTTAGATTGTCTCTTGCAAAGATTGAGTCAGACCAATTTCACCGCAACAACAGACAACAATAACTAAATTAAACGAACTCACTATTTGTTTCTGCCCCAACACCCGGACGCTTTTCAAATAAATTTTCAAAAGGGAAAATTAAAATGGAAGTGCTGAAAAGAACTTTATTTGACTTCTTTTTTTATTGGAATAGCAAGAAACAATTCAATTATACGGGAATTGGGTCTATCAACTAGATTTAGAGTTATCCTGGAATTCTCTTTGTTGCTAGACGTATAATTAATAATTGAAAATAGTCATTGAAATAACTAGTCCCAAATTTCTTTTTATAGCGAAGACTTATAATTGATAACCGATAATAGTCCGTAGAATAACTTCTTCCAAGCTTCTTTTCGTTGCAATATATATAATTAATAATTTGAAATAGTCCGCGGAATAACTCCTTCCAAACTTCTCTTCATTGCAAAACATATAATTAATAACCGATAATAGTCCGTAGAATAACTCCTTCCAAACTTCTCTTCATTGCAATACATGTAGTTAATAGTTTGAAATAGTCCGTGGAATAACTCCTTCCAAACTTCTCTTCATTGCAATACATGTAGTTAATAATTTGAAATAGTCCGTGGAATAACTCCTTCCAAACTTCTCTTCATTGCAAAACATATAATTAATAACCGATAATAGTCCGTGGAATAACTCCTTCCAAACTTCTCTTCATTGCAATACATGTAGTTAATAGTTTGAAATAATCAGTGGAATAACTCCTTCCAAATTTCTCTTCATTGCAATACATATCTATATATTTTCCTTACACGGCACCAAAAAAAAAAGCCTCATTACAATTTTCCCGAATGGCAACGTTAGAAAATCGACCAATGATTGCATCTAAAAATGTCACATGCTAAATCTAGCTGAGGTGGCTCAACATACAGCGCTTTTAAAAACGGAAACAATAACCAGAGTGAGCATTATCAGGTTGTTCAATTCAGCTGCGGCAAAAATAAAAATAAACAACTTAAAAAATAAAAATGCTGTTGTCTGCCATAGAATTTTTCTAAAGTTAAGTTAGCAACATAAATCAAAATTATGACACCTGAGTGCTTGACGTAACAAATCCTTCAATTTTATAAGTGTTGTATCGCCAAATGCCCAAATTAACAATTGCAATTTCAAATTAATATTGAAATGTACAGGTTTAGAATTTTCTACAGTGAAAAGTTTTTGGAACTTCAGTATTCAAAAAAGTATACAAAAGCTAGACGTTAAGAACGTATCCAATGAGCGAGCAAAGCGAGCATTGGATTGCGAAGCAATCCGAAATGAACTGCGAAAGCAGTTCCGGGGGTTGGTGAGCGCCAGCGAGCAGGGGGCGAAGCCTCCTAGTAAATAATAATTTAAAATTGTCCGTGGAATAATTGTTTCCAAATTTCTCTTAATCGCTATGCGTATAATTAATAATTGAAAATAATCAGTGGAATAACATTTCCTGAATTTTTCCTTATCGCTATACATATAATTTATAATTGAAATTAGTCAGTGCATAGTCAGGGCAACTTGTCTTTAATTGCACTTTGTCTCTCTTGTATAATTAATTGGCAACCTTATAAATTATAAACTTCTTTAAATTGTCCAATATAATAATATTACCTTGCGCACATCCATTTTTGGGCCAATCCTTGGTAACTAAGAAATCAAACGCTCTCCAGTACTGCAGTAAGATCCCGCCATAAAACAAAAAGCCTCTATTTACTCTTTTAGCTCCATTTGCTTTCCTATTTTGTAATCTGGCAATCTTATTACGAAAATATTTTAAATCAGTCTTGAAAGTTTCCCGTACATTGTAAGTTCGTTTGAATCAGCTACTTGGTTTATGAATTTCGTTTTCTGTTTTGTTCTGTTTTTTTTTTTTTTTTTTTTTTTTTTTTTTACATTTTTTTTTACATTTTTTACTTGTATTTATTACATAATGTGTTCTATTTTGTTACCAAAAAATTTTCTGAGTGCTCCTCACACTATTGTATTGATATATTTTGCTTTGCTATAGTGATACAATATTAGAAAGCACTCCTTTTTGCTAATATAATATTTTAATTGTATATTTGTATATTGATTGTATATTTTAATTTTTTTTTTTGTTTTCCGGCTTTTTATTATTATTATTTTTTAATATTTCATATTTTATTTTAATAATTTTCAATCTTCCTTCTTTTTCATTATTCTTTATTTTCCATGTTTACCCTCTCTCTCTCTGTATATATATATATATATATATATATATATATATATATATATATATATATATATATATATATATATATATATATATATATATATTATTTATATATATAAATATATATTATTATACATTATTATATATATATTTTATATTTATATATATATTATTTTAATTTTTTATTTCATAGCCGTCGTTGAACAGCTGGGTCAATTTTTGGGTTTACGACTGCTAATGTTCAAATCCTTGTAATTTTGAACGCAATCCAGGAGACAAGAGAACTCCTGGATCAAGTATTGGGAGAAAGTTACTTTCGTCGAGGACTTTTTGATGGAATTAACCCGAATTTGCGTTTCATGGAGTGGAAGATCACGAGAACCTCCCCCGGTTAGCCTAACGGGAAAGGGACTCTAACCCATGATCCGTCTACCATTCACGTCAGCACTGTGGTTGTAACAAGCAGTATGCGGAAATCGCATCGACCAGCCATCGCTGGGATTCGAACCCGGTTCACCTCATTGGAAGGCGAACGCTCTATCCCCTGAGCCATCGCGACTCTCCCTCTATATATATATATAGTTGAAAATAGTCAATTGAGTGAAATAACTTGCACCGAATTTCTTTTTACAGCGATACATATAATTAGTAATTAAAAATAGTGAGTGCATAGAATAAATTGTCCCAAATTTCTCTGTAACGCTTTACAGATAAATGATTAAAAATAATCAATGGAATAATTTGCCCTCTAATTTATACGCAATTAATTAATAATTGAAAATAGTCAGTGAAAGTGTCATATTCCAAAAATTTTTTTATCACAATACATATAATTAATTACGAAAAAGTGTCCAATGTCATAATTTTTTTTAAAATAAAGTAAATGAAATTTTTATAGCTACAGGGGACTTTTGTTGCATCTGTTTCTTTGTGAAAGTTTATGTTACTTAGCAAAAATTTAAAAAAAATTGAAAAAACTGTTGTTTTTTTTTCTCTTTTTTTCCCCTATGAATTGCTTAAATTTTAAAAATGATATTGCATGAAGGTTTATTTGAATAATAAATTATTCTGCAGTTTGAAGAAATGTGATTTTAAACTTTATTTTAGTGGTTTAATAGGTTATTTATTTTATATCTTTATTGACTTTTTTTTAAGAATAAAAGTTCTTGGTTTCTATTTTTTCTCGGGTACAGGTTGACTGATTTTGTGCAGTCAAAGTTTGAATTTCTTCGATGTAAAGTACAGCAGTTTAAAAATATGTAAAATGTTTTATATTTTAAAATTTCTAATTTTTAATCCTGTTTTTGATCTTGTGTAACATTTAGTAATATATTAAGAAACATTTATTTTTGTAATTTTTTTCAAATTTTTTATTTTTCTAAAGTTTTAATGGGATATCTGCAAGTGACGTAGTATGATATCTTGATCGCAATTGGTTGTTAAAATGCAGCATTTATTTACGTTAACAACTGTTCTTTCAATTTCATTTCGAGTGAGCCAAGTCCTTCTTGATTAATTCTCTTAAGTACACGTAATAAGTCTTAAATAATAAGTCTTAAGCGCATTTTATATTCTTTCACCAGGATTTCAATTCTTTCACTATATATTTCTTACTTAACACAAATACAGGCGTTGCATAAGCAAACATATTATAAACCAAAGTTGCCAGGTACACGAAATAAAAACATATTACGGTTACAATAAAATACATATACAAATAATAAATCTAAGTTAAGTAAAAGACGTAGAGTAGAAAGAATATTATTTTAGCAAAATTGATGAGATATGTGGCGCTGTATTTAATTAATTTCTCGCTATTAAACATTCGAACATGTGTGGTTCCCGCAGTAGGCTGATTGTAAAGACGCGGTTCCGAGTAGAATACCGAACTCAAGCATCACTTTCTTCTGTCAGTAAGCGGGTGGGTGACCACTTTGATCAGCCTGCGTAGGGACCGAAGGTGCGCAGTTTCAGTCCTCGTTAAACTGTTCTACCGTAAAGTGCTCGACGTCACACTTGTTTTCGGGCAACCAATGCAGGGGAGTCATCCCCTCTGCAGAGGAGCGAAATTGTGATGGCATGTCTTCGGAATATCCTCGGGGATGCTTCCCAGACTTACCAAATTACTATGCAGCATTAAGCAGCGACGTAAATAAAGTATCTACATAACATGTGTAGCGCTCAACTGCTATTATGTTCAACACACTATTTTGTTTATTAAACGATCAGTTGGCGCTGACGTCATATGTCACATGTGTGGGTGTCCGTGATCTTCTTTTTCTTGAAGTACAAGTGCCCAATTATTGCAGAAAAATATGTAAATAAAATAGACAAGCCATTTTTTGTAGATCTCTTAATTCATATGAGTGATTTAAGTAACTGCATATATATTAAAATTAAAGAAAGAATAGAACTATTTTTAAAACTGAAATCGAACTCTTCGAATTGAAAGAAAAAATCTCAAAAATAAAAGGTTTGAAGCGCCAGCTTTCGGAATATATTGAATGAAAACTAAGATTTTTAAAAGAAAAGATCTTGTTTCAACCCAAAACTTTGCTGCAAGAATTGTTTTTCTTTCATTTTATTTTTAACTTTATATGGGTTTTTTTTATATAAAGTTTTGAAAATTCCAATCTAATTTAAAACTTCTTGATCATGTTTTTATTATAACTTAACAAATGCGTTTATCGCTGATTAGGAAACTACACTTTTTCTGCTATAAGAACTAAATTAAAGCATCTTTTTTTTAAATATTTACATTATATACAACATTTAGTGAAAAAAATTTAAGCTATTAAATTTAGTTGCTGACATGTGCTTTTTGATATTTAGTAAATTCAGTTTAGAATTACCTTAAGTTCATAAAAAAATTACACATTGATAATTTATTTTCTTACACAGGAGATAAGTTTTTTTTTTCATTAAAGCTTAAAGAATTACTCCATTAGCTATTAATTATTAAAATTATGCTTCTTAAATTTCTTTCTTAATGAATATAATGTGATTAATAAACATACGCAGATTTTTTGCTGAGTAATTAAAGTGATAATTGAAAATTCCTAACTGAATTAGTTTTGAATCTTTCGAAAAAAAATTTTAGAACGTTTTTTTTCTTCCTTTTTTTTTTAAATGGAACTTTTTTTCCCCGAAAGTAACTTTTATTTCTAAACTATAAGGACTTTTTCTTTTTTATTTCAAATTATTCCGGTATATTAAGCTATTATAATTAAGTTTAAAGATTTACACTTTTTTAACGTAAAGTAGGAAAGGTAATAAGCTTATTTTATGTTGATAATTTTTTTTGACAGATTATCAAGTGTAAAAATGTAAGCTCTTCTTGAATTCTTACATTTTCTTTTACCAGTTTCGTTAAGCCTAATAAGAAAATTATCTTAATAGATACCTGAAACTATCCAAGTTATCTTTGTGGTAAAAAAATCTGATGAAACAAAATCTAGGGCAGAAGTTTCATGGCGTTTTAAGCAATATCAAACGGTTGTATGAACGACATAAAAGTTTTTTTTTCTCCCTCGATTAAAATTATTATCATTAGGACACTTTTGTATTTTCAGAATTTTTAAAAGCAGCTAGAATATTAAAAGAAAATTGGCATACATTTTAATGAAATTTAAAATTTGAGAGTGCACAAAAATTAAAGGGAGTGGTTATAACATAACACCATACAATATAACCTTATAGCCTACCTTATAACATAAGTTTTATCCACAATGCCAAATGCTAAAAAACAATGTCGCCAATGATTATCAAAATATAAGATTCAAAAAGAGAATAGGATATACTTTGTGCTACCTAGTTGAAAACAAAAAGAAGCGTGAAGGAAGCACCAATAAAAGTACAGAAATGGGCATACTATAGTTCGGTTCTTTAAACAGGAACCTTCCTCAGTGTCTAAACACCAAATGACAGTAGAAAAGTAACGTAACGCGCGCATAGTGGTTTAACCAATAGGGACATAGGAACAAGCATGAGCAAGATAATATTTTCCGATGACTAAACTAGTTATTGATCTTCTTTTATTACCTTCTAGCTGATTATCCATTTTTTGTACTTGGTGAAAAGGAAATCATGAATAAATCAGTATTGAGCAACACTACAAAATGATTCCCAATACTGAAAGGTACGAACACAAATTAAGCTAAAATAATTCAAAATTTTCATTTTTTGTCTTTCTTTACGTTATTAGCAACAAACGCTTTAAAATGTTTATCCCAACTAAATAAAGATTAACTTTGTTCAGCATCATTCGGCTCTTGTTCAAGACCAACTGATGATAATCAAAATTAACCGCAATCAAATGAAGTTCTTGATACCGTGAATTACCGAATGTAGACATAAAATTTCTTTTTAAATAGCTAAATTTAAAAGAAAAACTTATACTTAATTTTTACTCGAAAATATTTTTTTTAATTTGATATTTTCTTATAATGTTCCTGCTAATATGTCCTTATGTTCCAAATGTGTCCTATGTGTCCTTATAATATTCCTACCTGGCTTGAATATTAATTTTAGACGCCTAAATATGTTTTTTTTTTTTTACTTTAGTTCTGACAATTTTTTGATTAGCTTGTTCTTGAATTAACCACATTTAAGAAAACAATATTCCTATCAATGGAATAGTTTATAAATGATAGTATTTTGCTAAAGTTAAAGCAAAATTTAAAGCTTCTTTTTTTTTCATTGTTCATCGAATTAATATAGTCTCCATGTTGTGAAAAAGAACTTTTAAAAATAAATATATGTGAATTTTAGCATTTTTTGAAAAAAAGCTATTTCTTACATAATTTCAGCCACAATGTATTGCAAAGCCAAACACATGAGTGGCATATAAAATATTAGAAGGCAAATGTTATACACTATTGTTCTTTCCGAAAGTTATTTCCGCACGTATATGAAAATATTATTTTAGGTGAATGAATTACTTAGTAAATGCTTACTAAATTAATTATACAAAATTAATTCTTAATTTTTAAACAATTAATCAATTTTCATATAAAATTATCTTAGTTTAGTCGCTAATTTTCTGTTAAATGGCTATTTCACGCACGATTGTCTCACGTAATCTGATTATAAACGTGGAAACTTATTATACGAGTTGTTATTTTAAATTATTATAAGACAATTATTTTCTTCTTCAATTATTTTCAGAAATTACCCCCGAAGCGTAATTACCTGTCGAAAATACGTTCGAAGCTATGGAAAGGGTGGTGCATCGAAAATCTTAATTTAATTGAAAAATAACTTTAGTTTAAATTAATTTAGGAATAATGAGAAACTCGACGTGGGTACAGTAAAAATATCTCTTTTATAATCATTAACATTTATCTTTTTTTTTCTTTCTTTTTGGCGAGATAGAAGGAAAGAGTGAGATAATTAATACCTCCCTCCAAGGCATGTGCCCTATCTCTCTTTCTCTAATGATGCTTTATCGCCAAGCTATCCCTTACTGCCAAGTGTCAAAACAAATTATTACTCTCTGGAAAAGGATAGAGTTTAAAAGGACAATCGAATTTTTTGCTCTTAAATTAATTTTCTCCCTTTAATAATTCATTAATTTTCTGTTTTGTTCCATCAACGTACAATTTAAAATAATTTCATTCTCGTTAAATTGCTGAACTCTGAGAATAACTCGAAAGAAATAAGCGGATTAAATAAAATATATATTGTTTGTTTTTTTTTTGAAAGGCAAAATCACATTAAAAAAATATCTCTAATATGCATGTTTTACTAAGTAACGAAATATATACCACGTAACTAAGTTAAATAAATAATCCAAAGAAACTGGAGAGGTAATATATTACCTAATTGAAAACTTAGTTCACCTAACAAATAAACAAATAGCAGTCGACATTCAAAAATAGAGACCTATTTTCAAGACTTGCCAGACGTGAAATTAAAGAGACAAAGAAGATTTGAAATAAGAGCGCAGAGTTGTCAACGAAAAATGAAAAAATAAAGGTGAGGAAAACCACAGTAGCCGAGAGAGAAAAAAGATGAAAAACAGAACAAAAAAGTGGTCGAGAGAGGCAAATCATGGTAGAATGCATTTCCACTCGTTATGGAGAGATGGGAGGAATAAATGTCGTTAACAAAAATTCCCTTGTTAACGACAACAATGGCTACAGAGATGACTTCAGTTGTAACAGGAAATAGGAGTATTCCAACAGAGAATTTTTATAATTCCACCAAGGGAATGTAATTAAGTTTAACCATAACATTTCGGTATCAAACAAAACTATTATTTTAGTTTTTCGAGTCTTTGAGTTCAAATACATTATTTATTTTGAGACCAATCTTCTGCAACAGAAAATAGAACTGTTGCAACAACTGAGAAGAGTTCACGAGGCTTCAAATATGTTATTTATTTTAAGGTATTTTCCTCTCCCCATCAAAATGAAAACTTTTTGTACTGTCTATAACAGAAAGAAAAAGATTATAAGGATGAGAAAATGGATGTCTTAGGTTTTAAAAGATCACCGGTACGAAACCCATGTTCATATAAATCCTTTGTTTACTACTTTGATGTAATCTATGAACTTAAGGTGATCCTAGCCTAGTAGCGCTCTTTAAAATCGGAATACGAGAGAAAGCTATTATTTTAGTTTTTCGAGTCTTTGAGTTCAAATACATTATTTATATTGAGACCAATCTTCTGCAACAGAAAATAGAACTGTTGCAACAACTGAGAAGAGTTCACGAGGCTTCAAATATGTTATTTATTTTAAGGTATTTTCCTCTCCCCATCAAAATGAAAACTTTTTGTACTGTCTATAACAGAAAGAAAAAGATTATAAGGATGAGAAAATGGATGTCTTAGGTTTTAAAAGATCACCGGTACGAAACCCATGTTCATATAAATCCTTTGTTTACTACTTTGATGTAATCTATGAACTTAAGGTGATCCTAGCCTAGTAGCGCTCTTTAAAATCGGAATACGAGAGAAAGCTATTATTTTAGTTTTTCGAGTCTTTGAGTTCAAATACATTATTTATTTTGAGACCAATCTTCTGCAACAGAAAATAGAACTGTTGCAACAACTGAGAAGAGTTCACGAGGCTTCAAATATGTTATTTATTTTAAGGTATTTTCCTCTCCCCATCAAAATGAAAACTTTTTGTACTGTCTATAACAGAAAGAAAAAGATTATAAGGATGAGAAAATGGATGTCTTAGGTTTTAAAAGATCACCGGTACGAAACCCATGTTCATATAAATCCTTTGTTTACTACTTTGATGTAATCTATGAACTTAAGGTGATCCTAGCCTAGTAGCGCTCTTTAAAATCGGAATACGAGAGAAAGCTATTATTTTAGTTTTTCGAGTCTTTGAGTTCAAATACATTATTTATTTTGAGACCAATCTTCTGCAACAGAAAATAGAACTGTTGCAACAACTGAGAAGAGTTCACGAGGCTTCAAATATGTTATTTATTTTAAGGTATTTTCCTCTCCCCATCAAAATGAAAACTTTTTGTACTGTCTATAACAGAAAGAAAAAGATTATAAGGATGAGAAAATGGATGTCTTAGGTTTTAAAAGATCACCGGTACGAAACCCATGTTCATATAAATCCTTTGTTTACTACTTTGATGTAATCTATGAACTTAAGGTGATCCTAGCCTAGTAGCGCTCTTTAAAATCGGAATACGAGAGAAAGCTATTATTTTAGTTTTTCGAGTCTTTGAGTTCAAATACATTATTTATTTTGAGACCAATCTTCTGCAACAGAAAATAGAACTGTTGCAACAACTGAGAAGAGTTCACGAGGCTTCAAATATGTTATTTATTTTAAGGTATTTTCCTCTCCCCATCAAAATGAAAACTTTTTGTACTGTCTATAACAGAAAGAAAAAGATTATAAGGATGAGAAAATGGATGTCTTAGGTTTTAAAAGATCACCGGTACGAAACCCATGTTCATATAAATCCTTTGTTTACTACTTTGATGTAATCTATGAACTTAAGGTGATCCTAGCCTAGTAGCGCTCTTTAAAATCGGAATACGAGAGAAAGCTATTATTTTAGTTTTTCGAGTCTTTGAGTTCAAATACATTATTTATTTTGAGACCAATCTTCTGCAACAGAAAATAGAACTGTTGCAACAACTGAGAAGAGTTCACGAGGCTTCAAATATGTTATTTATTTTAAGGTATTTTCCTCTCCCCATCAAAATGAAAACTTTTTGTACTGTCTATAACAGAAAGAAAAAGATTATAAGGATGAGAAAATGGATGTCTTAGGTTTTAAAAGATCACCGGTACGAAACGCATGTTCATATAAATCCTTTGTTTACTACTTTGATGTAATCTATGAACTTAAGGTGATCCTAGCCTAGTAGCGCTCTTTAAAATCGGAATACGAGAGAAAGCTATTATTTTAGTTTTTCGAGTCTTTGAGTTCAAATACATTATTTATTTTGAGACCAATCTTCTGCAACAGAAAATAGAACTGTTGCAACAACTGAGAAGAGTTCACGAGGCTTCAAATATGTTATTTATTTTAAGGTATTTTCCTCTCCCCATCAAAATGAAAACTTTTTGTACTGTCTATAACAGAAAGAAAAAGATTATAAGGATGAGAAAATGGATGTCTTAGGTTTTAATAGATCACCGGTACGAAACCCATGTTCATATAAATCCTTTGTTTACTACTTTGATGTAATCTATGAACTTAAGGTGATCCTAGCCTAGTAGCGCTCTTTAAAATCGGAATACGAGAGAAAGCTATTATTTTAGTTTTTCGAGTCTTTGAGTTCAAATACATTATTTATTTTGAGACCAATCTTCTGCAACAGAAAATAGAACTGTTGCAACAACTGAGAAGAGTTCACGAGGCTTCAAATATGTTATTTATTTTAAGGTATTTTCCTCTCCCCATCAAAATGAAAACTTTTTGTACTGTCTATAACAGAAAGAAAAAGATTATAAGGATGAGAAAATGGATGTCTTAGGTTTTAATAGATCACCGGTACGAAACCCATGTTCATATAAATCCTTTGTTTACTACTTTGATGTAATCTATGAACTTAAGGTGATCCTAGCCTAGTAGCGCTCTTTAAAATCGGAATACGAGAGAAAGCTATTATTTTAGTTTTTCGAGTCTTTGAGTTCAAATACATTATTTATTTTGAGACCAATCTTCTGCAACAGAAAATAGAACTGTTGCAACAACTGAGAAGAGTTCACGAGGCTTCAAATATGTTATTTATTTTAAGGTATTTTCCTCTCCCCATCAAAATGAAAACTTTTTGTACTGTCTATAACAGAAAGAAAAAGATTATAAGGATGAGAAAATGGATGTCTTAGGTTTTAATAGATCACCGGTACGAAACCCATGTTCATATAAATCCTTTGTTTACTACTTTGATGTAATCTATGAACTTAAGGTGATCCTAGCCTAGTAGCGCTCTTTAAAATCGGAATACGAGAGAAAGCTATTATTTTAGTTTTTCGAGTCTTTGAGTTCAAATACATTATTTATTTTGAGACCAATCTTCTGCAACAGAAAATAGAACTGTTGCAACAACTGAGAAGAGTTCACGAGGCTTCAAATATGTTATTTATTTTAAGGTATTTTCCTCTCCCCATCAAAATGAAAACTTTTTGTACTGTCTATAACAGAAAGAAAAAGATTATAAGGATGAGAAAATGGATGTCTTAGGTTTTAAAAGATCACCGGTACGAAACCCATGTTCATATAAATCCTTTGTTTACTACTTTGATGTAATCTATGAACTTAAGGTGATCCTAGCCTAGTAGCGCTCTTTAAAATCGGAATACGAGAGAAAGCTATTATTTTAGTTTTTCGAGTCTTTGAGTTCAAATACATTATTTATTTTGAGACCAATCTTCTGCAACAGAAAATAGAACTGTTGCAACAACTGAGAAGAGTTCACGAGGCTTCAAATATGTTATTTATTTTAAGGTATTTTCCTCTCCCCATCAAAATGAAAACTTTTTGTACTGTCTATAACAGAAAGAAAAAGATTATAAGGATGAGAAAATGGATGTCTTAGGTTTTAAAAGATCACCGGTACGAAACCCATGTTCATATAAATCCTTTGTTTACTACTTTGATGTAATCTATGAACTTAAGGTGATCCTAGCCTAGTAGCGCTCTTTAAAATCGGAATACGAGAGAAAGCTATTATTTTAGTTTTTCGAGTCTTTGAGTTCAAATACATTATTTATTTTGAGACCAATCTTCTGCAACAGAAAATAGAACTGTTGCAACAACTGAGAAGAGTTCACGAGGCTTCAAATATGTTATTTATTTTAAGGTATTTTCCTCTCCCCATCAAAATGAAAACTTTTTGTACTGTCTATAACAGAAAGAAAAAGATTATAAGGATGAGAAAATGGATGTCTTAGGTTTTAATAGATCACCGGTACGAAACCCATGTTCATATAAATCCTTTGTTTACTACTTTGATGTAATCTATGAACTTAAGGTGATCCTAGCCTAGTAGCGCTCTTTAAAATCGGAATACGAGAGAAAGCTATTATTTTAGTTTTTCGAGTCTTTGAGTTCAAATACATTATTTATTTTGAGACCAATCTTCTGCAACAGAAAATAGAACTGTTGCAACAACTGAGAAGAGTTCACGAGGCTTCAAATATGTTATTTATTTTAAGGTATTTTCCTCTCCCCATCAAAATGAAAACTTTTTGTACTGTCTATAACAGAAAGAAAAAGATTATAAGGATGAGAAAATGGATGTCTTAGGTTTTAATAGATCACCGGTACGAAACCCATGTTCATATAAATCCTTTGTTTACTACTTTGATGTAATCTATGAACTTAAGGTGATCCTAGCCTAGTAGCGCTCTTTAAAATCGGAATACGAGAGAAAGCTATTATTTTAGTTTTTCGAGTCTTTGAGTTCAAATACATTATTTATTTTGAGACCAATCTTCTGCAACAGAAAATAGAACTGTTGCAACAACTGAGAAGAGTTCACGAGGCTTCAAATATGTTATTTATTTTAAGGTATTTTCCTCTCCCCATCAAAATGAAAACTTTTTGTACTGTCTATAACAGAAAGAAAAAGATTATAAGGATGAGAAAATGGATGTCTTAGGTTTTAAAAGATCACCGGTACGAAACCCATGTTCATATAAATCCTTTGTTTACTACTTTGATGTAATCTATGAACTTAAGGTGATCCTAGCCTAGTAGCGCTCTTTAAAATCGGAATACGAGAGAAAGCTATTATTTTAGTTTTTCGAGTCTTTGAGTTCAAATACATTATTTATTTTGAGACCAATCTTCTGCAACAGAAAATAGAACTGTTGCAACAACTGAGAAGAGTTCACGAGGCTTCAAATATGTTATTTATTTTAAGGTATTTTCCTCTCCCCATCAAAATGAAAACTTTTTGTACTGTCTATAACAGAAAGAAAAAGATTATAAGGATGAGAAAATGGATGTCTTAGGTTTTAAAAGATCACCGGTACGAAACCCATGTTCATATAAATCCTTTGTTTACTACTTTGATGTAATCTATGAACTTAAGGTGATCCTAGCCTAGTAGCGCTCTTTAAAATCGGAATACGAGAGAAAGCTATTATTTTAGTTTTTCGAGTCTTTGAGTTCAAATACATTATTTATTTTGAGACCAATCTTCTGCAACAGAAAATAGAGCTGTTGCAACAACTGAGAAGAGTTCACGAGGCTTCAAATATGTTATTTATTTTAAGGTATTTTCCTCTCCCCATCAAAATGAAAACTTTTTGTACTGTCTATAACAGAAAGAAAAAGATTATAAGGATGAGAAAATGGATGTCTTAGGTTTTAATAGATCACCGGTACGAAACCCATGTTCATATAAATCCTTTGTTTACTACTTTGATGTAATCTATGAACTTAAGGTGATCCTAGCCTAGTAGCGCTCTTTAAAATCGGAATACGAGAGAAAGCTATTATTTTAGTTTTTCGAGTCTTTGAGTTCAAATACATTATTTATTTTGAGACCAATCTTCTGCAACAGAAAATAGAACTGTTGCAACAACTGAGAAGAGTTCACGAGGCTTCAAATATGTTATTTATTTTAAGGTATTTTCCTCTCCCCATCAAAATGAAAACTTTTTGTACTGTCTATAACAGAAAGAAAAAGATTATAAGGATGAGAAAATGGATGTCTTAGGTTTTAATAGATCACCGGTACGAAACCCATGTTCATATAAATCCTTTGTTTACTACTTTGATGTAATCTATGAACTTAAGGTGATCCTAGCCTAGTAGCGCTCTTTAAAATCGGAATACGAGAGAAAGCTATTATTTTAGTTTTTCGAGTCTTTGAGTTCAAATACATTATTTATTTTGAGACCAATCTTCTGCAACAGAAAATAGAACTGTTGCAACAACTGAGAAGAGTTCACGAGGCTTCAAATATGTTATTTATTTTAAGGTATTTTCCTCTCCCCATCAAAATGAAAACTTTTTGTACTGTCTATAACAGAAAGAAAAAGATTATAAGGATGAGAAAATGGATGTCTTAGGTTTTAAAAGATCACCGGTACGAAACCCATGTTCATATAAATCCTTTGTTTACTACTTTGATGTAATCTATGAACTTAAGGTGATCCTAGCCTAGTAGCGCTCTTTAAAATCGGAAAACGAGAGAAAGCTATTATTTTAGTTTTTCGAGTCTTTGAGTTCAAATACATTATTTATTTTGAGACCAATCTTCTGCAACAGAAAATAGAACTGTTGCAACAACTGAGAAGAGTTCACGAGGCTTCAAATATGTTATTTATTTTAAGGTATTTTCCTCTCCCCATCAAAATGAAAACTTTTTGTACTGTCTATAACAGAAAGAAAAAGATTATAAGGATGAGAAAATGGATGTCTTAGGTTTTAATAGATCACCGGTACGAAACCCATGTTCATATAAATCCTTTGTTTACTACTTTGATGTAATCTATGAACTTAAGGTGATCCTAGCCTAGTAGCGCTCTTTAAAATCGGAATACGAGAGAAAGCTATTATTTTAGTTTTTCGAGTCTTTGAGTTCAAATACATTATTTATTTTGAGACCAATCTTCTGCAACAGAAAATAGAACTGTTGCAACAACTGAGAAGAGTTCACGAGGCTTCAAATATGTTATTTATTTTAAGGTATTTTCCTCTCCCCATCAAAATGAAAACTTTTTGTACTGTCTATAACAGAAAGAAAAAGATTATAAGGATGAGAAAATGGATGTCTTAGGTTTTAATAGATCACCGGTACGAAACCCATGTTCATATAAATCCTTTGTTTACTACTTTGATGTAATCTATGAACTTAAGGTGATCCTAGCCTAGTAGCGCTCTTTAAAATCGGAATACGAGAGAAAGCTATTATTTTAGTTTTTCGAGTCTTTGAGTTCAAATACATTATTTATTTTGAGACCAATCTTCTGCAACAGAAAATAGAACTGTTGCAACAACTGAGAAGAGTTCACGAGGCTTCAAATATGTTATTTATTTTAAGGTATTTTCCTCTCCCCATCAAAATGAAAACTTTTTGTACTGTCTATAACAGAAAGAAAAAGATTATAAGGATGAGAAAATGGATGTCTTAGGTTTTAAAAGATCACCGGTACGAAACCCATGTTCATATAAATCCTTTGTTTACTACTTTGATGTAATCTATGAACTTAAGGTGATCCTAGCCTAGTAGCGCTCTTTAAAATCGGAATACGAGAGAAAGCTATTATTTTAGTTTTTCGAGTCTTTGAGTTCAAATACATTATTTATTTTGAGACCAATCTTCTGCAACAGAAAATAGAACTGTTGCAACAACTGAGAAGAGTTCACGAGGCTTCAAATATGTTATTTATTTTAAGGTATTTTCCTCTCCCCATCAAAATGAAAACTTTTTGTACTGTCTATAACAGAAAGAAAAAGATTATAAGGATGAGAAAATGGATGTCTTAGGTTTTAAAAGATCACCGGTACGAAACCCATGTTCATATAAATCCTTTGTTTACTACTTTGATGTAATCTATGAACTTAAGGTGATCCTAGCCTAGTAGCGCTCTTTAAAATCGGAATACGAGAGAAAGCTATTATTTTAGTTTTTCGAGTCTTTGAGTTCAAATACATTATTTATTTTGAGACCAATCTTCTGCAACAGAAAATAGAACTGTTGCAACAACTGAGAAGAGTTCACGAGGCTTCAAATATGTATTTATTTTAAGGTATTTTCCTCTCCCCATCAAAATGAAAACTTTTTGTACTGTCTATAACAGAAAGAAAAAGATTATAAGGATGAGAAAATGGATGTCTTAGGTTTCAAAAGATCACCGGTACGAAACCCATGTTCATATAAATCCTTTGTTTACTACTTTGATGTAATCTATGAACTTAAGGTGATCCTAGCCTAGTAGCGCTCTTTAAAATCGGAATACGAGAGAAAGCTATTATTTTAGTTTTTCGAGTCTTTGAGTTCAAATACATTATTTATTTTGAGACCAATCTTCTGCAACAGAAAATAGAACTGTTGCAACAACTGAGAAGAGTTCACGAGGCTTCAAATATGTTATTTATTTTAAGGTATTTTCCTCTCTCCATCAAAATGAAAACTTTTTGTACTGTCTATAACAGAAAGAAAAAGATTATAAGGATGAGAAAATGGATGTCTTAGGTTTTAATAGATCACCGGTACGAAACCCATGTTCATATAAATCCTTTGTTTACTACTTTGATGTAATCTATGAACTTAAGGTGATCCTAGCCTAGTAGCGCTCTTTAAAATCGGAATACGAGAGAAAGCTATTATTTTAGTTTTTCGAGTCTTTGAGTTCAAATACATTATTTATTTTGAGACCAATCTTCTGCAACAGAAAATAGAACTGTTGCAACAACTGAGAAGAGTTCACGAGGCTTCAAATATGTTATTTATTTTAAGGTATTTTCCTCTCCCCATCAAAATGAAAACTTTTTGTACTGTCTATAACAGAAAGAAAAAGATTATAAGGATGAGAAAATGGATGTCTTAGGTTTTAATAGATCACCGGTACGAAACCCATGTTCATATAAATCCTTTGTTTACTACTTTGATGTAATCTATGAACTTAAGGTGATCCTAGCCTAGTAGCGCTCTTTAAAATCGGAATACGAGAGAAAGCTATTATTTTAGTTTTTCGAGTCTTTGAGTTCAAATACATTATTTATTTTGAGACCAATCTTCTGCAACAGAAAATAGAACTGTTGCAACAACTGAGAAGAGTTCACGAGGCTTCAAATATGTTATTTATTTTAAGGTATTTTCCTCTCCCCATCAAAATGAAAACTTTTTGTACTGTCTATAACAGAAAGAAAAAGATTATAAGGATGAGAAAATGGATGTCTTAGGTTTTAAAAGATCACCGGTACGAAACCCATGTTCATATAAATCCTTTGTTTACTACTTTGATGTAATCTATGAACTTAAGGTGATCCTAGCCTAGTAGCGCTCTTTAAAATCGGAATACGAGAGAAAGCTATTATTTTAGTTTTTCGAGTCTTTGAGTTCAAATACATTATTTATTTTGAGACCAATCTTCTGCAACAGAAAATAGAACTGTTGCAACAACTGAGAAGAGTTCACGAGGCTTCAAATATGTTATTTATTTTAAGGTATTTTCCTCTCCCCATCAAAATGAAAACTTTTTGTACTGTCTATAACAGAAAGAAAAAGATTATAAGGATGAGAAAATGGATGTCTTAGGTTTTAAAAGATCACCGGTACGAAACCCATGTTCATATAAATCCTTTGTTTACTACTTTGATGTAATCTATGAACTTAAGGTGATCCTAGCCTAGTAGCGCTCTTTAAAATCGGAATACGAGAGAAAGCTATTATTTTAGTTTTTCGAGTCTTTGAGTTCAAATACATTATTTATTTTGAGACCAATCTTCTGCAACAGAAAATAGAACTGTTGCAACAACTGAGAAGAGTTCACGAGGCTTCAAATATGTATTTATTTTAAGGTATTTTCCTCTCCCCATCAAAATGAAAACTTTTTGTACTGTCTATAACAGAAAGAAAAAGATTATAAGGATGAGAAAATGGATGTCTTAGGTTTCAAAAGATCACCGGTACGAAACCCATGTTCATATAAATCCTTTGTTTACTACTTTGATGTAATCTATGAACTTAAGGTGATCCTAGCCTAGTAGCGCTCTTTAAAATCGGAATACGAGAGAAAGCTATTATTTTAGTTTTTCGAGTCTTTGAGTTCAAATACATTATTTATTTTGAGACCAATCTTCTGCAACAGAAAATAGAACTGTTGCAACAACTGAGAAGAGTTCACGAGGCTTCAAATATGTTATTTATTTTAAGGTATTTTCCTCTCCCCATCAAAATGAAAACTTTTTGTACTGTCTATAACAGAAAGAAAAAGATTATAAGGATGAGAAAATGGATGTCTTAGGTTTTAAAAGATCACCGGTACGAAACCCATGTTCATATAAATCCTTTGTTTACTACTTTGATGTAATCTATGAACTTAAGGTGATCCTAGCCTAGTAGCGCTCTTTAAAATCGGAATACGAGAGAAAGCTATTATTTTAGTTTTTCGAGTCTTTGAGTTCAAATACATTATTTATTTTGAGACCAATCTTCTGCAACAGAAAATAGAACTGTTGCAACAACTGAGAAGAGTTCACGAGGCTTCAAATATGTATTTATTTTAAGGTATTTTCCTCTCCCCATCAAAATGAAAACTTTTTGTACTGTCTATAACAGAAAGAAAAAGATTATAAGGATGAGAAAATGGATGTCTTAGGTTTCAAAAGATCACCGGTACGAAACCCATGTTCATATAAATCCTTTGTTTACTACTTTGATGTAATCTATGAACTTAAGGTGATCCTAGCCTAGTAGCGCTCTTTAAAATCGGAATACGAGAGAAAGCTATTATTTTAGTTTTTCGAGTCTTTGAGTTCAAATACATTATTTATTTTGAGACCAATCTTCTGCAACAGAAAATAGAACTGTTGCAACAACTGAGAAGAGTTCACGAGGCTTCAAATATGTTATTTATTTTAAGGTATTTTCCTCTCCCCATCAAAATGAAAACTTTTTGTACTGTCTATAACAGAAAGAAAAAGATTATAAGGATGAGAAAATGGATGTCTTAGGTTTTAAAAGATCACCGGTACGAAACCCATGTTCATATAAATCCTTTGTTTACTACTTTGATGTAATCTATGAACTTAAGGTGATCCTAGCCTAGTAGCGCTCTTTAAAATCGGAATACGAGAGAAAGCTATTATTTTAGTTTTTCGAGTCTTTGAGTTCAAATACATTATTTATTTTGAGACCAATCTTCTGCAACAGAAAATAGAACTGTTGCAACAACTGAGAAGAGTTCACGAGGCTTCAAATATGTATTTATTTTAAGGTATTTTCCTCTCCCCATCAAAATGAAAACTTTTTGTACTGTCTATAACAGAAAGAAAAAGATTATAAGGATGAGAAAATGGATGTCTTAGGTTTCAAAAGATCACCGGTACGAAACCCATGTTCATATAAATCCTTTGTTTACTACTTTGATGTAATCTATGAACTTAAGGTGATCCTAGCCTAGTAGCGCTCTTTAAAATCGGAATACGAGAGAAAGCTATTATTTTAGTTTTTCGAGTCTTTGAGTTCAAATACATTATTTATTTTGAGACCAATCTTCTGCAACAGAAAATAGAACTGTTGCAACAACTGAGAAGAGTTCACGAGGCTTCAAATATGTATTTATTTTAAGGTATTTTCCTCTCCCCATCAAAATGAAAACTTTTTGTACTGTCTATAACAGAAAGAAAAAGATTATAAGGATGAGAAAATGGATGTCTTAGGTTTCAAAAGATCACCGGTACGAAACCCATGTTCATATAAATCCTTTGTTTACTACTTTGATGTAATCTATGAACTTAAGGTGATCCTAGCCTAGTAGCGCTCTTTAAAATCGGAATACGAGAGAAAGCTATTATTTTAGTTTTTCGAGTCTTTGAGTTCAAATACATTATTTATTTTGAGACCAATCTTCTGCAACAGAAAATAGAACTGTTGCAACAACTGAGAAGAGTTCACGAGGCTTCAAATATGTTATTTATTTTAAGGTATTTTCCTCTCCCCATCAAAATGAAAACTTTTTGTACTGTCTATAACAGAAAGAAAAAGATTATAAGGATGAGAAAATGGATGTCTTAGGTTTTAATAGATCACCGGTACGAAACCCATGTTCATATAAATCCTTTGTTTACTACTTTGATGTAATCTATGAACTTAAGGTGATCCTAGCCTAGTAGCGCTCTTTAAAATCGGAATACGAGAGAAAGCTATTATTTTAGTTTTTCGAGTCTTTGAGTTCAAATACATTATTTATTTTGAGACCAATCTTCTGCAACAGAAAATAGAACTGTTGCAACAACTGAGAAGAGTTCACGAGGCTTCAAATATGTTATTTATTTTAAGGTATTTTCCTCTCCCCATCAAAATGAAAACTTTTTGTACTGTCTATAACAGAAAGAAAAAGATTATAAGGATGAGAAAATGGATGTCTTAGGTTTTAAAAGATCACCGGTACGAAACCCATGTTCATATAAATCCTTTGTTTACTACTTTGATGTAATCTATGAACTTAAGGTGATCCTAGCCTAGTAGCGCTCTTTAAAATCGGAATACGAGAGAAAGCTATTATTTTAGTTTTTCGAGTCTTTGAGTTCAAATACATTATTTATTTTGAGACCAATCTTCTGCAACAGAAAATAGAACTGTTGCAACAACTGAGAAGAGTTCACGAGGCTTCAAATATGTTATTTATTTTAAGGTATTTTCCTCTCCCCATCAAAATGAAAACTTTTTGTACTGTCTATAACAGAAAGAAAAAGATTATAAGGATGAGAAAATGGATGTCTTAGGTTTTAAAAGATCACCGGTACGAAACCCATGTTCATATAAATCCTTTGTTTACTACTTTGATGTAATCTATGAACTTAAGGTGATCCTAGCCTAGTAGCGCTCTTTAAAATCGGAATACGAGAGAAAGCTATTATTTTAGTTTTTCGAGTCTTTGAGTTCAAATACATTATTTATTTTGAGACCAATCTTCTGCAACAGAAAATAGAACTGTTGCAACAACTGAGAAGAGTTCACGAGGCTTCAAATATGTTATTTATTTTAAGGTATTTTCCTCTCCCCATCAAAATGAAAACTTTTTGTACTGTCTATAACAGAAAGAAAAAGATTATAAGGATGAGAAAATGGATGTCTTAGGTTTTAATAGATCACCGGTACGAAACCCATGTTCATATAAATCCTTTGTTTACTACTTTGATGTAATCTATGAACTTAAGGTGATCCTAGCCTAGTAGCGCTCTTTAAAATCGGAATACGAGAGAAAGCTATTATTTTAGTTTTTCGAGTCTTTGAGTTCAAATACATTATTTATTTTGAGACCAATCTTCTGCAACAGAAAATAGAACTGTTGCAACAACTGAGAAGAGTTCACGAGGCTTCAAATATGTTATTTATTTTAAGGTATTTTCCTCTCCCCATCAAAATGAAAACTTTTTGTACTGTCTATAACAGAAAGAAAAAGATTATAAGGATGAGAAAATGGATGTCTTAGGTTTTAAAAGATCACCGGTACGAAACCCATGTTCATATAAATCCTTTGTTTACTACTTTGATGTAATCTATGAACTTAAGGTGATCCTAGCCTAGTAGCGCTCTTTAAAATCGGAATACGAGAGAAAGCTATTATTTTAGTTTTTCGAGTCTTTGAGTTCAAATACATTATTTATTTTGAGACCAATCTTCTGCAACAGAAAATAGAACTGTTGCAACAACTGAGAAGAGTTCACGAGGCTTCAAATATGTTATTTATTTTAAGGTATTTTCCTCTCCCCATCAAAATGAAAACTTTTTGTACTGTCTATAACAGAAAGAAAAAGATTATAAGGATGAGAAAATGGATGTCTTAGGTTTTAAAAGATCACCGGTACGAAACCCATGTTCATATAAATCCTTTGTTTACTACTTTGATGTAATCTATGAACTTAAGGTGATCCTAGCCTAGTAGCGCTCTTTAAAATCGGAATACGAGAGAAAGCTATTATTTTAGTTTTTCGAGTCTTTGAGTTCAAATACATTATTTATTTTGAGACCAATCTTCTGCAACAGAAAATAGAACTGTTGCAACAACTGAGAAGAGTTCACGAGGCTTCAAATATGTATTTATTTTAAGGTATTTTCCTCTCCCCATCAAAATGAAAACTTTTTGTACTGTCTATAACAGAAAGAAAAAGATTATAAGGATGAGAAAATGGATGTCTTAGGTTTCAAAAGATCACCGGTACGAAACCCATGTTCATATAAATCCTTTGTTTACTACTTTGATGTAATCTATGAACTTAAGGTGATCCTAGCCTAGTAGCGCTCTTTAAAATCGGAATACGAGAGAAAGCTATTATTTTAGTTTTTCGAGTCTTTGAGTTCAAATACATTATTTATTTTGAGACCAATCTTCTGCAACAGAAAATAGAACTGCTGCAACAACTGAGAAGAGTTCACGAGGCTTCAAATATGTTATTTATTTTAAGGTATTTTCCTCTCCCCATCAAAATGAAAACTTTTTGTACTGTCTATAACAGAAAGAAAAAGATTATAAGGATGAGAAAATGGATGTCTTAGGTTTTAAAAGATCACCGGTACGAAACCCATGTTCATATAAATCCTTTGTTTACTACTTTGATGTAATCTATGAACTTAAGGTGATCCTAGCCTAGTAGCGCTCTTTAAAATCGGAATACGAGAGAAAGCTATTATTTTAGTTTTTCGAGTCTTTGAGTTCAAATACATTATTTATTTTGAGACCAATCTTCTGCAACAGAAAATAGAACTGTTGCAACAACTGAGAAGAGTTCACGAGGCTTCAAATATGTTATTTATTTTAAGGTATTTTCCTCTCCCCATCAAAATGAAAACTTTTTGTACTGTCTATAACAGAAAGAAAAAGATTATAAGGATGAGAAAATGGATGTCTTAGGTTTTAAAAGATCACCGGTACGAAACCCATGTTCATATAAATCCTTTGTTTACTACTTTGATGTAATCTATGAACTTAAGGTGATCCTAGCCTAGTAGCGCTCTTTAAAATCGGAATACGAGAGAAAGCTATTATTTTAGTTTTTCGAGTCTTTGAGTTCAAATACATTATTTATTTTGAGACCAATCTTCTGCAACAGAAAATAGAACTGTTGCAACAACTGAGAAGAGTTCACGAGGCTTCAAATATGTTATTTATTTTAAGGTATTTTCCTCTCCCCATCAAAATGAAAACTTTTTGTACTGTCTATAACAGAAAGAAAAAGATTATAAGGATGAGAAAATGGATGTCTTAGGTTTCAAAAGATCACCGGTACGAAACCCATGTTCATATAAATCCTTTGTTTACTACTTTGATGTAATCTATGAACTTAAGGTGATCCTAGCCTAGTAGCGCTCTTTAAAATCGGAATACGAGAGAAAGCTATTATTTTAGTTTTTCGAGTCTTTGAGTTCAAATACATTATTTATTTTGAGACCAATCTTCTGCAACAGAAAATAGAACTGTTGCAACAACTGAGAAGAGTTCACGAGGCTTCAAATATGTTATTTATTTTAAGGTATTTTCCTCTCCCCATCAAAATGAAAACTTTTTGTACTGTCTATAACAGAAAGAAAAAGATTATAAGGATGAGAAAATGGATGTCTTAGGTTTTAAAAGATCACCGGTACGAAACCCATGTTCATATAAATCCTTTGTTTACTACTTTGATGTAATCTATGAACTTAAGGTGATCCTAGCCTAGTAGCGCTCTTTAAAATCGGAATACGAGAGAAAGCTATTATTTTAGTTTTTCGAGTCTTTGAGTTCAAATACATTATTTATTTTGAGACCAATCTTCTGCAACAGAAAATAGAACTGTTGCAACAACTGAGAAGAGTTCACGAGGCTTCAAATATGTTATTTATTTTAAGGTATTTTCCTCTCCCCATCAAAATGAAAACTTTTTGTACTGTCTATAACAGAAAGAAAAAGATTATAAGGATGAGAAAATGGATGTCTTAGGTTTTAAAAGATCACCGGTACGAAACCCATGTTCATATAAATCCTTTGTTTACTACTTTGATGTAATCTATGAACTTAAGGTGATCCTAGCCTAGTAGCGCTCTTTAAAATCGGAATACGAGAGAAAGCTATTATTTTAGTTTTTCGAGTCTTTGAGTTCAAATACATTATTTATTTTGAGACCAATCTTCTGCAACAGAAAATAGAACTGTTGCAACAACTGAGAAGAGTTCACGAGGCTTCAAATATGTATTTATTTTAAGGTATTTTCCTCTCCCCATCAAAATGAAAACTTTTTGTACTGTCTATAACAGAAAGAAAAAGATTATAAGGATGAGAAAATGGATGTCTTAGGTTTCAAAAGATCACCGGTACGAAACCCATGTTCATATAAATCCTTTGTTTACTACTTTGATGTAATCTATGAACTTAAGGTGATCCTAGCCTAGTAGCGCTCTTTAAAATCGGAATACGAGAGAAAGCTATTATTTTAGTTTTTCGAGTCTTTGAGTTCAAATACATTATTTATTTTGAGACCAATCTTCTGCAACAGAAAATAGAACTGTTGCAACAACTGAGAAGAGTTCACGAGGCTTCAAATATGTTATTTATTTTAAGGTATTTTCCTCTCTCCATCAAAATGAAAACTTTTTGTACTGTCTATAACAGAAAGAAAAAGATTATAAGGATGAGAAAATGGATGTCTTAGGTTTTAATAGATCACCGGTACGAAACCCATGTTCATATAAATCCTTTGTTTACTACTTTGATGTAATCTATGAACTTAAGGTGATCCTAGCCTAGTAGCGCTCTTTAAAATCGGAATACGAGAGAAAGCTATTATTTTAGTTTTTCGAGTCTTTGAGTTCAAATACATTATTTATTTTGAGACCAATCTTCTGCAACAGAAAATAGAACTGTTGCAACAACTGAGAAGAGTTCACGAGGCTTCAAATATGTTATTTATTTTAAGGTATTTTCCTCTCCCCATCAAAATGAAAACTTTTTGTACTGTCTATAACAGAAAGAAAAAGATTATAAGGATGAGAAAATGGATGTCTTAGGTTTTAATAGATCACCGGTACGAAACCCATGTTCATATAAATCCTTTGTTTACTACTTTGATGTAATCTATGAACTTAAGGTGATCCTAGCCTAGTAGCGCTCTTTAAAATCGGAATACGAGAGAAAGCTATTATTTTAGTTTTTCGAGTCTTTGAGTTCAAATACATTATTTATTTTGAGACCAATCTTCTGCAACAGAAAATAGAACTGTTGCAACAACTGAGAAGAGTTCACGAGGCTTCAAATATGTTATTTATTTTAAGGTATTTTCCTCTCCCCATCAAAATGAAAACTTTTTGTACTGTCTATAACAGAAAGAAAAAGATTATAAGGATGAGAAAATGGATGTCTTAGGTTTTAAAAGATCACCGGTACGAAACCCATGTTCATATAAATCCTTTGTTTACTACTTTGATGTAATCTATGAACTTAAGGTGATCCTAGCCTAGTAGCGCTCTTTAAAATCGGAATACGAGAGAAAGCTATTATTTTAGTTTTTCGAGTCTTTGAGTTCAAATACATTATTTATTTTGAGACCAATCTTCTGCAACAGAAAATAGAACTGTTGCAACAACTGAGAAGAGTTCACGAGGCTTCAAATATGTATTTATTTTAAGGTATTTTCCTCTCCCCATCAAAATGAAAACTTTTTGTACTGTCTATAACAGAAAGAAAAAGATTATAAGGATGAGAAAATGGATGTCTTAGGTTTCAAAAGATCACCGGTACGAAACCCATGTTCATATAAATCCTTTGTTTACTACTTTGATGTAATCTATGAACTTAAGGTGATCCTAGCCTAGTAGCGCTCTTTAAAATCGGAATACGAGAGAAAGCTATTATTTTAGTTTTTCGAGTCTTTGAGTTCAAATACATTATTTATTTTGAGACCAATCTTCTGCAACAGAAAATAGAACTGTTGCAACAACTGAGAAGAGTTCACGAGGCTTCAAATATGTTATTTATTTTAAGGTATTTTCCTCTCCCCATCAAAATGAAAACTTTTTGTACTGTCTATAACAGAAAGAAAAAGATTATAAGGATGAGAAAATGGATGTCTTAGGTTTTAAAAGATCACCGGTACGAAACCCATGTTCATATAAATCCTTTGTTTACTACTTTGATGTAATCTATGAACTTAAGGTGATCCTAGCCTAGTAGCGCTCTTTAAAATCGGAATACGAGAGAAAGCTATTATTTTAGTTTTTCGAGTCTTTGAGTTCAAATACATTATTTATTTTGAGACCAATCTTCTGCAACAGAAAATAGAACTGTTGCAACAACTGAGAAGAGTTCACGAGGCTTCAAATATGTATTTATTTTAAGGTATTTTCCTCTCCCCATCAAAATGAAAACTTTTTGTACTGTCTATAACAGAAAGAAAAAGATTATAAGGATGAGAAAATGGATGTCTTAGGTTTCAAAAGATCACCGGTACGAAACCCATGTTCATATAAATCCTTTGTTTACTACTTTGATGTAATCTATGAACTTAAGGTGATCCTAGCCTAGTAGCGCTCTTTAAAATCGGAATACGAGAGAAAGCTATTATTTTAGTTTTTCGAGTCTTTGAGTTCAAATACATTATTTATTTTGAGACCAATCTTCTGCAACAGAAAATAGAACTGTTGCAACAACTGAGAAGAGTTCACGAGGCTTCAAATATGTTATTTATTTTAAGGTATTTTCCTCTCCCCATCAAAATGAAAACTTTTTGTACTGTCTATAACAGAAAGAAAAAGATTATAAGGATGAGAAAATGGATGTCTTAGGTTTTAAAAGATCACCGGTACGAAACCCATGTTCATATAAATCCTTTGTTTACTACTTTGATGTAATCTATGAACTTAAGGTGATCCTAGCCTAGTAGCGCTCTTTAAAATCGGAATACGAGAGAAAGCTATTATTTTAGTTTTTCGAGTCTTTGAGTTCAAATACATTATTTATTTTGAGACCAATCTTCTGCAACAGAAAATAGAACTGTTGCAACAACTGAGAAGAGTTCACGAGGCTTCAAATATGTATTTATTTTAAGGTATTTTCCTCTCCCCATCAAAATGAAAACTTTTTGTACTGTCTATAACAGAAAGAAAAAGATTATAAGGATGAGAAAATGGATGTCTTAGGTTTCAAAAGATCACCGGTACGAAACCCATGTTCATATAAATCCTTTGTTTACTACTTTGATGTAATCTATGAACTTAAGGTGATCCTAGCCTAGTAGCGCTCTTTAAAATCGGAATACGAGAGAAAGCTATTATTTTAGTTTTTCGAGTCTTTGAGTTCAAATACATTATTTATTTTGAGACCAATCTTCTGCAACAGAAAATAGAACTGTTGCAACAACTGAGAAGAGTTCACGAGGCTTCAAATATGTATTTATTTTAAGGTATTTTCCTCTCCCCATCAAAATGAAAACTTTTTGTACTGTCTATAACAGAAAGAAAAAGATTATAAGGATGAGAAAATGGATGTCTTAGGTTTCAAAAGATCACCGGTACGAAACCCATGTTCATATAAATCCTTTGTTTACTACTTTGATGTAATCTATGAACTTAAGGTGATCCTAGCCTAGTAGCGCTCTTTAAAATCGGAATACGAGAGAAAGCTATTATTTTAGTTTTTCGAGTCTTTGAGTTCAAATACATTATTTATTTTGAGACCAATCTTCTGCAACAGAAAATAGAACTGTTGCAACAACTGAGAAGAGTTCACGAGGCTTCAAATATGTTATTTATTTTAAGGTATTTTCCTCTCCCCATCAAAATGAAAACTTTTTGTACTGTCTATAACAGAAAGAAAAAGATTATAAGGATGAGAAAATGGATGTCTTAGGTTTTAATAGATCACCGGTACGAAACCCATGTTCATATAAATCCTTTGTTTACTACTTTGATGTAATCTATGAACTTAAGGTGATCCTAGCCTAGTAGCGCTCTTTAAAATCGGAATACGAGAGAAAGCTATTATTTTAGTTTTTCGAGTCTTTGAGTTCAAATACATTATTTATTTTGAGACCAATCTTCTGCAACAGAAAATAGAACTGTTGCAACAACTGAGAAGAGTTCACGAGGCTTCAAATATGTTATTTATTTTAAGGTATTTTCCTCTCCCCATCAAAATGAAAACTTTTTGTACTGTCTATAACAGAAAGAAAAAGATTATAAGGATGAGAAAATGGATGTCTTAGGTTTTAAAAGATCACCGGTACGAAACCCATGTTCATATAAATCCTTTGTTTACTACTTTGATGTAATCTATGAACTTAAGGTGATCCTAGCCTAGTAGCGCTCTTTAAAATCGGAATACGAGAGAAAGCTATTATTTTAGTTTTTCGAGTCTTTGAGTTCAAATACATTATTTATTTTGAGACCAATCTTCTGCAACAGAAAATAGAACTGTTGCAACAACTGAGAAGAGTTCACGAGGCTTCAAATATGTTATTTATTTTAAGGTATTTTCCTCTCCCCATCAAAATGAAAACTTTTTGTACTGTCTATAACAGAAAGAAAAAGATTATAAGGATGAGAAAATGGATGTCTTAGGTTTTAAAAGATCACCGGTACGAAACCCATGTTCATATAAATCCTTTGTTTACTACTTTGATGTAATCTATGAACTTAAGGTGATCCTAGCCTAGTAGCGCTCTTTAAAATCGGAATACGAGAGAAAGCTATTATTTTAGTTTTTCGAGTCTTTGAGTTCAAATACATTATTTATTTTGAGACCAATCTTCTGCAACAGAAAATAGAACTGTTGCAACAACTGAGAAGAGTTCACGAGGCTTCAAATATGTTATTTATTTTAAGGTATTTTCCTCTCCCCATCAAAATGAAAACTTTTTGTACTGTCTATAACAGAAAGAAAAAGATTATAAGGATGAGAAAATGGATGTCTTAGGTTTTAATAGATCACCGGTACGAAACCCATGTTCATATAAATCCTTTGTTTACTACTTTGATGTAATCTATGAACTTAAGGTGATCCTAGCCTAGTAGCGCTCTTTAAAATCGGAATACGAGAGAAAGCTATTATTTTAGTTTTTCGAGTCTTTGAGTTCAAATACATTATTTATTTTGAGACCAATCTTCTGCAACAGAAAATAGAACTGTTGCAACAACTGAGAAGAGTTCACGAGGCTTCAAATATGTTATTTATTTTAAGGTATTTTCCTCTCCCCATCAAAATGAAAACTTTTTGTACTGTCTATAACAGAAAGAAAAAGATTATAAGGATGAGAAAATGGATGTCTTAGGTTTTAAAAGATCACCGGTACGAAACCCATGTTCATATAAATCCTTTGTTTACTACTTTGATGTAATCTATGAACTTAAGGTGATCCTAGCCTAGTAGCGCTCTTTAAAATCGGAATACGAGAGAAAGCTATTATTTTAGTTTTTCGAGTCTTTGAGTTCAAATACATTATTTATTTTGAGACCAATCTTCTGCAACAGAAAATAGAACTGTTGCAACAACTGAGAAGAGTTCACGAGGCTTCAAATATGTTATTTATTTTAAGGTATTTTCCTCTCCCCATCAAAATGAAAACTTTTTGTACTGTCTATAACAGAAAGAAAAAGATTATAAGGATGAGAAAATGGATGTCTTAGGTTTTAAAAGATCACCGGTACGAAACCCATGTTCATATAAATCCTTTGTTTACTACTTTGATGTAATCTATGAACTTAAGGTGATCCTAGCCTAGTAGCGCTCTTTAAAATCGGAATACGAGAGAAAGCTATTATTTTAGTTTTTCGAGTCTTTGAGTTCAAATACATTATTTATTTTGAGACCAATCTTCTGCAACAGAAAATAGAACTGTTGCAACAACTGAGAAGAGTTCACGAGGCTTCAAATATGTATTTATTTTAAGGTATTTTCCTCTCCCCATCAAAATGAAAACTTTTTGTACTGTCTATAACAGAAAGAAAAAGATTATAAGGATGAGAAAATGGATGTCTTAGGTTTCAAAAGATCACCGGTACGAAACCCATGTTCATATAAATCCTTTGTTTACTACTTTGATGTAATCTATGAACTTAAGGTGATCCTAGCCTAGTAGCGCTCTTTAAAATCGGAATACGAGAGAAAGCTATTATTTTAGTTTTTCGAGTCTTTGAGTTCAAATACATTATTTATTTTGAGACCAATCTTCTGCAACAGAAAATAGAACTGCTGCAACAACTGAGAAGAGTTCACGAGGCTTCAAATATGTTATTTATTTTAAGGTATTTTCCTCTCCCCATCAAAATGAAAACTTTTTGTACTGTCTATAACAGAAAGAAAAAGATTATAAGGATGAGAAAATGGATGTCTTAGGTTTTAAAAGATCACCGGTACGAAACCCATGTTCATATAAATCCTTTGTTTACTACTTTGATGTAATCTATGAACTTAAGGTGATCCTAGCCTAGTAGCGCTCTTTAAAATCGGAATACGAGAGAAAGCTATTATTTTAGTTTTTCGAGTCTTTGAGTTCAAATACATTATTTATTTTGAGACCAATCTTCTGCAACAGAAAATAGAACTGTTGCAACAACTGAGAAGAGTTCACGAGGCTTCAAATATGTTATTTATTTTAAGGTATTTTCCTCTCCCCATCAAAATGAAAACTTTTTGTACTGTCTATAACAGAAAGAAAAAGATTATAAGGATGAGAAAATGGATGTCTTAGGTTTTAAAAGATCACCGGTACGAAACCCATGTTCATATAAATCCTTTGTTTACTACTTTGATGTAATCTATGAACTTAAGGTGATCCTAGCCTAGTAGCGCTCTTTAAAATCGGAATACGAGAGAAAGCTATTATTTTAGTTTTTCGAGTCTTTGAGTTCAAATACATTATTTATTTTGAGACCAATCTTCTGCAACAGAAAATAGAACTGTTGCAACAACTGAGAAGAGTTCACGAGGCTTCAAATATGTTATTTATTTTAAGGTATTTTCCTCTCCCCATCAAAATGAAAACTTTTTGTACTGTCTATAACAGAAAGAAAAAGATTATAAGGATGAGAAAATGGATGTCTTAGGTTTCAAAAGATCACCGGTACGAAACCCATGTTCATATAAATCCTTTGTTTACTACTTTGATGTAATCTATGAACTTAAGGTGATCCTAGCCTAGTAGCGCTCTTTAAAATCGGAATACGAGAGAAAGCTATTATTTTAGTTTTTCGAGTCTTTGAGTTCAAATACATTATTTATTTTGAGACCAATCTTCTGCAACAGAAAATAGAACTGTTGCAACAACTGAGAAGAGTTCACGAGGCTTCAAATATGTTATTTATTTTAAGGTATTTTCCTCTCCCCATCAAAATGAAAACTTTTTGTACTGTCTATAACAGAAAGAAAAAGATTATAAGGATGAGAAAATGGATGTCTTAGGTTTTAAAAGATCACCGGTACGAAACCCATGTTCATATAAATCCTTTGTTTACTACTTTGATGTAATCTATGAACTTAAGGTGATCCTAGCCTAGTAGCGCTCTTTAAAATCGGAATACGAGAGAAAGCTATTATTTTAGTTTTTCGAGTCTTTGAGTTCAAATACATTATTTATTTTGAGACCAATCTTCTGCAACAGAAAATAGAACTGTTGCAACAACTGAGAAGAGTTCACGAGGCTTCAAATATGTTATTTATTTTAAGGTATTTTCCTCTCCCCATCAAAATGAAAACTTTTTGTACTGTCTATAACAGAAAGAAAAAGATTATAAGGATGAGAAAATGGATGTCTTAGGTTTTAAAAGATCACCGGTACGAAACCCATGTTCATATAAATCCTTTGTTTACTACTTTGATGTAATCTATGAACTTAAGGTGATCCTAGCCTAGTAGCGCTCTTTAAAATCGGAATACGAGAGAAAGCTATTATTTTAGTTTTTCGAGTCTTTGAGTTCAAATACATTATTTATTTTGAGACCAATCTTCTGCAACAGAAAATAGAACTGTTGCAACAACTGAGAAGAGTTCACGAGGCTTCAAATATGTTATTTATTTTAAGGTATTTTCCTCTCCCCATCAAAATGAAAACTTTTTGTACTGTCTATAACAGAAAGAAAAAGATTATAAGGATGAGAAAATGGATGTCTTAGGTTTTAAAAGATCACCGGTACGAAACCCATGTTCATATAAATCCTTTGTTTACTACTTTGATGTAATCTATGAACTTAAGGTGATCCTAGCCTAGTAGCGCTCTTTAAAATCGGAATACGAGAGAAAGCTATTATTTTAGTTTTTCGAGTCTTTGAGTTCAAATACATTATTTATTTTGAGACCAATCTTCTGCAACAGAAAATAGAACTGTTGCAACAACTGAGAAGAGTTCACGAGGCTTCAAATATGTTATTTATTTTAAGGTATTTTCCTCTCCCCATCAAAATGAAAACTTTTTGTACTGTCTATAACAGAAAGAAAAAGATTATAAGGATGAGAAAATGGATGTCTTAGGTTTTAAAAGATCACCGGTACGAAACCCATGTTCATATAAATCCTTTGTTTACTACTTTGATGTAATCTATGAACTTAAGGTGATCCTAGCCTAGTAGCGCTCTTTAAAATCGGAATACGAGAGAAAGCTATTATTTTAGTTTTTCGAGTCTTTGAGTTCAAATACATTATTTATTTTGAGACCAATCTTCTGCAACAGAAAATAGAACTGTTGCAACAACTGAGAAGAGTTCACGAGGCTTCAAATATGTTATTTATTTTAAGGTATTTTCCTCTCCCCATCAAAATGAAAACTTTTTGTACTGTCTATAACAGAAAGAAAAAGATTATAAGGATGAGAAAATGGATGTCTTAGGTTTTAAAAGATCACCGGTACGAAACCCATGTTCATATAAATCCTTTGTTTACTACTTTGATGTAATCTATGAACTTAAGGTGATCCTAGCCTAGTAGCGCTCTTTAAAATCGGAATACGAGAGAAAGCTATTATTTTAGTTTTTCGAGTCTTTGAGTTCAAATACATTATTTATTTTGAGACCAATCTTCTGCAACAGAAAATAGAACTGTTGCAACAACTGAGAAGAGTTCACGAGGCTTCAAATATGTTATTTATTTTAAGGTATTTTCCTCTCCCCATCAAAATGAAAACTTTTTGTACTGTCTATAACAGAAAGAAAAAGATTATAAGGATGAGAAAATGGATGTCTTAGGTTTTAAAAGATCACCGGTACGAAACCCATGTTCATATAAATCCTTTGTTTACTACTTTGATGTAATCTATGAACTTAAGGTGATCCTAGCCTAGTAGCGCTCTTTAAAATCGGAATACGAGAGAAAGCTATTATTTTAGTTTTTCGAGTCTTTGAGTTCAAATACATTATTTATTTTGAGACCAATCTTCTGCAACAGAAAATAGAACTGTTGCAACAACTGAGAAGAGTTCACGAGGCTTCAAATATGTTATTTATTTTAAGGTATTTTCCTCTCCCCATCAAAATGAAAACTTTTTGTACTGTCTATAACAGAAAGAAAAAGATTATAAGGATGAGAAAATGGATGTCTTAGGTTTTAAAAGATCACCGGTACGAAACCCATGTTCATATAAATCCTTTGTTTACTACTTTGATGTAATCTATGAACTTAAGGTGATCCTAGCCTAGTAGCGCTCTTTAAAATCGGAATACGAGAGAAAGCTATTATTTTAGTTTTTCGAGTCTTTGAGTTCAAATACATTATTTATTTTGAGACCAATCTTCTGCAACAGAAAATAGAACTGTTGCAACAACTGAGAAGAGTTCACGAGGCTTCAAATATGTTATTTATTTTAAGGTATTTTCCTCTCCCCATCAAAATGAAAACTTTTTGTACTGTCTATAACAGAAAGAAAAAGATTATAAGGATGAGAAAATGGATGTCTTAGGTTTTAAAAGATCACCGGTACGAAACCCATGTTCATATAAATCCTTTGTTTACTACTTTGATGTAATCTATGAACTTAAGGTGATCCTAGCCTAGTAGCGCTCTTTAAAATCGGAATACGAGAGAAAGCTATTATTTTAGTTTTTCGAGTCTTTGAGTTCAAATACATTATTTATTTTGAGACCAATCTTCTGCAACAGAAAATAGAACTGTTGCAACAACTGAGAAGAGTTCACGAGGCTTCAAATATGTTATTTATTTTAAGGTATTTTCCTCTCCCCATCAAAATGAAAACTTTTTGTACTGTCTATAACAGAAAGAAAAAGATTATAAGGATGAGAAAATGGATGTCTTAGGTTTTAAAAGATCACCGGTACGAAACCCATGTTCATATAAATCCTTTGTTTACTACTTTGATGTAATCTATGAACTTAAGGTGATCCTAGCCTAGTAGCGCTCTTTAAAATCGGAATACGAGAGAAAGCTATTATTTTAGTTTTTCGAGTCTTTGAGTTCAAATACATTATTTATTTTGAGACCAATCTTCTGCAACAGAAAATAGAACTGTTGCAACAACTGAGAAGAGTTCACGAGGCTTCAAATATGTTATTTATTTTAAGGTATTTTCCTCTCCCCATCAAAATGAAAACTTTTTGTACTGTCTATAACAGAAAGAAAAAGATTATAAGGATGAGAAAATGGATGTCTTAGGTTTTAAAAGATCACCGGTACGAAACCCATGTTCATATAAATCCTTTGTTTACTACTTTGATGTAATCTATGAACTTAAGGTGATCCTAGCCTAGTAGCGCTCTTTAAAATCGGAATACGAGAGAAAGCTATTATTTTAGTTTTTCGAGTCTTTGAGTTCAAATACATTATTTATTTTGAGACCAATCTTCTGCAACAGAAAATAGAACTGTTGCAACAACTGAGAAGAGTTCACGAGGCTTCAAATATGTTATTTATTTTAAGGTATTTTCCTCTCCCCATCAAAATGAAAACTTTTTGTACTGTCTATAACAGAAAGAAAAAGATTATAAGGATGAGAAAATGGATGTCTTAGGTTTTAAAAGATCACCGGTACGAAACCCATGTTCATATAAATCCTTTGTTTACTACTTTGATGTAATCTATGAACTTAAGGTGATCCTAGCCTAGTAGCGCTCTTTAAAATCGGAATACGAGAGAAAGCTATTATTTTAGTTTTTCGAGTCTTTGAGTTCAAATACATTATTTATTTTGAGACCAATCTTCTGCAACAGAAAATAGAACTGTTGCAACAACTGAGAAGAGTTCACGAGGCTTCAAATATGTTATTTATTTTAAGGTATTTTCCTCTCCCCATCAAAATGAAAACTTTTTGTACTGTCTATAACAGAAAGAAAAAGATTATAAGGATGAGAAAATGGATGTCTTAGGTTTTAAAAGATCACCGGTACGAAACCCATGTTCATATAAATCCTTTGTTTACTACTTTGATGTAATCTATGAACTTAAGGTGATCCTAGCCTAGTAGCGCTCTTTAAAATCGGAATACGAGAGAAAGCTATTATTTTAGTTTTTCGAGTCTTTGAGTTCAAATACATTATTTATTTTGAGACCAATCTTCTGCAACAGAAAATAGAACTGTTGCAACAACTGAGAAGAGTTCACGAGGCTTCAAATATGTTATTTATTTTAAGGTATTTTCCTCTCCCCATCAAAATGAAAACTTTTTGTACTGTCTATAACAGAAAGAAAAAGATTATAAGGATGAGAAAATGGATGTCTTAGGTTTTAAAAGATCACCGGTACGAAACCCATGTTCATATAAATCCTTTGTTTACTACTTTGATGTAATCTATGAACTTAAGGTGATCCTAGCCTAGTAGCGCTCTTTAAAATCGGAATACGAGAGAAAGCTATTATTTTAGTTTTTCGAGTCTTTGAGTTCAAATACATTATTTATTTTGAGACCAATCTTCTGCAACAGAAAATAGAACTGTTGCAACAACTGAGAAGAGTTCACGAGGCTTCAAATATGTTATTTATTTTAAGGTATTTTCCTCTCCCCATCAAAATGAAAACTTTTTGTACTGTCTATAACAGAAAGAAAAAGATTATAAGGATGAGAAAATGGATGTCTTAGGTTTTAAAAGATCACCGGTACGAAACCCATGTTCATATAAATCCTTTGTTTACTACTTTGATGTAATCTATGAACTTAAGGTGATCCTAGCCTAGTAGCGCTCTTTAAAATCGGAATACGAGAGAAAGCTATTATTTTAGTTTTTCGAGTCTTTGAGTTCAAATACATTATTTATTTTGAGACCAATCTTCTGCAACAGAAAATAGAACTGTTGCAACAACTGAGAAGAGTTCACGAGGCTTCAAATATGTTATTTATTTTAAGGTATTTTCCTCTCCCCATCAAAATGAAAACTTTTTGTACTGTCTATAACAGAAAGAAAAAGATTATAAGGATGAGAAAATGGATGTCTTAGGTTTTAAAAGATCACCGGTACGAAACCCATGTTCATATAAATCCTTTGTTTACTACTTTGATGTAATCTATGAACTTAAGGTGATCCTAGCCTAGTAGCGCTCTTTAAAATCGGAATACGAGAGAAAGCTATTATTTTAGTTTTTCGAGTCTTTGAGTTCAAATACATTATTTATTTTGAGACCAATCTTCTGCAACAGAAAATAGAACTGTTGCAACAACTGAGAAGAGTTCACGAGGCTTCAAATATGTTATTTATTTTAAGGTATTTTCCTCTCCCCATCAAAATGAAAACTTTTTGTACTGTCTATAACAGAAAGAAAAAGATTATAAGGATGAGAAAATGGATGTCTTAGGTTTTAAAAGATCACCGGTACGAAACCCATGTTCATATAAATCCTTTGTTTACTACTTTGATGTAATCTATGAACTTAAGGTGATCCTAGCCTAGTAGCGCTCTTTAAAATCGGAATACGAGAGAAAGCTATTATTTTAGTTTTTCGAGTCTTTGAGTTCAAATACATTATTTATTTTGAGACCAATCTTCTGCAACAGAAAATAGAACTGTTGCAACAACTGAGAAGAGTTCACGAGGCTTCAAATATGTTATTTATTTTAAGGTATTTTCCTCTCCCCATCAAAATGAAAACTTTTTGTACTGTCTATAACAGAAAGAAAAAGATTATAAGGATGAGAAAATGGATGTCTTAGGTTTTAAAAGATCACCGGTACGAAACCCATGTTCATATAAATCCTTTGTTTACTACTTTGATGTAATCTATGAACTTAAGGTGATCCTAGCCTAGTAGCGCTCTTTAAAATCGGAATACGAGAGAAAGCTATTATTTTAGTTTTTCGAGTCTTTGAGTTCAAATACATTATTTATTTTGAGACCAATCTTCTGCAACAGAAAATAGAACTGTTGCAACAACTGAGAAGAGTTCACGAGGCTTCAAATATGTTATTTATTTTAAGGTATTTTCCTCTCCCCATCAAAATGAAAACTTTTTGTACTGTCTATAACAGAAAGAAAAAGATTATAAGGATGAGAAAATGGATGTCTTAGGTTTTAAAAGATCACCAGTACGAAACCCATGTTCATATAAATCCTTTGTTTACTACTTTGATGTAATCTATGAACTTAAGGTGATCCTAGCCTAGTAGCGCTCTTTAAAATCGGAATACGAGAGAAAGCTATTATTTTAGTTTTTCGAGTCTTTGAGTTCAAATACATTATTTATTTTGAGACCAATCTTCTGCAACAGAAAATAGAACTGTTGCAACAACTGAGAAGAGTTCACGAGGCTTCAAATATGTTATTTATTTTAAGGTATTTTCCTCTCCCCATCAAAATGAAAACTTTTTGTACTGTCTATAACAGAAAGAAAAAGATTATAAGGATGAGAAAATGGATGTCTTAGGTTTTAAAAGATCACCGGTACGAAACCCATGTTCATATAAATCCTTTGTTTACTACTTTGATGTAATCTATGAACTTAAGGTGATCCTAGCCTAGTAGCGCTCTTTAAAATCGGAATACGAGAGAAAGCTATTATTTTAGTTTTTCGAGTCTTTGAGTTCAAATACATTATTTATTTTGAGACCAATCTTCTGCAACAGAAAATAGAACTGTTGCAACAACTGAGAAGAGTTCACGAGGCTTCAAATATGTTATTTATTTTAAGGTATTTTCCTCTCCCCATCAAAATGAAAACTTTTTGTACTGTCTATAACAGAAAGAAAAAGATTATAAGGATGAGAAAATGGATGTCTTAGGTTTTAAAAGATCACCGGTACGAAACCCATGTTCATATAAATCCTTTGTTTACTACTTTGATGTAATCTATGAACTTAAGGTGATCCTAGCCTAGTAGCGCTCTTTAAAATCGGAATACGAGAGAAAGCTATTATTTTAGTTTTTCGAGTCTTTGAGTTCAAATACATTATTTATTTTGAGACCAATCTTCTGCAACAGAAAATAGAACTGTTGCAACAACTGAGAAGAGTTCACGAGGCTTCAAATATGTTATTTATTTTAAGGTATTTTCCTCTCCCCATCAAAATGAAAACTTTTTGTACTGTCTATAACAGAAAGAAAAAGATTATAAGGATGAGAAAATGGATGTCTTAGGTTTTAAAAGATCACCGGTACGAAACCCATGTTCATATAAATCCTTTGTTTACTACTTTGATGTAATCTATGAACTTAAGGTGATCCTAGCCTAGTAGCGCTCTTTAAAATCGGAATACGAGAGAAAGCTATTATTTTAGTTTTTCGAGTCTTTGAGTTCAAATACATTATTTATTTTGAGACCAATCTTCTGCAACAGAAAATAGAACTGTTGCAACAACTGAGAAGAGTTCACGAGGCTTCAAATATGTTATTTATTTTAAGGTATTTTCCTCTCCCCATCAAAATGAAAACTTTTTGTACTGTCTATAACAGAAAGAAAAAGATTATAAGGATGAGAAAATGGATGTCTTAGGTTTTAAAAGATCACCGGTACGAAACCCATGTTCATATAAATCCTTTGTTTACTACTTTGATGTAATCTATGAACTTAAGGTGATCCTAGCCTAGTAGCGCTCTTTAAAATCGGAATACGAGAGAAAGCTATTATTTTAGTTTTTCGAGTCTTTGAGTTCAAATACATTATTTATTTTGAGACCAATCTTTTGCAACAGAAAATAGAACTGTTGCAACAACTGAGAAGAGTTCACGAGGCTTCAAATATGTTATTTATTTTAAGGTATTTTCCTCTCCCCATCAAAATGAAAACTTTTTGTACTGTCTATAACAGAAAGAAAAAGATTATAAGGATGAGAAAATGGATGTCTTAGGTTTTAAAAGATCACCGGTACGAAACCCATGTTCATATAAATCCTTTGTTTACTACTTTGATGTAGTCTATGAACTTAAAGTGATCCTAGCCTAGTAGCGCTCTTTAAAATCGGAATACGAGAGAAAGCTATTATTTTAGTTTTTCGAGTCTTTGAGTTCAAATACATTATTTATTTTGAGACCAATCTTCTGCAACAGAAAATAGAACTGTTGCAACAACTGAGAAGAGTTCACGAGGCTTCAAATATGTTATTTATTTTAAGGTATTTTCCTCTCCCCATCAAAATGAAAACTTTTTGTACTGTCTATAACAGAAAGAAAAAGATTATAAGGATGAGAAAATGGATGTCTTAGGTTTTAAAAGATCACCGGTACGAAACCCATGTTCATATAAATCCTTTGTTTACTACTTTGATGTAATCTATGAACTTAAGGTGATCCTAGCCTAGTAGCGCTCTTTAAAATCGGAATACGAGAGAAAGCAGGTATAGGACAAAATTAACGGTAGCCGCAGGCAACTAAATAAAACAAATGGCGATTAAAAAATTGTCTACCACCTGCCACATTTTTTTTTTGTAGAAAATGCACCACGTGTGCATACTTTTATTTTCATTTTTAATAACTATGGAATTTATTTTTCCATTTTTTGCTGGCACCTTTACGTTTTTATTTCAAATTATATTTGTCTCAACACTTAGACGTTTGGTAAGGCTTGAAAAAAGGCGCCTATTTTCAAGCGCTTAAAACATGTCGACTGTTATTTCATATTTATATATTTTTGAAGCGCTTAAAACTTGTCGACTGTTATTCCATATTTGTATATTTTTGAAGCTCTTAAAACATGTCGACTGTTAATCCATATTTGTATATTTTTGAAGCTCTTAAAACATGTCGACTGTTAATCCATATTTGTATATTTTTGAAGCTCTTAAAACATGTCGACTGTTAATCCATATTTGTATATTTTTGAAGCTCTTAAAACATGTCGACTGTTAATCCATATTTGTATATTTTTGAAGCTCTTAAAACATGTCGACTGTTAATCCATATTTGTATATTTTTGAAGAGCTTAAAGCATGCCGACTGTTATTCTATATTTGTATATTTTTGAAGCTCTTAAAATATGTCGACTGTTAATCCATATTTGTATATTTTTGAAGAGCTTAAAGCATGTCGACTGTTATTCTATATTTGTATATTTTTAAAGCGCTTAAAACATATCGACTGTTATTCCATATTTGTATACTTTTGAAGCTCTTAAAACATGTCGACTGTTAATCCATATTTGTATATTTTTGAAGATCTTAAAACATGCCGACTGTCATTCCATATTTGTATATTTTTGAAGCAAATGAAAGTTTTCAATCAGGTAATACATACCTAAATGTTAAAGTATAAAGGAAGGATATGATTTTAAATAACTTTTATCCAAATTTTCTTACGCTGAACTGTAAATTTTATTGTTCGAAAATTTGACTTCATATAACAAACAGAAACTATTTAGCTACAAAATCAGACTCAAAAACGGATTTTCGCTGAGAAAACAAGCCTTTTTTCCGACGAATTTGGATTTTTGTCCCGCAATAAAAAAGAGAGAAATCGCAAACGGCAAAATACAGTCCCCATAGTTTAGTCAGGGCTTTTGATTTGAAAATTTACTGAGAAAATACTAAGTTTCTTAAGCTAAAAACAATTTTTTTCCAATTTCCTGAAATGGTTTCGGCACTAAGCAAGCTCAATTTTTTCATTGTTTCATTTTAAAACAATGTTAATTAAAATCCTCAATTTTACTAGTGCTTTTAATTTACCTATTAAAAGCACTAGTAAAATTGGGAATTTTAATTAACATAAATATTAAAGAAGGAGAAATGAAAATGTCTTTTATAATATGGACACTATGCGTGCCTGTTACTGTCATTTAATTAAGTGAGGGCAGTATTAGTAATTAAGTAGAATATTAACTCCCCCATGACCTCTTATTTAAGGTGAAGCCATATTAAATTCTTCATAGAATGGGGTGAAAATTCATAAAGTTAGTTTAAGGAAACACTTGACTTTGGTAAGGAATGTTTTTTTTTTTTTTTTAATTTATCACAATATCACCTAAAGTTACTTCGTTTATAAAAGATAATATCTATTTGTGCGCTTAATACCTATCAAAGTTACTAATTGGTGTTTTGCAATACATTTCGAATAGCAATGAAATTAGTTTAATGTTTGTACCAAGTATTTTATTTTTATCTTGTACTCAGTGTTTAACATCCATTATTTGATTTTTGGCCATCGATGTTTTCAACTTTCTAGTTTAGAAACTTTTAACCCAACCCAGGAGACAATCTAGCTTAATACCTATCAAAGTTACTAATTGGTGTTTTGCAATACATTTCGAATAGCAATGAAATTAGTTTAATGTTTGTACCAAGTATTTTATTTTTGTCTTATACTAAGTGTTTAACATCCATTATTTGATTTTTGGCCATCGATGTTTTCAACTTTCTAGTTTAGAAACTTTTAACCCAACCCAAGAGTCCAGGAGACAATCTAGCTTAATACCTATCAAAGTTACTAATTGGTGTTTTGCAATACATTTCGAATAGCAATGAAATTAGTTTAATGTTTGTACCAAGTATTTTATTTTTATCTTATACTCAGTGTTTAACATCCATTATTTGATTTTTGGCCATCGATGTTTTCAACTTTCTAGTTTAGAAACTTTTAACCCTACCCAGGAGACAATCTAGCTTAATACCTATCAAAGTTACTAATTGGTGTTTTGCAATACATTTCGAATAGCAATGAAATTAATTCAGTACTGGTACCAAACTTTTTATTTCTATCTTCAGAGGTCTGTCCAAGCCAAATTTACTACCGTTTAGCGGTACCTTCACAAATTCAATTTTAGGAAAAATGGTAATTTCCATTTCCTAGTTTTGAAATTTTGAACAAAACCGGAAGAAAATCTAGAATCTAGCTTAATACCTATCAAATTTACCAATTAGTGTTTAGCAATACATTTTGAATCGCAATGAAATTAGTTCAATGCTGATTCCAAACATTTTATTTCTATATTATAATCAATGCTTAACATCCATTCTTTGATTTTCGGCCATCGATGTTTTCAATTTCCTAGTTTTCCTAGTTTGAACCCGACCTAGGAATAAATCTAGAATCAAGCAACAGGACGCACACGCTTTCCTGAAGGACTTTTTGATGGAACTAACTAGCATAAAATGGCAATTTAGAAAGCCACTAAAAAGAGCAAAAGAATTCTACCTATTATCCGTCTATCACTAGGAATATTTTATGTCAGCAATATATTCGATACGAGCTGACAGTAGAATTCAAATTGACCTGCCATAGTCAGGATTCAAACCTGGGTCACCTCATTTGGAGGCAATCACTCTATCGCCTGCACCAACGCGGTTCTAGTTCTAAGTAGTGTAAATTTGAAAAATATTTTTTAGGATGAGATTAGAATTTCTACGTATTTAAATTATCATCGTCATCCCAGGCTTAACATCCCAGAGTGGGCCTAGGTCTTCTCCATGAGAACTCTCAAAACTGTAAAAAAGTCTTTCACATAGTTGAGAAAAAAATGTGCTAAAATAGCTCCAACACATTTGCAGTCGATTTTAAAAGCCCCATGTATTCATTATTGAGTATAGCGGCATGCTCAATCGTTCGGTAAGAAATGCTATAATAATGAATACGTGAGGTTTCTAAACTTGACAGTATTTGTTTCGGAATTATTTGGACACATTTTTGCTCAATTTTCATAAACTTTTTTTACGGTGCAAACGGGTTTTTTTTTACGTAATAGTCTTCTAATTTTTACAGTTAGAGTAAAATACTTATTTTCAACGTCATCAACCACTTGGTCTCGTGTGTTTCAGCAATAAAAATCAGTTTTTATTTATCCGAATAACGTATACACTCCAGTTAAGTTTAATTAATTTAAATAAAATAAATTATACTTGACTATTAGTATCTTATCGATATTTTAAAATTGGAATGTATTCTCCACACAAATGTAGACTATAAATACTCCTATAAATGTAGACTTCAAGATCTTAAGCCAATATAAGAATCATATAAGAAAAATAAGTAGGAATTAATTCCGCGGCATATGTTCCTTGCAAAATTGTGCATAAGAATTTTTTAGTTCTTGACACCATTTGAGATGTAACTAAAGAATGAAATTTTTCAGTATTGAACCATATAAGAAAACTGATAAATCTAAGAGCCGCGATGGCTCAGGGAATAGAACAAAACATCCTAAATAGTTGTGCAAATTATGTGAGAAATATTTCTTATTGCTTCTTTATAATAAAACTAAATGTGTCAATAAACAAAAAATACGTTTAAGCAAAATAATAAAAAATTTTAAGTTCTCTAATTTTTTACGTTTCTTCTCATTTTACTTTTCTTTAAATTATATAATAACAAATGTGAAACTTAATCAGATTTATTTTAAACTATTACAGGATTAAGGGACAATAAATTAATCTATAGAAAATTCTTCTTTTAACTCTTTCTAAGAATAATACAAAAGGAATAATATCTTATTCTGATTGATGAATTAGGTAAATATTTTTGGTATTTTAAGAAAATGTGGTTTTTAGTAGAATAACAAAAGCTATTTATTGAATTAAATGCGGCATCAGAGCAACCATTAAAGCTTTTCTTTTTCCACACAATTTATTATAAAAATAAAGGAAATAAAAAAATTTCTTTGATTTGTTCGCCTTCCTATGAGGTGAAAAAAGTTCGAATCCCCAGCGATGGCTGGTCGAAACGAATCCGCATTCGGCATGCACCGACCACAGTGCTGACGTGAAATAATCTCAGTGGTAGACGAGTCCCTTTGCCATCAGGCTAACCGTGGAAGGTTCTCATGGTCTTCTTATCCGTGTAACGCAAATGAGGGTTAGTTTCATCAAAAAAATAATCCACGAAGACAAATTTATCCCACTACTTGATCCAGGAGTTCCCTTGTCTTTTGGATTGGGCTCAAAATTATGAGGCTACGGAGTTGAACATTAGTAGTCGTAAACTTGAAAAATTGGCTCGGCTGTTCAACGACGGTTATAAAATAAAGTAAAAATGTGAAATAAAATAAAATTAAATCGATTTTAAAATATAAATATCGTTTTTAAAATTTAGCATAAATTTAAATGTCTATTAACAATCACACTATATATTAATAAAATTATATATTAATAAAATTATATATTAATAAAATTATACATTAATAAAATTATATATTAATAAAATTATATTTTTATTTATTTAACTATTAATAATATTTAATTATTTGTTTTAATTCCTTTTAAATTGCAGTAGAACAATATCCCTTTCATAGAGATAATTCACGAAATATTTTTGTTAAAGATTAATTAAGTAAGCTACTTTTTTTAAAAAAACTGTTAGCTGTTTCGGTCATTGTGGATAGTTTCACACTTTCCTTTTATATTTATTTAGAATCAAACCTTATATTCAATATCATTTTTTAAAATTAAAGCAAGATTGTCGCTGTTTACTTATTTAGCAATTAGTAATATTTAATTTATAAAAATCAGCAGTTAACAAATGCTCTTGTATCGGAAGTCATTTGGAAGCTATACAGGAAAAAGAAAAATCGAATGATGAGAATAGCGGAGCGTTCATTTATTTATATTTTATTTTTTTCGCTTCACTTGCAGAATTTATTTTTGATTTTGTTACAAAACATATATTACGAGTTTACAATTAATTTCATCGTCCTTAACTTTTGTCAACAAAGAAAAATTCAAACATTTATTTTTAAAAGAATTCTTATGTAATTGCTTTTAAATGAGTTTGTTTTAATTAAGTGCAAATTGCTTCATCAAACAATGCTATACAAAGCTTTTAAATTATAAATGTAATGTCAGTTGAAGTAATGTTCTCTGTATAATCAAACAAAGATAAGAATCAAGAAATAATTCTACAAAGATATTTTTTTCAGATTTGAGTCAGCTATAAAAGAAATGTTAGTTAATTATTGTTATACAAACTAATAATAGTCATACTAAAGCAACAACAATAAACTAATAATAAAAACATCATAATATTAAAATATAATAATAATAATAAAATATAATACGAAATAATAATAAAATAAAAAGTAGACAACAACTTATTATAAAAAATAATAGTCAGCAACTTTATATAAAAACTAATTATAAAATCAAACAATCGGATCATTCTCTGGGGTGTTTCCCAGACCGACGCCAATAGCCCATTGTGCAGCTCTAGTGTGACGTTAATAAAGTCCTACCTAAAAAATTTTGTAAATGAGAGTAGCCATGACAAATTTAAAAAACAAATTCCTTATGTTTTCCCTCGGACTTTCCACCATTTGTCACAGATTTATTTAAACTATGCTTCATCAATTTATGAATTGTCCAATAAGCCTTCATAAATTTTTTGACCTTAAATCAAACACTTTCGTTACAGCTAAACTGAAATATAAATCGTCGTTTATGAATGTCAGCGAAATTCGATTTATGTAAATTTAATATCTTGAATAAATAAGTAATTGAATTATTGTAAATAATTACAAGTCTTAAATGTCTTGATTGCTTATAAACTTTAAGGAAAATCTTTAATGTATTTTATTTTTTAATTGCATATTTTCAAGCTATCATAATTATGACTATTTTTCAAAATTACCAAGGAATATCATAAGTGAATTACCCCAAATGAAAAACGTGATATTTAATTTAATCAATCCTATAGCTATATGCGTGGCCTGTTCATTTAGAGAGAAGCCTCCAGTGTATAAAAAATATAATACATTTTATATAATACATAAATAACTTAATACAATGGCAAATGTAGTACGTTTATTTAGAAAATGAACCATTTATTTTCATAGCAAAAAAAAAAAATACAAATATGATGATAATTGGTTGATAACATCAACTCCACTGCTGGGCATTTTAAGAGTAAGACAGGCTTTACGAAATGGCATCTACAGACTGTTTGATCTGAAGATCCCATTTTATAGCTAAGATCATCGGAACATGATTACATTAATGTGAAAATGTATTACAGGCATTGGACACTGTTGAATAGACATTAGCCTAAAGGCATTCTAACCATTATCGGAATGAAGATTATGTTATATAATGCTTAAATATATAAGAAAATAAGGAGTTCATGTTTCTCATAAGATCTTTATCAAATATTCACCTTCATATTTTGCGTCCATTAAAAGCTGTAGCTGAAAAATTTTATGTTATACCTCAAATTATTAAATACCTTAAATTATACCTCAAATACCTCAAATTATTAAATGGGAGCATTTTAAGCGACTGCAATTTCGGTATTGCTAACAAAATGTCAAAATTAAACATTAGTGAAAACTAAACATGGTAAGGATAAAATAACTTACCTTCTCTTGCATTTACTTATAAATAGATAAAACTTGACGTACTAAAAACACAGGGAAAAAAGAACTATATATTTATTTTCGTACTTCTCATCAGAGGAGAAAAACTAAAGGAGTTTACATCCAGTGGTACAATAATAAAATAACATAAGAAATTAATTATAGGTGGCGCTGTATTTTGGCACATAGTGGCCACCGCTACAATTAGTTTTAAATAAAATATTATCAACTTAGGTCTTTTTGTATTATAAAAAGTAACATGTAAGTTATAGGTTTGAAATTTTAATATTGACACATTTCAAGCCAACAATGAAATCTAATCAATTGTAGAGAGATCCAAATATAATCAATAATTCCAGAAAAATAAATAAAAGTCGAATTGATTATCATCGAAGAAATTGTTGCAATGTCATGGAATCAAACATAAATGAATATCATTTAATTCAAATGTAAAATACATTCAAACTTAATTTTTATTTATCAAGAATAATAAATTATCAAGAATTCAAACATAAATTTTTCAAATAAATCGAAACAGGCACAACTGAATGTGATATCTATATATATAAAAATGAATGTCTGTGTGTGTGCTTGTCCTTTATAGACTCCTAAACCACCCGATCAAAAGCAGTGAAACTTGGCATACAAATAGTTTGAAGCACGAGGGAGATCACTGTCAATACGTTAGAACATTCTACGACGAACCATTAGAGCGAGATAAGTGAAAAACGAAATGAAATTTCTTGATTAATTAAGAGTTAGCCATTGTTTTAAATGTAACTAAAAGTGTTTCAATTTTTCAAATATTTTCAAGATAACATCAGTGATATTTGCCAACTTATAGCTCTAATTGATCAAAAAAAGTTGATTGCACGTACTTTAACATTCAATTTTTTTTTATTCGATCAACAACACTTGCGTGGTGGCATTCGTGGACTACGTCGCCAAATTAATATGTCAAAAATATCTGATACCACGTTTTTGTTTCGTTTATAATAATTCTTTTAAAATGTGTTTGTATAAACGTAAATCAACGGTAATTTAAATGGCAAAAAAATAGTTAGGTATTTAAAAACAAAATTAATGGAAAAGTAATACTAATTCGCTTAGAAGAAACGTAAAAAATCGTCATAATACTATTGACGTCAATGATTCTTAATTTGGGTAACATTAATTTGGGTACTAAAAGGTAAAATTAATGGAGTACTTATTCGTTTAAAGGAACTTTAGAAAATAGCTACATTATTTTTGACGACAATAATGTCTAATTAATGTTGTTAAATTGAAATTTAAAAAAAAATGGCGGCTGCAAAGATTATGTAGTAACATTTTAATGGATTAGAATTAAAAGAATTCTCACACCACTACTTATGAATATTTTAAACAGTAAATTAAAGGTCGATAGAGAAATGGTCATGATCTAAACTTTTTTTCAAGGCTTAAAAGAATTATATTTGTTTTTAAAATTTCGGAATTAGTTGGCTGCCACTTATAAATGTACTCCGCACAAAACGCAAATGTTGAAGTGTTATATAATAAGTACAAAACATACTATATTAATATATTTGGTATATAGTACTATATAAAGCACTTTATTGATAATACCAAATATATCAATAAAGCAATTTTAATAATTACCAAATATATCAATAAAGTACTGTATAAAGTACTATATTGATATATTTGGTAATTATTAATATTGCGCCAATACTATTCATTACAATATTATTAATACTATCATAGTTGATCTCTATTCTCATGAAATAAACTGCAAAACACTTGATTTTCTTAATATAATGATTTAAAGCCACCAGAAAGGGTAAAAAATAATAATGATGAAAAAAATACATTTTTTTAGCTTTATTAATTGAAGAGCAGAGTGGAAAAATCAGGTAAGTGACATATTCAGAGAGGCTATAATCAACTTAAGAAAAAACTAATTTATTACTGATTTATTAAAAGGCGGGGCTAATAATTTTTTGCCTTATTTTATTTAATACTAACTGATTTGAAAATAAAAATCGTGCAAGCCTACTAACACCTAATGTGGATAAATTACGTTAAGGTTGCAGTGAAAGCAAAAGCAATTCTGTTACATTAATAATACACTTATTGATGCAAACCACGTAGTTATTTTCACCGATTAATGAAAACTCCTAAAAATGTCCCTTACATGGCTCTTCCACTAAGCATTTCAACTTTGTCGGTTCAGTTTTGTGCATGGTCCCGCAGTAGACTGATCGTAAAGAAACGGCTCCCACCGAAGTTAAGCAACACTGGCTACGATCAGTAAGCGGGTGGGTGATCACTTTGATCAGTCTTCATAGGGACTGAGGGTGCGAGGTATCGGTTCTCGTTAAACTGTTCTGCCGTAAAGTGCTCGACTTCGCGATCAGGTCGTCGGGATACCAAAGCAAGGGAGACATCCCCTCTGCAGAGGATCAAAATTGCGATGGCATGTCATCGGAACATCCTCAGGGATGTTTCTCAGACCGTCGCCAATAGCCCAATGTGCAGCTCTAGTGCGGCGTAAATAAAGTACCGAGTTTTGTGCATAATTTCATAGTGTTATTCAGTAATGATTAATTGATTTTTTTTTTATTCACCCCGTACGAAGAACAAGTATTTAGCTAATAATCAAATAAAATAAAATTTAATTAAATATAAATTATTGAATATATGTGAAAATTAAACATAATAAGAGTAATAATCGAACATAAATGAATCGAAAAGATCACAATCGAGTACAAATGCGTTGAGCATATTCTATTTGATTTGACTGAAAGATTTGAATAGAATAAAATCGTTTTAAAAGTATTGTTTCTAAACAATTTAAACCAAAGTAGATGAATTCGAATTCTCAAAATACAATTAACGAGCACTAAACGTACAAATTCCTGTACTGGTCAGTGAGTTATTCGTGAAATATCAATATATCTATTTAGTATTCACTATTCACATAACTTTGGAAATAATTGGGTCCTAATTTTTCTTTTCGTGATTTTGTTACTTTTAAACTACAGCAAACTTGAAACAATAACATTAAAAATCAAAGCAAACAAACGGCGAAACTTTTTTTTATGACTACAAATATTATTGAAGCGAGAAATTCCCAAAAATAAAGCCATAATCTTATATAAATTGTAATGATACCATCTATTTTGCATTGACGTGCTTGCAGATAGAATAATCCCTCACAAGCATTAAAAACCATTTATTTATTATTTAATTTTTAAGTTCATAATTAAGATAATGTTTACATTTTAACTTAAAGTTTAAAAGACTGTTTATTACTAGTGCAATTCTCTAAATGTAGGATTTAATTTATATTATATTTAAAGTTTTTATAAATTAAACATTAGGTCTTGAAATTTAAAGTATTTCGTGTCCAACAAGGCACGATTTCATTAAAAAGTTTTTAAAACAATAATGCAGTTTTCACAGCGCTTTTAACCGAAGTGAAAGTTATATTGCTTAAAACCCAATACAAAGCTAGCCTTTTAGTAACATTCACTAACTCGCCTAAAGTGCTGACTGGACTAGAACGGATAAATTGCTTAAATTTTTTATAAATGCCAATTTGGCGAGATTTTTGCACTTGCATGAAAATAATTTAAATCAAAGAATAAATCTTAATTTTTAGCAAATTTTTATAATGTTGAAGAATACAGAATTTGTCCAACATTTCAAATGTTAAAAAATTTGGTTAAAAACACTTTTAGTTTTCACAAAACTGTGTTCTTTCTTAAACTTGACATTTTGCACCATTTTCATAAATATCATAGAGCGAGCTGCTAAATATTTACAAAATTTAACATAAGAGTTTGAATTAATTTTACAAAAATTCATAATAGTCATAAGTAGTATATTACTCATAGAACGACTGAACGAACGTATTATGAAGTCATAGAACAAATTGAAAGTAATGGTTACAAATGACTTTTTAAGTTTTCACAAGTGTTCTTTCTTAAACGTGACATTTTGCACCAATTTCATGAATATCACAGAGCAAGCTTGTTAAATATTTACAAAATTTAACATAAGAGTATGAATTAATTTTACAAAAATTTATAATAGTTCAGTATATTACTCATAGAACGAATGAACGAACGTGTTATGACGTCTTAGAACGAGTTAATAGTAATGCTTACAATGGCTTTTTAAGTTTTCACCAAACTGAGTTCATTCTAAAACTTGATATTTTGCACCATTTTCATGAATATCATACAGCGAGCTGGCTAAATATTTTCAAAATTTAACATAAGAGTATGAATTAATTTTATGAAAATTCATGATAGCCATAAACAGTACATTACTCATAGAACAAATGAACGAACGTATTATGACGTCATAGAACGAATTAAAAGTAATGGTTACAAATGGCTTTTTAAGCTTTCACCAAACTGAGTTCATTCTTAAACTTGACATTTTGCACCATTTTCATAAATATCATAAAGCGAGCTGGCTAAATATCTACAAAATTTAACATAAAAATATGAATTAATTTTACAAAAATTTATAATAGTCATAAACAGTATATTACTCATAGAACGAATGAACGAACGTATTATGACGTCATCGAACGAATTAAAAGTAATGTTTACAAATATATGTATACGTTTTTAGGAAAAAAAATTCCCAGACACAAATAACTTCTAGAATAATGTCTCCAGCATCTATTATACAATTTTATACTTTATCCTTTAAGACTCAAATTCTGGCATTTCTTTCCCAGCTTTAAGCATTTCACTTGTAATTTGCGTTCTAATTTAAAAACTGAATTGTTAAATTATTATTTTAATATTTTGAAGGAACGTTGAAAACTCTACATCTAAGAATACGTTTTAAAAGGGATCATTTTGGAATCTGCATGAGCTATGAAACGGTGCAGGATTCTCGCAAATATTATACCAAAACTTTCTCGAGTTACATAAACTCATATGAGAGGGAAGTTATCCCATAATTCTTTTCGTCTTCATTCTAGTTTAGCGATTATCTATTTCTACCCAGAATGGTTGGCGGAATAGGAGAATTTAGAATAGAATGAAATTTGCATTCTAAATTTATCTCGAATACAAGGAGGTCCGAACAGCCGTATCGTTAGCTTAGATTATTCCCAAATTGTAGTAAATTTAGAATCTTTGAATAGAACTCATTGTCCTTGGATTAAGAATTGTCATTGAACTTAAGATCTTTTGTAGCAATTGCGTTTCTGCCATTCTTTGAAATTTAATATTTTGCATTATTATTGTACGAGGTGTTCTGTAGTGATGGCATTTAATATATTAAAACCATTTGCCATAAACAAAGTCTGAACACCGTTTTCACAACATGCGACAAAAATCATCGTTTAAGGCAAAAATGTAATCAGAATTAAACGAAATGGCATTAAAGATGACCAAATTAAAAACAGCAAAACCACTTTATTTTAATGGTGTGCCTTAAGCAGTCAAACAAGTTTGGATGTTTTTTAGCTTGATTTACTCGTTAATCATTCGCCAGATTTGAATTTTTTTTTCTTTTTTCCTTGCTCAAATGCTAATTAATGAACCCGATTGTCAATAAACCAAAGTCTAAACCATTTGCACAGTATGCGTTAAAAATTATCGTTTAAGCAAGTAAAAAGCAAAAATGTAATCCAAATCAAACGAAATACCATTAAAGAAGACCAGATTAAAAATAGCAAAACCACTTTTTTTAATGATGCTCCTTAGGCAATCAAACAAGTTTGGATGTTTTTAATCTTGATTTCCTCGTTAATCATTCGCCAGGTTTCAATATTTTTTCCTTTTTCCTTGCTCAAATGTTAATTACTAAACCCGAATGTGAATATGTTTGCTTCATTCTTGACAAGGATTCTAAAAATACATATTATAAGCGTAAATTACGGAATATCATCGAACGTTTTTGGACCCTAGAGAGAAAAAAAAACTCTACATATTAGGAAAATTATTAATGTTTGTGTAAGAAAGAAGCTAAAATATTTCAAATAATAACCGATTGTTATGTAACGTGGAAAGAGCAACATCGGGATTAAAATCATTAAAAACCAGCTTGTTTGCGCATATTGTGACAGCTAAACAACATTCGTCTTTCTTCGAAAATATTTTAAAACTACAAGTAAACTAATTTTAGATTATTTTACTTACTCCTTTGTTTATATCGATCGATTAAAAAAATTACATTTTTGGCATATCAGTGAAAAATTAACAACTGCTTTTATCGCCGGTTTTGTGTTAACACTTTATAATATCTTTATACCTCCTTAAAATAATAACTAAATATTGGCCAGCGGGTCATATGTTGGCAAAATGTTTTGCCCCTCAGCATATTTTCAATAATTATCACATTAACTTCCCTGAATGAATTATTCAGAATGTCAGAATAGATTGTCTTTATAATGAAGAAAAAATTACAATTAATTTAATGACAAATAGAAATTTATTACACTTTTATTGCTCCTATATATTTAGAGCTGTGTAATTTGCACTAGTTTTAAGTAAGATAGACTAATCAATATCAATCCATCATATTTAGATCATCCAATAAAATTTTAAACGTAGGAAAGATCACAACTAATTTAATGATAAAAAGTAATTAATTTTCTATCATCACTTATTCACAGATCTCGAAATTGCATGAGTTTGTGCAAAATAGACTAAGCTATATCAATCAATCATATTTAGATCAATCTTTAAAATTCTAAACGTAGAAAAGATCCCAATTATTTTAAAGATAAATAGTAATTGATTACATTTTATCACTTTTAACTATTCACAGCTCTCGAAATTGCATTAGTTCCGTGTAAAATAGACTAATGAGTCTATCATATTTAGACCAATCTTTAAAATTCTAAACGTAGAAAAGATCCCAATTATTTTAAAGATAAATAGTAATTGATTACATTTTATCACTTTTAACTATTCACAACTCTCGAAATTGCATTAGTTCCGTGCAAAATAGACTAATGAGTCTATCATATTTAGATCAATCTTTAAAATTCTAAACGTAAAAAAGATCCCAATTATTTTAAAGATAAATAGTAATTGATTACATTTTATCACTTTTAACAATTCACAGCTCTCGAAATTGCATTAGTTCCGTGTAAAATAGACTAATCAGTCTATCATATTTAGATCAATCATTAAAATTCTAAACGTAGAAAAGATCCCAATTATTTTAAAGATAAATAGTAATTGATTACATTTTATCACTTTTTTGATTCAATTGATTACATTTTATCACTTACATTTTATCACAGCTCTCGAAATTGCATTAGTTCCGTGTAAAATAGACTAATCAGTCTATAATATTTAGATCAATCATTAAAATTCTAAACGTTGAAAAGATCCCAATTATTTTAAAGATAAATAGTAATTGATTAAATTTTATCACTTTTAACTATTCACAGCTCTCGAAATTGCATTAGTTCCGTGTAAAATAGACTAATCAATAGAACCCCTAAAAAATAAGCACCGTCTATTTATTTTTGCTTGAGGAAAGAAAATATCGTCTGCAGATGTATTTAGTTGCCAAACATCAATGTTCGAACATATTGAAAAGTTAGGCAAGTGACGTTCGAAATAAATTTCGATCTTTTTTTCCGAAGTAACATTTTTATGAAAAAGTATATTGATTTTCTACATTTTTTTTCTCAATAAACTCCGAACACTTTAAACATGACAGGAACACCTGGCACAACACACGAATGTTATATTTTCCGATACCAAGCTTTGAATTCATGTCATCCGAGAGACTTCTCATTCCAACTGGGGTCAGTGATTTCGAATTTATTTAAGAATAAGTAAAGATTATAAATGGATTAAGAGTTTGAAATAAATATTTTCGAGTTATTGTAACCTCAAATAAACATATATTAGATTTAGAATACACGTAAACAATCAAAAATGCTTATAAATCTGAGAGACATTTTTTTTTGGCATGATATTTTTGAACAGATCTTAGAGGCTTTTGTATCTCTGATTTCAAATCTGCAACCAGTTTATTATATGCCCAAAAAAGTCGTCATGCACCACTAGGAACTCTTCCCTGTTATTAACTCTCCTTTTTCATGTAATTATTTAAGTTTCATTTAAATGATATTTTTAGTGTACATTTTGTCGAAATCTATTAGTTTAAAAGCGTTAGATATAACAGGAGGTCACGTAAATGTTGTGACAAACTTCTAGGAGAGTTGGGGAAAAATCATCAGGATTAAAATTGCATAAGAACCCATGCTCAAAACAGTCGTCAGAAACCGCTAAGAACTCTTCCCTATAATTGTTTTTTCTTTTCCTTTTAAACCGGTCATAATAACGACGCGCCCCTAGCCGCATACTACTACATTTCCGGGGGTGGGTTCCTATGCGCTTTTAATATTGATGATGCACCTTAACTCCAGTAATAGTTTGTTGCAATATTTATGTGATCCCCTGTTTCATATTATGCTTTGCAACTTGCAACAAATTTTACTAACCTGATTTCCTAATCAAATTCACATCAAATTAGTAAATTTAATAATGATAAATCAAATTTGTATAATACTTATGAATGTTATTAAATCAAATTTGTAAAATGGTTATGAATGTTACTATATCAAATTTGTATGGGAGATAGGAATGATATTAGTTCTGGTAACCTGATCTTTTAATCTTCGTAACCTGATTTCCTAATCAAATTCACATCAAATTAGTAAATTTAATAATAATAAATCAAATCTGTATAATAGTTATGAATGTTGTTAATTCAAATTTGTATAATAGTTATGAATGTTATTAAATCAAATTTGTATAATTATGAATGTTATTAAATCAAATTTATATAATAGTTATGAATGTTATTAAATAAATTTGTATAATGGTCATGAATGTTATTAATTCAAATTTGTTTAATAGTTATGAATGTTATTAAATGAAATTTGCATAATAGTTATGAATGTTATTAAATCAAATTTGTAAAATAGTTACAAATGTTATTAAATCAAATTTGTATAATGGTTATGAATGTTAGTAAATCAAATTTTTATAGGAGGTAGGAATGGTATTCAGTTCTGGTAACCTGATCTGGTAATTTTTGCAACCTGATTTCCTAGTCAAATTCACATCAGAATAGTAAATTTAATAATAATAAATCAAATTTGTATAATAGTTATGAATACTAGTAAGTTAAATTTGTATAGGAGTTTTATTCGTTTCTACAATAAATCCTTCATATGTTGATCACAAACGTTTTTAAAGAAATATTCTGTTCTTTCACTCAATTAAAGAAATAATATTAAAATCTTATTTAAGGAATTGTTATTCAATTGAATTTTTACCATGCTGAAAATTAATCATATCTTCATGTTAAAACATTTCCTTACATTTATCAATAGGTTTATCAGTAACATGTAAATGTTAAAAATGGATAACAATTGATATCATATAAGAAATCATGAAAAAAACTAGTGCGATTTGCCCCCTGTTCCCCGTCATCTTAGAGGGCTTTGCAATCTTATATGGTTTGCTTTGCAGACCCGGCTCACTTCGCTGGCTAATAAGTTAACCAACTGGTGATTGAGCAAATGGGAAAAATTGGAAGAATTTTTCTCCCCAATACACTATTTCCCTATCTAATAACATAGAAAGATAGGTTTTGCCATGCGGAAAAGACTGCAGGTTAAATTACGACTTTTTACGTGTAGAATCGTCAGTGGTGTAAACCCAACTGAAACAAGTTCTAACGCAAGATACTTAAGTATTAAAATCAATTATTAAAATCTTTAAAACTAATTCCTCTTTAAAAAATTTTAACTTTTTATCAATAACAAGTTAATGGGATATAAAAAGTTTAAATTGAATTAAATGATATGCAGAAAAATATTGCAAAAACGAACAATAATTAAACTTTTAAAACTAATTGCAATCAAAGATTCGCAACTTTGTTTAAAAAAATATTAGCTTTTTTATGGACTAGGTGAGAAAGGAATTTCCATTTAGAAATTTATAAACATGTACTTTTAGGCTTTGACAGCTCACCTACTTGATATTTCAATTGTTTGTTGCCAACGCAAAAAAGAAATGAGGAGTTTTTTTGCCACCGTGTAAGAGGAATATGTTTTTAAATGACTTATTTTCCAATTATATGTTTAGCAAAAAAGAATTGCACCGCAAGTGGTCAACTTACTCGGGTTCTGTATTATAATTACATAATCTTGCTTACAGTAATACAATAGAAATGAGCCAATAACATGAAATATTTTTATTTATAACCTGACTGCGGTTTTCCTTTTTAATAAGGAGTAAACAATATAGAATATTTCCATTTTCTCAGAATCGGCTGCTTTTCTGGATGAATATAAAAAAAAAGGAAGAAAAACTCTTTTTGCGAAAATCCTTAACATTGAAGTAAGACGGAAAGAAAAGATAACTTCGGAAGATATCTTGAATCCCGGACGTTGTTAAGGAAGAATTGTTGTAAGAGAAAACTACGCAATCTTTGAAAATTCCTTTCTTTTGCAAGCCTGGATATTCCATGGCTGCTTTTGATCACAAGTCCCTAGGAGTCACTTTCGTTACCAGGAGATATTCTTTTTTTTTTTTCGTTCGAAAAGAAAAAGAAGAATAAGGAAAGAAAACGTTATCTAAAAGTAAATCACTCCTCCTTCGTGCTTTCTTATCTTTTATTTGGAAGAAAATGGTGAACTCTGTTACATATATATTTGATTAGAAAAATCTTCCGGAACTAGATTCTTTCCCATTTTCAGGAAAATAAATGTGTTTTTTGTCCTGGTTTTTCCTATGATTGAGATCGCTTTACAGAACATAAATGCGATGCAGTTACTATTTATTTATTTAAATTCTGGCTGGTTTTATATCCGGCAACAGGCTAAAACTTAGCTTGAGACTGTTAAAAAATTTAAAATAAATGAGAATGAGGGATTTTAATGCAGCGATAACTGGGTTTCTGCATTCCTGACTTTTTTTTTTATTTATTTATTTATTTATTTATTTATTTATTTTTTTTTTGCTGTTTAGTCCATTTGCAAGCATGAAGAAGCAAGAAAGTTTAGATTTGCAAGACTATTTTTTTACATTTTTCTCCTTAAACAAATTTTTTTAGAAATTATGAATTTATTTAGTCATGTATTTTGTTAAATCAAATACATCACATTCCTTCAAATTTTAAATTTCTACATATGCTTTAAAATAGACAACCTCTTTAAAAAAAAATACTAGCTAAGAAAGATTTAGATCTTAGATGGTATTATTAAAACTGCTATTGCTTTAAAGAATAATAAGAAAATCTTTAAAGTTATATATAAAGGGTAGCCTAAAATCCACGCCAAAGAATTAATAGAAGATAAATTATTTTAGTATTGGAAATCAAAAACAAAAGAGAGAAAAGAATACAGTTTGACAGCTGGCAGTATAGGGTTAGTAAAAATGCAGCAATTGCACGAAAGTACAACGCGTTTCCATTGTTTAACAATATTTCAAAAATGATGAAAATTAGCTGCTACAATTTGCAAAGTGTGTACAATTTTGGTCAGAACACTTATTTAACTTCGCTAAATGTGAAAATATTTGTAAAAAAATTTAAGGAAACTGTATTAATTGGGGATGCTAAACAAAATGGCATTCCAATACACGTATATTTCAATAGATGAATTGGACAACATGCAAGATGGTGTGACATGCCATACAGCACGTGAATCAACCCAATTACTGCATGAGGCATTTTCTGGTCATGTGTTCTTTCGTTTGGAGGATCAGAATTGCCCCCTTCCCTTGATTGATCATGTGATTTAATATGATTTTGGTTTATTTTTATGAGATTGATTGAGGCCAAAGATCTATGTCAATAAGCTCTCTCGTACAACTGTGCATTGAAGGAAGAGATTCAATGTTGCATCAACGAAATTTAGCCACATTTATGCAAAATGGCCTAATGTGTTATTCCATTACATGACCCTATCCTATATCCTTTCAATTAATAAAAAAAAACTATAATTTGTAGAAATAAAGTGTTTTTTACTTAATTCTAATATTGCGGGAATTTCGAGACACCCTTACTATCATATTTTGGAAAACTATCATTGTAAGGAAAACTATTGTAAGGAAAAACTATCATTGTAAGGAAAACTATCGTAAGGAAAAACTATGATATTAAGGAAAACTATCATTTTAAGGAAAACTATCATATTAAGGAAAAAATTCTCTTGGAAATGGAGTTCACGCTCAGTGTTTAGATTCCAATTATTGTGAATGAATCCAAACCAAATCAGTAACTGAACTATACAAAGCGTCTCAGTTAAATACTTTTGAACTTATAAGAGGCTGCATTCTGACGAACCAAAATCACACAGAAATGCAGAGTCGGAAGTGCTTTCTCGGATCGGTCGATATAGCGTTACGCGAAAGTTCCAAACTTTCTTCCAGGGAACTGACATTTTGTACAAGGACGTAGAATGGGTAATTATACGAATGCAGAATTATTTAGTTGGGGGTAAAATTTTGACCCATGTCTAAAAAACGTTGTACTTTTGTACGTTGATAACTAAAACGAATATTCACTAACGGTCGTTTCTTTGTTATGTTTATGCGACTTTTTTAAGGAAGCATTTTTGACCTTACATTGCTTTATGATCTCCAGTCGTATGAATGAATCCTGTTCTTGTTAAAAGTTCTGAAACGTTAAACTGAGGAGCTGTATAATATGGATTTGAACTTAAACTTCTGTGACAAACTTTTTAAGAGAATGTTTTAATGTAAAGGGCACAGTTTGAATAACTTTTGATCTAATGAACGGATTATTCATCGAACACTATCTTAATGGTTTGAGGACCTAATCTTAAATTTTATAATTGATTAGTAAGAGCCGTGATGACTCCCGAAAAAGAGTGTTTGCCTTCCAATTAGGTAAACCGGGTTCGAATCCCAGCGATGGCTTGTTTATACGAATTCCGCACCCGGCTTGCACCGACCACAGTGCTGACGTAAAATATCCTCAGTGGTAGACGGATCATGGGTTGGATGGGAAAGTGTGATCAAAGTGATTCATTATTTATTTTTCTTAATGCCTAATTATTTATACGTGATTTTAAATACGTAATTTCTTTTAATGCTCTGCTGAAGTCACAGGGTCATTTTCATTGTATCCATTGATAGATCTGCAAAGATTTGTACCCATCAAATTCGAAACATTAGTTACGTTATAATTATATTCCTTTTCTAAACTAATGTTAAAAGCAGGAATCGCTACAAACTAATGTTTTTTTTTTTTTTTTTTTTTTTTGTATTACACTATACTTACTACACTGTAAACTACGAAAGAAGGTAGCTCACTACACTGTAAACTACGAAAAAAGGTAGCTCACTACACTGTAAACTACGAAAAAAAAGGTTGCTCACTACACTGTAAACTACGAAAAAAAGTAGCTCCCTACACTTTAAACTACGAAAAAAGGTAGCTCACTACACTGTAAACTATGAAAAAAAGGTAGCAACTATAGTAGTTTCACAACTAGTATTTCGCTACTTCTGATCACTGTGTAAGACCATCACTTCAATTGTTAGATTATACAAATTCTACATATATATTCATATCTTGTAGTATAATAACAATGTTTATTCTACCGAATAAACATATAGCAATGTAATGCTACTGAATCCAAATCTCGTTCCACTGAAATCACATTTAGCTGTTTCTGAAGATCATATCAGAAACCCAAATGTATTTTGCTCTAGGGTAATGTTTTAAGATATTGGCATTTGGCATACAGTGCATAATACCTGAATAACTTTTGATCAAATTATTGGATTTTCATTTACTCACTCTTAATGGTTTGAGGGGCTTATCTTAAATATACTAAAATAATGTGCGGTTCCTACAAAATTAGACACACGTACTTTTTTTGAATTATTATTTGCTTAATTTTTGTTTCCTTTTTAAAAGATGAGTAATTTTGGTCATTTTCTTTTGACAAAATATGGTATAATTCTTTCTTTTTTTTTAAGTGAAGTAAAAAGTATTTCACAAGAACTAATGGTAGATTTATTCGAAATTTAGAAATTAATTTATCTTAAATATTATCGAAACCACAGATGCTGAAGATACTTTTTTCTTCAGTCAACCTTCCATTTTCTGTACGTTTCAATAATCTTATAATTTCGTTTTAAACCACTGATGGTTTTGCACATAAAAAGTCATATTTTAACCAACAGTCTTCCTCGCATAGTAAAACCGATTTTTCCATATTATTAAATAGAGAAATAATGTATTGGAGAGAAACATTCTCCCAATTTTGTTCATTTGCTAAACCACCTGTGGGTTAATAATCTTATCTATGAAATTTCGAAATGAGTAAAAAATATCACCGTTTAATGTTTATTTTTAACCCTTTAAAGCAGAATTTTTATTAAACATATTTTTCATACTTTTTTCATACTAACTCATTTTTCATGCTAACTTCATTATTTTAATAAATGGAATTGAATCACTTTTCTAATAACGGTATCAGGTATTGAAGCATATTTTTTGGTTAGGAATAAAAATGTAACCGCCAAATCATTTTAAAAGTTTCATTAATATCAAAATTACTATTGAAACTTAATCAGTTATTAAAAAAACTATAAAAGAAACATTCCTTTAATCCAGCTAAGGAAAATATCCCGTTACACATTCTTAAACTTTCAAGCAGAATTTTTTCATACTTTTTTCATTATTTTGTATTTATTTAGGTCAAAATAAGTGAAAAATATTATATTAACAATTTATAGTTATGAAATACAACATTATATTAATAATTATATTAATAATTATATTAATAATATTATATTAATAATTTATAGTTATGAAATACTGCAGTCTTTTTTCTGCTTTAAAAGTAAAATCTTCCAAACATGGCTCACTTATAAACAATAATTTTTTAAATTCGTATTTATCTGCAGTTATTTAGATGTAAAAGAAACAGTTATGCATCAGTGAGATTTCTCTAATTTACAAAATTAAATTTACAAAAATACTTATTGATAAATTTTTGAATATGAAGGAACAAAATTTTTAATTGAATCAAAACTGCTTTTTTAGATTTAGTATAAATTCCGATATTCCAACAGATTTTTTTTGATAACTATTAGACTATTTTTAAAAATTAAAAAAAACAAACTAGATTAATTAGAACTTCCACATACTTGTAATTACAACTTCAGAAAAAAATTTATAAAAGAGACACCGGTGCGTCTCCTGGTTGGTAGGGAACTGAACTCTCGTTTGTGAAAGCGGGAGTTCCAATCCAGCTGGCCGAAGACTCCCCGTGTAGTAAATGTTGACTGGTCTACGTTAAATCTGTTGGGTCACAAAGCCCTCCATGTTCCCATAACAAATCAATAGCTCTGAGGGTACTGAATTGGAGATTGGTCGTTCTCTGGTTCTGATCAAAATTACTAGTATATGTGGATGAATGAATGGATGTATGAATGGATCAGCCCTATAAACGGGTGAGAGGAATGGCAGTGGCAGAAGTAGAATTCTTGATCATAGATGGCGCCACTGGAAAACAAGAACAATAGCTCTGCCTTAATGGCCGACGTCAACAACAACCGGTGAGTCAAAGGGTTGAAACCTTTACTCACCTGGAACCTTTAATGTTATAAAATATCACTATAATTTAATTTACGACCAGTGGTCAGAAGTAGCGCACTACAAGTAGTGAAACTACCGTAATCTCTACTTTTTTTCGTAGTTTGTAATGCGTGTGCTACTTTCTTAATAAAAAAAACAGTCGTGTAGTGAGTAGTGCAATACAAAAATGCAGTAGTTTGTAGCGATTTCTAGCAAACACATATAACGTTAGTTAATAAAAGAACAAGACTCTAACGCAACAAATTTTTTTGAATTTGAGCTGCTATGGCTCAGGGGATAAAGCTTTCGCTTTCCAATGAGGTGAACTGGATTCGAATCCCGCTGATGACTGGCCGATACGAATTCGCATCCTGCTTGCACCGACGTGAAATATCCTCAGTTGTAGACAGATCATGGTTTAGAGTAATTGCCGTCAGTCTAACTGTGGGAGGTTCTCATGGTCTTCCTCTCCATGGAACTCAAATGCGGGTAAGTTCCATCGAAAAGTTCTCCACGAAGGCAAATTTCTTCCACTACTTGATCCAGGAGTTCCCTTGTCTTCTGCATTGGATTCAAAATTACAAGGATACGGAGTTGAACATTAGTAGTCGTAAAGCCAAAAATTGGGTCGGCTGTTCAACACACACACAACGGTTATAAAATAAAAAAAATTCCAATTGGATTGGCATTAAATTTTCGCCGGTCCTTGTCAAAGGATGCAATAAAAATGGCTCAGTGGCTGCAGATGAGTGTTAACAGGAATTATATATTTAGAATCATGTATAACTAATATTTAAGCTTGTCATTAAGAAAAATAGATAATTAATCTCTTTGATCACACTTTCACATGCGAATGCAAATGCGTGAAACTTTGATGCTATTTCAAAGCAAGAGAAGTTTGTAATCGCTATATTTTTTTAAAAAAGTAGTTCTAATTGACTACATTTGTAACAAAATAGTTGAAGTAAACTACAAAAATAATAAAGTTTTTCCGACCACTGTTTACGACAAAGTTCCAAATGTGAAAATTAGAAAACGAATTCAAAACTGTGCCATAGATGAAATCGTTTTCTGGAAACTTAAAATAATATTTACCCGCTATATTTTCTATCTTGCCCAAAATTATTTACCCTATTTAAAAGCTAACTACCAATTCAAACATTTACTCTATTTTATGACCTCGTGATGGTCATAAGTAAGATTTTATCCAAACTTAAACTTCTTCAAAATACAAGTTAGAACTTCCACAATCGATTATATTTCCTTTGAACGACATCGATGAAGAGAAAGTGTCTTTAAACATCGATTAGGGCTATTATGAAGTGATGCAGGGGAAAGTGCTATTTTATGTCCAAACTGTGATATCTGCCATTTCGAGAGAGTTTGGTTTAGAGATTAAAACTTATCTAAGATCTAAGCTTGAATGTATATTGATAAACGGAATATGTTTTGATATCTAAGTTTTAACATGATTTATTTAAAATGTTTTCACTTTGATTTAATATCGAAAATATTGAAATTAAATATTAAATTTTTTTTTATTACCTTTCAACAAATAAAGAAAATTCAACCAAAATTCAAGTGCAAACCTAATTCAAATAGAAAATATTCTTTAAAAAGAAAATTGTTTTATTGTTTATAAGCTAAACAACTACTCCATAGTTTGTCTACGGTAAGTACTCCCCTCGTCACAAAGTTTAAGGCCGTCTGCTGCTATGGAAACAAGATTCGCTTATTTCAGGGAGCGTAGCTTCTCTTCATTCTATGGCTAAGAAAGTAGACCGAAGAAAAAGATTCTCTTTCTCTCGCCGACCCCACACCCCCCACTTAAAATACTAATACATCGTTACCATAGTCACCGTAAAAACGAATGGCTAGGGGAGTTCTTACTTTAGACGAACTATATGTATGGGATAAAAAATATTTAGTAATAAATAAATCGGTTTATCCAGGAACATAACAAGAAAACTGAAAGCCATAAACCCATGAAACAAAGAATATTTTAAATTGAAAGTATTTTGAATTATATATATATATATATATATATATATAATTATTATTATTATTATTATTATTATTATTATTTCCTTCCTGGTTGGTTTCCCATTCTAAGAAACGAAATTTAACTCATTTATAAAAAATATAAATTAGATAAACTATATAATTAATATCATTCAGTACGTATACTATTGAACTCGGGAAACTCTTGATGAACAAGAATGTCTCCAAATCCAAATTATCTATCCTATGTTCTTATTCTAATTAAGTGTGTAATAGCTTTTATTTCATCCTTTTTTGCGCATTCTAAATATAATTAATCAACAATTTGAACAAAAAAAGGCAAAACATTGATACAGATCTCAAAAAAAGCAACAAAAAAGAATCGACCAACCCTGAATAACTTACGATCACTTTCTGGATCTCGTTCTTAATTATTCAAGGAGATGACCTTAGATGCTACTGCAAACATTATAAGTTACGAAATTAGTAGCCAAAATGTACTTTCTCGCAATAAACAGACTTTTTCTCGCGAATACGAATTTCTGACCCACAAAATATGGAGAATAATCGCAACACAATTCTCAATGGTAGACGGATCATGGGCTAGAGTCCCCTTACCATCAGCAAACCGTGGAAGGTTTTCATGGTTTTCTCTCCACGTAACGCAAATTCTTGTTAGTTCCCTCAAAAAGTCCTTCACGAAGGCAGATTTTTCCCAATAACTGATCCAGGAGCTCCTTTGTCTTCTGGATTGGGTTCAAAATTACAAGGCTACAGAGATGTACATTAGTAGTCATAAAATTTTTAACCATGTGAAATTGTTTCCTTTTTTTAACTTTGCCTGCCTATTGAAGATGCGACATCAATATATCTTTTGATTGTTACTGATTTTTCTCTGTAATGTTTGTTTGCATTTGCTCTATTTCTAAGTAGCACTGTTTTCTGGATTTCATATTTAATATTCTACCTATTTGTTAAAACTTTAATTTGAAATTTTGAATATGTTTGCCATTGTAATTGAACTGTTGCGCGCACTTCGAACTTTCGGAGTGTCCCCGGATGCCCCCTTACGGGGGCGAAACGAGATAAAGCTTGTTATTAGTAGTCATAAACCCAAACATTGGGTCGACTGTTCAACAACGGTTATAAAATACAACGGGAACTAAGGTCCCAGTTTGAGCGGTCCAAAGTTCTTACTCCTTAATGTTATTTTTACCTTTTTGCGTATTTCACCATATCTTTTTGCGCACAATTATTAAATTTATTTATCATCTTTAATTCATAACTTCCATATTGTAGTTACCTCTTACACTTTTATGTTACACATTTTTATATAAATCCGAGTTCGTCGAAAAAAGGAATAATTATTCAGAAAAAGAGCGTTTCTGTGTCTGATTTCATAACTTAAAATACCGTCTGTACTAACTAATTAGCATATTTGAGATGACCCCAACGAACTATTAAGATATAGTCCTAGAACGAGACGATCCGATCATAAGATCAAACGTTATTCAGAGCAGTTTTTTTTTTTTTTTGGGGGGGGGGGGGCATTTTTTATAAATAAAAAAAAAAAGAAGAAAATATTCGATTTTTCGAATGAATGAGAATCGAATGAATGTGAACATTTAACAAATGATTTATCCGAAGTATGAGAATGATTTCAAAACCAATGAGTACAAAAATAATCATTATATAAGCGTTATGGTCATACTTTTTATCCTTAAACTCTACAAAACGTCAAAATATAAATTTATGTTCTCTAAATTCAATTTTCATAAAAGCAGAAACCCATATCTAAATCTAAATAAAGATTTAAGATTTTACTTTCGTGTTTTGCTTACCTTTATACGTCAGAAACAGTATCTTTCTAGATTGTGTATACTACTTAAATTTTAACTTTCATTGACCTTTCATTATTGAGGTATAGAGATACAATTTTCAAAATGGTAACTATTAACAATATAAACACATGGTTCAATTAACTTTTAAGAAACTAGTTCTAAGAAATAATCCTTATGCCCCGCGAAAACTATCCTCTTAGTTTTACTTCCGTTTATCTGAGTAAGATAATGATGTAGTTTTCGCAAACACGAAACTCGTTTTTCATTCAAAAGAGCTGTAAGTCATCAGTGGTTCAAGGATTATATATTTTTAATTTAAACAAAACTATTTATCTTCAATTTAAATGGCAGCAATGCGCTATATTTGTTTCTCACAAATGACGTTTCAGCTGTTCAAACTGGAGAATTCTTATTTCGGCATTTCATGCTTCAACCTACGCATATACCAAATTTTATTGCAATCGGATGAATGATTTTAAAGATAACACAATAGGCGGCAGACAAACAGACATATATTTAATTTTATGTATTAATATATTCGCCATTTTTTAAAACTAAATTTCAAAATTTACTGCTGTAATTTTTTTTTTTTATTCACTTTAATAAAACTCTACACTGTTTCCAATATACTTTTCTGTGTATTGAATTTCAATATTATGTCTTTTTCTGGAATAAGTAACATGTACACTGGCAGGAATTGATCTTAATAATACATTCTTTGCAACGAGATACCTGCCAGTGGCGTAGTGAGAGTATCTCGATTCTGATTGGTTGTTGAAAAGTAGCATTTGTTTACGTTAGCAATTGTTTTTTCCTTCTATTTAGAGTAAGGCAAACACGTCAACCATCAATTCTCTTAAATGATACTTTCTATATTCTTACCCAAAGATTTCAATTTTTTCACTTTATGTTTCTTACTTAACACAAAGATGAAGCCATGTAGAACAAACTTATTGTGCATTAAACTTGCCAGGTGCATAAAACAAAAATATATTACAGCTACAGTAAAATACATAAACAAATAATAAAGATAAGTTAAGTAAAAGACATACAAGAAAAAGAATTATATTTCTATAAATTCGATGCATGATACAACACTGTATTTAGTTAACTTCGCGTTAATTTACATTCTAACTTACGTAGAGAAAATTAGCTCGACTTTAATAAGCCATTTTGCTTATAAACGATCCCGTCATAGATCATATGTGTGGGTATGCATGGTCTTCTTCTAGAAATGTACACGATTGTACTTTTTGAACTTGATGATTGTTTTCTTTTATATTTTGATTAATTGATTTTTTTATTACTTTGTAGTTTCGTCTTTAAATATTTTTATTGTTTTACAATTTTGTAAATAAATATTTTTTATTAAATATTTTACTATTATTTTTTTATTTCATATTTTTATAGATTTTTTAATTTATTACTATTATTATTACATTTGACACTTTGTTTTTCATACATACATATATATATATATATATATATATATATATTTAGCATTTCCAATCATTTATTATTATAAATATTACAACAACCATTTTATTATTACAAATATCATCATAGCAATTTTTTTATAAGCATGCTATTATTACAACTATTTCTCGTACACAACTTTTAATTATTGCAATTAACCGCTTTGTTCGGTTTTCCTTTCTTTACAGCAGAAAAAAAATGCTTACATTTCCATAAAATTTTTAGGAAGTTTTTTTTAAAGTACTCCATACAATTAACAAGTTCAAGCAATTTTTTTTTATTCCTGATAACAAAATTTTATATTTAACCCCCATTAACTAATCGATGCTCAGGTGTTGCGGTTTCAGAAGACAAAAAAAAATATATTGCAAAAAAGAAAGAAATGCAGTAATTAGGCTCTTCACTAGCTATGCCAAACAATTCTTTTTTGTTCGTACTTAGTTCAAAGAGAAGGGAAAACAGTGGTCAGGTAATTTAGAGTAACTTTCCGATTTCCTTTTCTCTTCCCTTAAAAAAGAAATTCCTTTTTTTATTAGCCTCTCTGGAAGCTATCTTTAAAAAGACAGAGAAATTAGGTTCTGGAATAAATAGCTCAAAAAAATTTAACTCAATTATTTAAAAAAAAACTAAGCTTAGATTGAAGAAATTGATTGTTTTTTACTACACTGCTAATGATTTTGACAAAAATTAGGGTTTTCAAACTTTCTTTAAATCCAATGAAACAATACCTTAAGAGATGGCACAAATTTGCTCTTAGCAACTATTAAATTGAAAATGCAAAGAAAGTGATTATTTTCTACAATATTGCTGATGATTTTGACAAATTGCGTAGCATTTATCAAATGTGAAGTAAAATAATGTTTAATATTACATTGCAGATGAGTATCAAATTCGGGTATTATTTTGAAAGCATTTTGTTTAAAATCGAGAGTAAATTGCGTGAAAGGTTTTTAATTTTCGAAAGAAGAAATTCATTATTTTTTCACAACTCTGCAAATAATTTTAACAAAAATTAGTACCTCTAAACCTTTTTTTAGTTCTAATGAAATAAGAAATTCTACTCTTATTACATGTTAAATTGAGAATAGAAAAAGGGGATTATTTTTTACTATATTGCTGATGGTTTTGACAAATTGTATGCAATTTATCATATATGTAGTAATAAAATTTTATCTTAAAAAGCTCAAGATAAGGTTTTTTTTTTATATTACATTACTGATGAGTATCAAATTCGGAAAATGTTTTGTATCAAGTCAAAAGTAAATGACATAAAATGTTTTTATGTTTCGATTGGATGTCATTTTATGAACGGATGGTCAAATCGTATAGGCCACTCCATGAAAATGTCTCCCACTCAAACGGATCCTTATCTTTGGGCTAATCATGCGTGGTTTTGATACATTCTTTTCTAAATATAGGAGAGAAGAAAGTCAAAAAGTATTTTACGTTAGGAAATTTCTTCCAATTTTTGATCCAGGAGTCTCTTTGCCATCTTGATTGGATTGAAAATTACAAGGAAACGGATTCGATCATTTGCAACCACAGATTCGATATGGGCTGATTGTTTAACACCGTTGATAAAATAAAATAAATATTATTTTAAGGGTTGATGACTTTTGCTAAAGCATTGTATTAATTCATACCTGTCGTTGAACTGCCGACCCAATTTTTCGGGTTTATGACAACTAACGTTAACTCGGTAGCCTAGTAATTTTGAACCTAATCCAGAAAACAAGGGAACTCCTAGATTAGGTATTGGGAGAAATTTAATTTCATGGAGGACTTCTTTATGGAACTAATAGGCATTTGCGTCATATGGAGATGAAAACTACGAAATTATCCCACGGTTAGCCTAACGGCAAGGGGACTCTAACCCATGTTAATATTTTATTTCACCACTGTGGTCGGAGTGAGCCAGATGCAGAATTCGGATCGACCAGCCATCGCTGTGTTTCGAACCCGGTTCACCTCATTGGAAGGCTAGCACTCAATCCCATGAGCCACCACAGATGTATATAAATTTTTTTTTTATATCCGTCGTTGAAAAGCCGACCCAATTATGGGTTTACGACTACTAATGTTCAACTCCGTAATCTTGTAATTTTGAACCAATCCAGAAGACAAGGAAACTCCTGGATCAGTACCCCCAGAGGTTTTAATTTGTTATAGAAACATGGAGGACTTTGCGACTCGACAGATCCAACGTGCATCTGTCACCATTTATTTCACGGGCAGTCTTCGGGCGGTGCTGATCGAAACCCACGATCTCTTGAACTGGGGCCCAGTGCCATACCTACCAGGCTATCTCGGCCCTATATACATTTTTAATGGATCTAATTTTCAAAGGGACTGGGATAGCTTGGTTGGTAGGACATTTGGATTGTGTTCGTGAGAACGGGAGTTTGAATCCCGCCTACCAAAGAATCCCCGTTTATTAAATGGTGGCTGCTGCCCGTTAAATCTGTCAGGATAAAAAGTCCTGCAAGTTCCATCCTCTGGGGCTACTAAATAAGAGATTGATCGTTCTCTGGTTCAGGTCAAATTTGCGATCTGTGGATTAATGAATGAAGTATGATTGAGTTCTCCCAGTAAAACGGGTTTTGACGTGTGTATGGTTGAAGTCGTATTCTCAGCCATAGCTCCACCGAAAAAACCAAAAACGCACCCTCCGTCCTAAAAGTCCGCTTGTTTTCAAGCAGGTTGGCTGCTTGATTGCTGGTATTGGCAAGTAACAACAACATGTTGCGTAGTACACCTTTGAAATTAAGGCATTCATTTTGAAATTTCCTGTATCAATAACTGTTTATTCGTTTTTAATTTTGGTTTTATAATAATCGAATTCTGTAAAATGTAGCATGGGATTTATTTTATTTATACCAATACATTTGACGGATTTATCAACTTCAAAATTTCATTTTAACGAAAAAATAGAAAGAGGGTGTGATTGAGATGTAATTGAAAAAAGCGGTTTTATGTAAACCGCATTTAAAGCTTAAGATTGGATTTTGCATGCTTCCAAAAGCTCAAATTAGAGAGACTTGGTTACTAGTTGTTGAAACTTGTTCCTAGATGTCACATCAATTTCATAATGACTGTTACTTTTATAAATCTTAATCTGGCAAAAGTGAATGAAATTAGTTTTTTTTCTAAATAAAAATGTCTGTTACCGTCATAATTTAAAAATAGTTTTGTGATTCGTTAGAATTGTGTTAGAAACCCTCGGTGCTATTAAATACATATATAAATAATTATTATTTCAAGTAATAAATAATTATTACTTGAAATGTTTAGTGAATGGTCAGTCAAATTCCATAAAAAGATGTATATTCTACTGAATGTCATTTAAAAAATTTTAATTCAATAACTTACTATTGACCAAAAATTTAAATTTTTTAGTTTTAAAAAATTTTGATTATTAATCTAAATTTTCAAAGATATTACGTCATACATTTCTAATGTGTTTAATTTAGTAGCGAGCGAGGCGAGCATAGTCTGCAAAGCAAACCATATCATATTGCATAGCAATCTTGGGGAGCGTTAGCAAAGTTGGGTAGCGTTAGCAAACAGGGGTGGAACCCACTATTTTAAGGGTATTTCCCTTAATCTACGCTAATTTTATGGGAACAAAAAAAAAAAGAAATATAATAAAAAATTAAAATGTTTCAAGTTCATAGTCAATGAATCAAATGATTAGCAACTGAGACACACTGGCTTACTTATGGTTATTTTACACAAATTACAAAACTTAAAATACAATTAAACGCATTTAATGAATACAAAACCCAACACAATACCAACGCGCGTTAGGCTTAAATTAAATCAAGCGAAAGCTCATTGTTGCAAAGGAGCAATTGAAATTCTGTTTTGAAGAAAGCAAAATAAGTAGCAATTTAATTTTCAAAGTCATCAAACAGACTTAAATTTGTTTCCTCTTTAATTCTTTTGTCGCTGTTTGCTGGGGGGGACAAATGTAAAGTCCATTTAATCTCAATTACCGCAGCTTGCAAATTCAAGTCCCAAGTGAAGTTGAGGAACAAGGGAAAAAAAAGGAAAAATTAATTGGCTTGTCTCCCCTAACTTCATCGAAAGAAAGAGAATACTTTTCCTAGCGTGAATAATGAGTCTTCCTTTCTAAAACTTTATTTCTTTTCTTCAACTTCCAGTCTTGCCGTTCCATTCAGCAAACTCCTCACACCCAATCCTTGTTTTTACTTTTTAAGACCCCTTTCAATCAGTTCCGGAATCAGGAGTCCCTGGAGGTAAGAAGTGAAAAAAAAGGGACGTTTATGCTCCGCCCCATAAAGCAGATGAGGCATTGAAAATGTGGTGAGTTCTAATGCGCCTTTTATTTTTAACCATTTCTTTTTTTTTTTTTTTTTTATCGTCCGTTTTTTCGGCAAAAAGAATTTTTTTGCTGAGTTTTGGAGCGAGAAAAAGGAAAATGAATGATTCACGGATAATAAACTGCTAACTAAAATCAGATACTTCGTTAAGACTTACGGCGGAATCAGTGCAAGAAATGGGAAAAAGTTAATGATTAAAAAAAAAAAAAAAGAAGTACTCTTATTCGAATAATAATCAAATTCATCAAGCGTGCTGAATTGAAGTGTTGCATGCAAGCAAAATTATAAAGAGACGGTAAGCATTTTTAACACCATCTTTCCTTTATTTTTACATGTATCTGGGAAATGAAATGTCTGGCTACTTTTACTCTATAGGGATTTCACTAAAAACTTCAAAAAGTGTTAGAACTTACGACTGAATCAGTAAAAGATATGGAGAAAAATTAAAGGCTAGAAATTGTACTCTTTATTTGAATAATAATTAAATTCACCAAGCGGTCTGAATTGAAGTGTGCTACACACAAGCAAATTTTTAAGGAGATGGTTAACTTTTTTACCATTATATTTTTCTTTTAGTATTACATTTTCTAAAAAATGAAATATCTCGATATTTGTATTCTTATGTATAAATATCGAGATCAATATCGTGTACTCTTATTACAAGAAAATCTATCATTTAATTTATATTTCTTTTGTGTAGATACCGAATGCTAAACGTCAATAACGATATTGAATTTCAGCACTAATGTGTCTTTTGTTTTTAACTATTTCTTTTTTCGCCAGTTTTTCGATTCAAGATATTTTTGATTGATTTTTGAAGCTAGAAAAAAATAAAAATAATGATTCACGGATGATAAACTGTAAACTAAAATCAGATATTTTGTTAAGATTTACGGAAGTGAAGTGGTTATCAAATTTATGAAGAAACGGTAAATTTTTTCACCATTATATAATATTTTTTCATTTTCTAAAAAAAAAAAAATACCGCGACATTCATACTCTACAATGTTTTTATTACTAACTTCAGAAACTGATAGAAAATGCAAAATATATCTCTTAACTTATAACTCGTGGGAAATTGTCCACTGTTAATGCTAAGGTTGTTAATAATAATGCGTTTCGTTTTTTTTTTTTTTTTTTTTTTTTTTTTTTACAAAATCTTCACCAAAATTTTATCCGAATTTGATTAAAAAAGTAAAGCGCATCACGTGACGCATCTAATTCAGTCCGGACAATTCACTTAGTGATGCAGTGTGAATTTGAAGTCGCGCACATTAATTTTTAAATAGTTATAAAAGTAATGGTTTTAGAATTAAAATGAAAGTAAATTATCATAGCGATTAAGTTAAATATTGGCTTTTAGGGTTTTATTTTTTGAAGCTAAGCTTATATGTTACAGACAGTGTTTAAAATGACGTCCTTTTTCATAATTTCGTCCTTTTTCATTCCTAAATCTTGTTTGTTTTTATCACCTCAAACGTTGCAATAAATGTGCTTTAAGTCAAAAATATGTTTATTTTTGCTGCCCTTTTGGTCATCGAAGGTCAAGTTAAAGACCAACTTCAGGTGTTACAATTAACATGCTATTGGCCGGCAAAGGTTATCTCAAAAACCAACTTCAGGTGTTACAATAAATGTGTTTTGAATCAAAAATGGTGAAAAAAATTTATAGTGCTTTATGTGGACAAAGAATTTAAAGAGTCGTAAAAGCAACGGTTTTAAAATTTAAATAAATGTAAAGTAGCATAAACAGGAGTTGAATTGTAGGCTTTTATTTTTAAAAAACAAAGTTGGTAACAACTGATGTTTGAAATGACATCTACTTTCGTGAGCACTAAAACGTCTTCATTTTAAGATCTAAAAGAGCACCTTTAGGTATTACAATATGTTTGCTTTAGGTCACAAAATATTGCCATATTTTTAGTGTTTTTTGTTCGGGAAAAGCAAACACTTCGTTTCAATTTCCCTAATCGAAGGTCTACCCGCTCTTTTCTTGTCAACTATTGCACCTGAAACGATGAACTAACGTTAGTGAACCTATGGAACGTGTCACCATTTATGTGTTGGTACTGCTGTTTCCGGATTATCCTTGTGAAGAGTTAAATGACGTAAGAACATGATTTTTGAGCAAATTAGCACTCAAATATGAATATTTTCCGTTCCTTGTGAAACAGCGTGTCTCCACCTTAAACAATGCAATTTGTATATAATCTTTTTAGTTTCATATTACTCATAGTACAAAATTTTACAAAAAAAAAGTTTGTTTGTGCGTTAAGTGTTTGATTTCAAACCTAAATTGCCTAAGAGAAACATTGAGCTCCAATTTTATGTTTTAGTAAGTACATATTGAATGTTTTTAACCACTTGCACTTGAAAGACTTGCCATGCACGTCATTATACTTTTGTTACTAAATCGCCAATTGCGTACTGTAAAGTATATACTTAGGGTGTCTTATGAGGTATAGCGGTTGCCAAAGACAGTATATATATATATATATATATATATATATATATATATATATATATATATATATATATATATATATATATATATATATAACAAAGCATATGGGTGAACAGGAGATGTATCCAATCCACACTGAAAATGATGTCCTTTATCTTATATTGTAGGGATTTTAAAGGGAAAAATTTTGTAAGTCTTCCCGATCACATGTGCTATTAGCGATAATTTAACAATCATGAATGGCCCGTATAATCCGTGACAGCATTCCTGTGAATGGTTACGAATTATGTGAACGAGTTTCATTCTGAATTAAGAAAATGAATTACGGCAAATTACAAACATTAATGGGGGGTTTCATTAAAAACCTCTTCTCGGGAAAATGTGAAAGCTTAAAATTACAATCCAATTGCTTGGCAAGTCACCATAACAAATCATTCAATTGAAATAAACAGCGGACTTACGAAAATTTAGACACGTGAATATAAAGGGGGAAAAAAAGTTCTTTTATGTCGCCAAACATCTTCGAATTCCTGTTAACATAGACATCTCTTTTTCTAAACAAAATTGTTTTCTGTAGCGCCAATAACTCGCCAGAATGCACAAGGAAAGCGCAAGTATCGTAGGGGTTGGTAAATAAACATTTACGCCTTGGATCATTTATGTTAGAGAAGATTTATGGAGTTTCCTAGACGCTGCACTTACTACAGCGTGAGCAGCAGACGATACAGGGGGTGTAGTAGGAGGTCGAAGCAACTCGAACGCATCTAGTTTTCATGCTCTTCAGAGTGGAAACATACGGAAAAGCGACTTCAATTAAGGGCCTCATCCGTTTCATTCGCTTTTCTAGAACAGATGTCTTCAGTCGATTGCATTCCATGCACACTTTTTGTTCTTTGCTCCGGAAAATAAAAGTTCTGATTCCTCTTCCTTTTTTTTTTTTTTTTACTTTTTCACAACGGAAAAGGAACAGCATTGAAACTTTCCGACTTCGGAATTAGCGATTAAATAGAATCGAACAGTCATAAGGTGAGACTTAATTGGGAAATAAATCAAGCAATTGCTTCGTTAGGTAGAGGAAATAATCCTCTGATTGGTGAATTGTTTATCAATTATTATAAATTAGCAGCCTTATTTGAATTCCTGCCGAACTTGATAAAACCTGATTAAGCGTGTAACATCATCATCTTTTTCACTGAGTAATAAATGACATGTCTGATAATATGTTATCTGACAGTGTTATAAGTAATTTAATACAGCACAATAAAGACAAAAAGGATAAAAATTTAGAAAATAAATTAAAAATTTAGAGAAAACATGGTAAATAATAGAAAATGAGAATAAGAAATGAAATGAGTGAATGAAATGAGTGATACATGAAATGAAATGAGAATAAGTAAATTATTAAAATAAAATATTTTTAAAAATATTTATAAATATATATATATTAAAAAGTCGAAAAACAAAATAATGAAAAGACATAATCACTTCATCAGCTCTCACGTTAATATCCGCAAAAAGGCTAGCTTTCTAATATTGTTGCATGGATATAATATAACTTTTATATATACATGCTGAGTCTCGTTATTGAAACAAGCTGAGTCTCGTTATGCAACAAAACCGTTTGCACTCTTTCCTGGATTCAGAGATCAATAAAGAGATCAATTCAGAGATCAAATATTTTTTTTTCTTCCAATGCCCACCTGGAGAATGACCTTTCGTCATACAGGCATCTGGAGGGCGAATTGTTTGGCCACTCTTTCAGGGGCACCATATTAGGTGGGCCAACGTTGCACCCACATCTGTTCATGAAATGAATGAAAGAACATCTATGCAGCAGATTTAGATATCTGCTAGAAAGATAGATATCTAGAAAGATAGATTTAGATTAGATATCTGCTAAATCTGCTAGAAAAAGCAGATTTAGTTAAAAGGCGTTGCCCTTCACGGTCCATTGCTTCTTAAAATTTTAGTATGAAATTCCGAGTATAAACCTTTTGGATTCATGCTGAATTTGCGTAAAAAACAGTACTCCTTTCAACAGATTATTTTTTCACATCCAATTCCTCAAAATCTAATCGAATTATGATTCCTTTAAAATCAATTTAAATTGGATATCCTTCAGAATGAATTTATTTATTGAAGAACATGGCGCAATATAATGAAGAGTAATTTAACAATACGTTCAGTGGCGTACTCAGAATTTTTTCAAGGGGGGTGTTCATAACTTTCTGAAACTACGAAGAGAAATTCGAGTATGTAATAAAGCACTATTATTTCCCTAATTTAGACAGCTAGACAATTTTGACTTTTTATTTAGACAACACTGTTTATTTTGATTTGTATTAATTGATTTTTTAAGTTTAAAAACATAATGTAATATCTTCTCGCATGTAATATCTTCTGAAAAAAGTCCAATGTCATATGGGTGGGAAATAATACTTTGAGGGCCACTTTCACATTCATCAGATTTTGTTATGCTAGAAACGTTTTCTTCAACGGAAGTATCACATTTCTGTTCAACAGAAAAACTTACATTGGTACTAGATGCTGTAACCTCACTAATTTCATGTCGTGATTTTTTCTCAAAATAATTAAAAAATGTTAAATTCTTGCGTTTTGACATCCTAAAGATCCAAGAACAGCATATATAATAGAATTATTCGCTATGCTACGACCTCAAAGTTTCGAGCTGGAATGAATATCTTCAACGAGCACAATATCTCCAATGGTATTGTTGCTGATTTCAGTAGTCATAGTGGCGACGACGAGTTCGGCGATTGAATGAACTTTTTGTTAAGACAAAACAGATTTTGCGATGAATTCCAAAAGACAAACGACACAGAGATAACTCTTAGTCTGACTAACTAACTCCACTCTACTCCGTTCCCCCTTTTATATAATTTTTCACCACAACTCCAAAATTTTCGAATTGTCTCAAAGACGACAAAACGTCTAGGACTCCAGAATCATCGCGTAAAGACCTCGCGAATGACAGCCAGTCTCGAAAACTATCGCGACTGGCAGGACAGAAAGGAACCAGTCCGTAACAGTATCACGTGAATTTGGTTTCAAAAGTACAACTCTATTATAGTAAATGTTTTTTCAGTATTCTGAGAAATACCGTGAGGAAAAAAAAAGTAGGCATAAGGCAAATAAAAATATATAGTCTTAAAAAATAGTAGATCGCATAATTTCTACTAAAATTTTTATTTTTGTCATTTTGTCTGAGCTCCAGGGGGGAGTTTAAACCCCTTTCTTGCGTACGCCACTGAATACGTTGCATTTTTCAAATTGTTCAGCAAATCGCCTGTTGAGAAAGGCACCACGATTTCCATCTAAACAATAAACTATTTAAGGTTATTGTGCTGCCATCTATTAGAAATTTCGAAACTTATAAGCATTTTTTGATGAAAAATACTAAGGAACAGAAGAGTATAAGAAAAGTCATAAGTTTTACAAGTCTTTCAGTTTATGAAACACTTATTAATTCCAAATACAGGAGTTATTAATACTTAAATCAAGTAAAAAAAACTACCGGTAAATAAAAACCAAGTAATAATTCATTTTGTTAATTACAGAAAAGTGCAGTTTTATCCAGTGTTTATTACAGAAAAAGTGCTTAGATTAGAACACTTAAAAAACATAACTTTTCTTCACAATTAAGAGCAGTCTTTCTTTAGTCACAATCTTACTTGTTTTTTTATAACTTAAAAGATTTTAAATCAAACTTCAGCTAGAAATCAAGTTACTTCATGCCAAATCAAAGCAAATGAGCAATTTTGCAATTCATCTCATTCATAATAATTTGTTTCCAAAACTCAACATATCATCAACACCAGAGAAGAGATATTTCTATCTTCACTCTAACCGTGACTTCCAGAAACATAAAAAAAGGCAGGAAGAAATTAAGTTCCAGTTCCTGAAAACTACTCATCCATGGCATGTTGTTTGGCAAGTGAACTTGGCGTCTGAAAAATTCTATCCTTAAATGTTCTCTGGCGCATTTCTAGGCTGTGGTAAGAAAAACTGACGCTTCGTTAGCAGTTGCTCACTTTTCCGTCTAATGAATCAATAACTTCTCCCTGATGTTTCTAAAATGAGCAGAAAAGTTTCAGAAGTATCTAAGCTACATATATGGAAACGATTTACGAATGCATTTATTCTTTCGATCACTCATAGTTTCAAAAATATTCTTCTTTTTTTCTACCCCATCGTTCAATATCATTTTTAAAAGCCACTGTGACTTTTAAAGAAAAAGATAAAAGTCATATATTCCAATGTTTAAGTCGATAACAAGCTTAAGCAGCGCTAAAGTGAAATGAACTTTGAAAGAATAAGGCAGATATTTTTCTTTTAAACAATTTGAAAGTATGAAGAAATATCAGTAGTATCAAATAACGAAGAACAGATTGCAATACCAAATAAAAAAATTTTAAAAAAAACTATCATGAATATCGAGTAATGAAAAAATTATCAGGAATATCAAATGGCAACCAACAATCAAGTGTAGCCCTAGACTGGCTAGTCGGCGATCGACGAGGGCCCCAGACTAGGAGGCCCCGGAAAGGGAGGGAAAAATTATAATTTTACATACGTAAGTACAACGCTGATATAAGTAATTGATTAAAAATCAAAGATCGTTTATTGCTGGAAATATATAAAGAGGTTTTAGTTGTTGTCGTCGGCCGTTACGGCAGAGGGGGTGCGATTATTCTTGTCTTCCAGTGGCGCCATCTATGACCAAGAATTCGACTTCTGTCACACTCATACGTCATACCCGTTTATAGAGTAGAACCATTCATTCATCCACTGATAGTAATTTTGACCTGAACCAGAGAATGATCAATCTCCAATTCAGTACCCCAAGGGCATAATTTGTTATGGAAACATGGTGGACTTTGTGACCCGACAGATGTAATGCGCACCATTTACTACAATGTGAGTCCTGCGTCCTGCCAATCAGGCTATCTCAGCCCAAGAGATTTCAGTATCCTCTTCGAATACCTCTAGCGCGTATGCGATACGGTCGGGCATTGAGATATACAAGTCACTTGTGATGTCCAGCGGCATCTTGTTCCATAATTGCTGTTAAAAATTCGGAGGCTGTTCAATTTCCCAAGATGTCCCATTTATGGTCGTTTGATGACAAATCTGGAGATAGGGAAGGTTGGTTTGACATGTACAGTGACGTAACAAGCGAGCGTGGAGCAGACTGCCCCTCCAAACGGCCTCTAGTCGGCCTATCGACAGGTGAACCTTTTGATTTTTTAAGTCGACTTTGGTTTCTGATATTGAAAAAAAAATAAGCAAGGAGGCCGGCGGAATAAAATATTTTGCCTATGGAAGAATTTATTTCCGCTCTCTAAGGTGCATTAAAAAAAAAAAACGCTGACCTATTAATTACAGTGTTTCCCAAAGTGTGGTACGCGTACCCCGAGGGGTACGGGAACAGTTTAGCGGGGGTACGCGTTCTTATGCAAAATATCTTGCAACAAACGAAAATTTCAAAAATTTTTATTTAAAAACAAAGCTAGCCATGAAAATTTACGATTACGTATTTTAATATTGGCTATTTGTTTCAGAGTTAACAGTTCAAAATTAGTGGTGTCATCAGCCAGTTGTGATTTTTAACTTTTGTGCAATTTTTTTATAGTAAAAAATTAATTCATTTTTTTATTAGTGGTACTCAGCGTTACGAAAAATTTTGAAAGGGTACACAGAAGTCATAAGTTTGGGAAACACTTTATTAATAGGTAAATTCATATGTTTTTTTCGGTCGGATTTTTTTCTTTTTTTCAAATAGCTTGCTGACCGACTAAAGGAAATATTTTACAATAAATATTTTTTCTGCTACCGAGATCTATATTGTCATCAACTGTTTTTCACTACGGAAAATTGTACCTCATAACTTTTTTCAGCTTCCGTATTTGATTGGATTGATGCAAGTAAGCAAAACTGCTGAATAAATTTGATTTTGTGTTTTTACGAATTTAATTTTTATGAAGGAATCGGTTTTTCATCACCTTAACTAAAAACAGCATTTCTTTCCCAGCCAATTCTCAAATCTCAATTTTTAATTTTCAAATTTGATTTTTTGAGAATACAAAGGCTTTTTTTTAAACTAAAAATATAAGTTGATTTACGTCGTTTACTGTTTATGTAATGAGGCATTATTTTTACGCAGATTTGTTCGAAGTTTTTACGTGATTACTAGGGGGAGAATTTGGTAGTTTCAAACCCGGTTTTTTTTAAATTATCAATAGCATGAGAATATATCGTTTAAAATGAATTATAAGAAGTAGTAATTAAATGTAAAATATGAAGAAATTAAAAATCTCAGACGTTTTTCAAATTGACCGCTAGATGAGTTCAAAGCAAATTTACATTTACCCCCTTGTAAATTTATCGTTTGCTACGGCCCTGCACATGTGTGTGGCCTAGCAGTGCATGTTGAAAAAAGGCTCCTGGGAGCCCAGTCATGAGTAGCAACACATGTGATTGAAGTTTGTTACGATTTTCTATACCCTAGACAAGGGTAATCCTACTTTTCAGTAACCAGCCGAGGGCTCCAAAAAGAGCCAATCTGAGCCAGCAATTGTATGAAATTGATGTATGAATCAGCAATTGTATGAAATGAGGATCTTTCATGAACAGCAAATAATGGAAAACGTTTAGGGCATAAAATAAAATAAAATCTACTAAGAGCATCAAATCAGTATTTCACCCACTTTTTTTAATCGATTTATTGCGATACCTATGTAAATTAATATTCATTTATGTACCTATATTATAATTTATTATTGATTGATATACCTATGTAATTTAATATTGATTGATATATCCTATGCAATTTAATATTTATTGATATACCTATGCAATTTAATATTTATTAATATACCTATGTAATTTAATATTTATTGATATACCGATATATTTTAATATTTATTGATATACCTATGTAATTTAATATTTAATAATATAACTATGTAATTTACTATTGATTGTTATACCTATATAATTTAATATTGATTGATATACTTATATAATTTAATATTGATTGATACATCTATGTAATTTAATATTGATTTATATATCTATGTAATTTAATACTTATTGAGATACTTATGTAATTTAATATTGACTGATACTTATTTAATTTAATATTGATTTATGTACCTATATAATTTAATATTGATTAATAGACCTATGTAATTTAATATTGATTGATATATCCTATGCAATTTAATATTTATTGATATAGCTATACAATTTAATATTTATTGATATACTTATGTAATTTAATATTTATTGATATACCTATATAATTTAATATTGATTGTTATACCTATGTAATTTACTATTGATTGCTATACCTATATAATTTAATATTGATTGATATACTTATATAATTTAATATAGATTGATATACCTATGTAATTTAATATTGATTTATATATCTATGTAATTTAATATTTATTGATATTGAATATTTCCTTAGCATTTTATGTAATTTAATATTGATTATTGATTTTTTAATCGCAGATGTTATTTAATATTGTTAAAATACAATGATTTTACTTTAAATATTTTTATTAAAGCCTTCAGAAAGGTTGTAGTTTGTCCATCCTTGATCAGAAATTAAATTAAACATATTAATATTTTTTATGATGAAGCAACCCCTTCCCACCAAAAATAATTAGATTTCAATATCTAAAAATAGAATACATGTCTGATTTTTACATAAAAACTCGGATTAGGGTTCACCGTAGTTTGAATGTTCTGGTGCAATTCTTTTTGCATATTTTCAGTCCTCAAGAAACTTTTTCGTTCATCTTGAAATAAGTATTTCTTTTTTTTTTTTTTTTTTTATTTCTAGCAGCATCACTTGATATATTTATTCGCTGGAGTGTAAAAACACTCTGCACAGAGCCATAAGGAATGACAACAAACAAAAAAAACTTAAAAACATTAAAAAATTCGAAATACAAAAACATTTAGAGCAAAGAAACATTAAATAGAATATAAACAATAGAAATATAAACATAAACAGAAAATCAGTCAGTTAGCAGTACCTGTAACTGTTCCTTAGCATTTTAGAACCTGCCATAGATATTGCCAGATATATTTTTAAAAAATAAGTATTATTTTTTTAAAATATAAAACGTATTATTCAATTTCATGTGTGATTTCATAAAAACCAAACTGAAACGTACTTATTGTTAACAAAAAAAACCTATTTTCTAAGTAAATGGCAGCTTCTGAAAAGATTGTTTAGACGACGAATTCCAATCGATAGATTAATATATTTTTAGAAAAAACGTTATTATATTCTAAGATGACGTAAAAAACAACCATCAATGATAGAACGTTCCAACGTGTCGTTTTTGGAGGATAAGAAAATCCCTAAGATTTATCGTTTTTCCCCAAGAAAGGGAACCCTAAAAAGGCGAAAAGATAAATGGGATACAATTCATGCACAGACGTGACTCAAAACTTATTTAAAATTTATTTAACAGCATAAAGCATTTGAATGTTTGTTTCTGAATTTGATATGCAATATATCCGTCTCATTTAATTGTGAAACAATGTGCTAACATTTTTAATTTAAAATTGCGTAAGCAATAAAATAAAATTTAAAAATGAAAATTTATAATTTAATTCGATTTTTTTTTAAACTTATAAGTTACCTATGAAAAAAAATGAAGAATTTATATTATAGATTATGTATAATAGATTATGTAGCACTCTACGCTATATAAAGAAACTTAGGCTTCCGAAGCTGAATAATCACCTTTAAATAAACAAAATTTCCTACTATTTTTCGGACAGATATGTTCTTCATAACTCGTCGCCATACATTTATCTTGATTGGTGACCCAGTCTATATAAACATTAAAACATTTACTCTAAACTATATTAACATTTTCTCACTTAAATATTGATTGCTGGCCCCTAATTTGTATATTGTTTTTGATGCGTTTCTGATTAAAAAAACTTTAAATATATAGATTAAGGATTGTCATAATTGAGGAATTTGTATATAATACTAATCTATTTTTATAATATTTCTTCGAAGTTTCTTTTTTCATGAAATTATGATTTTAGTAATTTATCCCTACAACCCCATTTTAAACTTTTGACGGCATTTCCTTTTATTACCCGTTTGCAAAATGGATGTTGTTTTGGGTTTGATGGCGTGAATAAAGAAAAGAAAAAAAGCATTGGACCAATGGGTAATAAATAAGCTTAATAAATCGATAATTTTTTTTTTAATATTTCTCATTTATTTATTTGAAATTGGAAATCGATTTTACGAAATTGGAAATAGATTATTCAAACTATGAGTATGAAATGTGTTCCTGAAACAACCAATAAATTTTGAAAAATAGGTATACTTAAAAGCCGCCTGTTTTATTTTGATCGCTGCATAACTCCTATGTTTTGAGAAAATAAATGCATGGCTTTAAAGTTTGTTAAAAATTAAATAAAGATCTATATAATAAAATCTGAAAGAAATGAATGTTACGAATAAAAGTAATAACATAAAAGCATTCAAAAAGGATAGCATTTTCCAAATCCCCTAACTTTACTTATGAAAATCATGAAGCCCCGAAACCATATAAACTTATGAAACCCAGGAATAGCATTTATATTAAAATACTTTAAAAGCAATTCGCGGGAAAACAATCATACTAGTTCAAATAAATAGCTTTCCGATATTAAAACAGATCCCTATTTTTACGAAATATAAATATGGCTGCCCATTACGAACTATCATTGAATGTTTTAATGAACTTTTCCTGTTTCATAAATGCATGGTTCTAGATTTGTGGTATTGAAAAGAATTGCCAATTTGAAGGTTTTGGATAGAGGGGTTTGGATTTGGTAAATAATCTGATCTGTTTGGTAATGAAACTGATATTTTTCAAAAATATTTTATCTTTTGTCTAACGTTCAATGAAAAGTGATATAGTTAAAAAAACAATTAAACTGTAAGCTATAGCTAAATATGAAATAAATCGTGATTGTTGCTAATTTCAATGGATACTGAACGCTCTCCAAATTCAGAATTAGAGCCGCAATGGCTCAGGAGATAGAGCGTTCGCCTTCCAAAGAGGTGAACCGGGTTCGTATCCCAGCGATGACTGGTAGATACGAATTCTGCTACCGGCTCTCACCAACCACAGTGCTGACGTGAAATATCCTCAGTGGTAGACGGATCATGGGTTAAAGTCCCCTTGCCGTCAGGCAAACCGTGGGAGGTTCTCGTGGTCTTCCACTCCATGTAGCGCAAATGCGGGTTCCATCAAAAAGTCCTTCATGAAGGCAAATTTCTCTTAATACTTGATCCAGGAGTTCCCTTGTCTTCTGGATTAGGTTCAAATTATAAGGCTAAGGAGTTGAACGTTGGTAGTCGTAAACCCGAAAATTAGGTAAGCTGTTCAACGACGGTAATTAAGAAAAAAAATCAGAATGATGAGCATTGACGAAAGATGAAGGAGTGAATTACTATCACTTTTGCAGATACTAAAAATCTAAAATCTAATAAATACTCTTAAAATCTAACAAATTAAAACTAACCCGTCAAGTATGAATTCACTTAAATGACTCATTCTATATCCTTTCACAAGGATTACAGTTCCTTCACTATATATTTCTTACTTAACTTCAAAGACGGGCACGAAGCCATGTAGAACATAAACAAATTAATTATGTATCGAAGTTTCTCCAGATACAAATATATCACGGGTATTATAAAAGACATAAACAAATAATAAATCTAAGTAAAATAAAAGAGGTTGACGAGAAAGAATTATATTTCAACGAATTCGATGCTGCGATGCAGCACTGTATTTAATTAACTTCACGTTAATAAACATTCTTACTTGTGTGGAGAAACTTAGCTCGACTTTAACACGTCATTTTGCTTATCAGCTATCACGTCATAGGTCACATTTGTGCGTATTTGTGATCTTCTTCTTCTTGAAGTGCTAGTACCCAATTGATAACTTTTGTAACGCTTCTCAGAAACTGTTTATTAACATCTTTCAACTTTCACTACCATTTTTTCATATTTTATCTGAAATAGTTTTACCATTATTTCAATCTTAAAATTTTGTGTACTGTCAGAAATTTCTCTGGAAAAATCGATATATAACAATTTATTTAAGTGTCATTGTACTATATTCAAGCAAAGCAGTCAAGGAATCATAATTAAGATGGTATTCAAACTGTTAACTGTGCGAAAAATCGTTTATTAACTGCTTTCACCTTATACGGTTAAACAACACGAATTTTATCGCACCAGCTTGACTCACCTAATGAAACTACTTAGTTCCTTGTACATGGGTACATATTATGGTCGAGAGGGCTAAGCTGTCCATCTCTTGATAGACAAAACGGGTGTACGAATCCCATCGTTGACATCATTCATTGACATTTAATATTTCCTCCACGTGAAGAGTTTCAAGTGGCTTGCACTCCGCATTTTGCGAGCCTGGATGTTAGAATACGATGCACATAGATGGCAGCACCATAAAGCTACTGAACTATCACTACGTCCATTAAAAATTCTGTTTTTACAGTTTTGAAACCATGCCAATTGTAAATTGTTAAAAATAGTTGTATAGTTTTGTATTTATGGTTTTTTAACCATTCTAGTTGTAAACGGTTTCAAAACCGTTAAGTTAACAAATGTTGTTTACCGTAAACTTTACAGTAAATTAGATGGAAGGACTGCTGCCGGTTATTTTACCATAATTTTAGAATAAAAATTCTAACAGTGTACTTATTTGACTGGCATTTCTAGGAAGAAGTTAAGTCATAAAAAAACCTTAATTTAGCGCCATAAATTTTTACAAATTTTAAACCCTGAATATATCAGTGACATTTCATTGATCTATTCTTCTGTAAATCCTCTATTTATTTGTTTTTATCCTTTACATTTATCTGCTTTGTTTTTATTCTATACATTCAATATACCTACTACACAGAATCACAATTTTCACAATTAAATTTTGTAAATTATTGCAGTTTTTTAAAAAAAATGTATTTATTGCTTTTTGAACGTGTCTTGACAATTCTGAATCGCTAGTATTACTGCAACAAATTATTAAATAAGAGACGTTAGGCGTAAGTCTATTATCTGAGACCCGAAAAAACATTCGTAACAAACGGTTGAATTCGAAACTTAGGAGTTTTATTTTACTATGAAAAAAATTGATTGTTGAGTAATCAGTTTGACAGTTCTATTTAAAGCAACTTAAGCTTCTATTTATGACCAACAGAAATCACGTAATAAATCTTTAGTCATCGCCAAAAAAGATTTTACTTAGAAAACTATTTAGGGGGGCCAAGTCCGGAGTAATGAATCGAGTGCCTTTGTTTTTTTCCTGATTCATCTTGGCAGAAAATAAGTCTCTGCCAACGTGTTTCTTTAAGTCTGTTGAATTATGTTGCCAAATATTTCACGGTTTTAATTTGACTCCTTTCAAAACTTCAAACAATTAAACCTTTATCAAATGGTTGCGTAACATTTGCATGCAATGCTTTAGAAAAAAAGATATTACGTGGCGAGATTCGGTAATCATCAAACGACTTCTTCCGCCAAACTATCGAAAGTTTTATTCGAAGTAATTGAGTATTTCTGAACCTCTTTTGTTCAAAGCTGGCGGTTTCTTTTTTTCAGAGACAATCATGTAATGAATCTGGACAGGTAAAAAGACATCCTTTAATAAGCGTTACTTGCAGATAAATCCTATGTATGAACCACGAACGTAAAATACTTGAGGACATTCCACTGCTACGTCATTGTGACGCATTTTTTTCTTTTTTCAAATTTCTTTTTGCCCTAGTCACACTGGTCCTCTAAAAGAAACACTCTATTGAAACTGTAGATTTTTAATTGTAATTATTACTGCTGTTTATTTTCCTTTTATTTAACTTTGATTATGTTGCATGAACTACAATACTTAAGTACTATCCCCTCTGACGCTTTTTTAAAAGTTTCTCCTGGTTTAAGGGGCCTCTGTACCCTCTCTCAATACTTAAAGGAAACGGTTAGTTGATACAGCAGAACAGTAGATTTGAATCGTGGACACTCTACGGTTATAATTTATTGTGTCCATCATATTTTTGTTTATTTCTAAATTTTCGAATCTTTTAATTAAGGTTTTAGTTCTATAGTATGCGAAAAGTATTTCTGTCATATTTTTTTTTTTAATACCTACTTATCTAGTTCTGTCATATCGCTCATGGGCTGCAATAGTGACACAACTCTTTGGACAGCAACGTTTTGGACTAAGAGCGGGTGTAAATATGAAAATACACATTCTTTTCAGCAGCAATACTAGCACAACTCGTAAAACTTGAAGGTAATTTCGTTTAAGCAAACTAAAGCATTTCTTGTGTATTTTTTTTAACAATGAAATCTTTAAACCCACTTATCTCAAAACTTGATTTTTTTTTTAGTTGTGCCGCTATTGCAGCCCATGAGCAATATATTCAATTATACTATAAACAGAGAAGGAAGTCTGCATTATTAACAATTTTTGGAATTTATACTTTAATTTAAAACGAGTAATTATGCATGTCATTAATTACAAATTATTTTATTAAACACAAAAACAAATTTGAGAAGAAAAAAATGATGGGAATTTAAATTATTCAAAATAAAAAGTAACTAATTTTGCAAAATGTATTTTTTGCCTTCATTAACACACAACATTCTTAAAGAATTAACCTAAGCATTCACATGAAACTAAAATAAAACAAATAAGCACACAGTTACAACGAACTTGATACGTTCAATTAAAAAATAAAATAATAAACTCATCAATCTAGTTTGTAGTTGAGCTTTTTACCGAGGACCTTTTGGGCCAGATTTGCCTTTTCGCCACGCAATAAAAAAAAGAACTCGTTACTTTTTTACATGATCTAACATTAAAATAGAAAATCTGCATGTATTTCTCTGTGTTAGGCTCTATGATAAACTCTAATACGCAATTGCTAAAAAACAAAAACTTTTTTCGGAATACTTAATAATAGAGGCTTATTGATGAAATTAAACTAAGTACATATTTAGTAAAGACAATGTGCATTTATTATTATGTAAATTAGTTCAGATATGGATAAATCGAAAAATAATAAAATTAAAAATAAAAAAGTTGCTCATTGAACAATTTTCAAACAGCTATGAAAAATGGGTCTTGTTGCCAGAATGAAACAGAAATGAATACCTTAGCAACGCGTGTGATTAACTCTGATACTCTAGCACATGTTGCATCTTTTATTTATGCTGTCCACTAAACTATCGAAGACTCCTTGTGGGATATTATTCCACATCTCTCTCAAGGCGGTTTTCAGCTCTTGCACTGTTTTGAAAGGCCGTGTACTTTGTCAAACTCGTCTGTCAACGGCATCGTTCTTCGCCAGAATTGTAGCTCATTTTGCGTAGCCTCGTGTGCATTTTGTGATCCAAGCCAGGAAAACGAGCAACATTACCGACGCCACACTACCACAGACTCCCTACCACAGACTAACACAGACTCCCGATGGGATGGGCTACATCACACACAACAAAAGACAACGCACAAAGGGAGAAACATCTCAGCGGGATTCGAACCTGCAGCCGTTACCTTCGCAGTCATGCACACTAACAGCTCGGCTGCCTGGCCGGCTTTTAAGTGTTATCTCCACTGAATATGTCACTTAATCTGTGAAACCAAATCTATCTGAAAACAATAAATAATTCTGATGTGTTTTAAATGAATAAGTTTTTATACAGTTAATAAATAAAAAATGATTTCGTAGCAATCGTAATGGTTGGTGAGCAGGGCTGGAGCCCATAGTAATTATAAATTCAATAATTTTATATCAAGAATTCATGTTACTTTTAGTCACAATACGGTCTGAGTAATAAAGTTCCGTTCGCCTTTGACTCTAAGATGTAAGGAAAGAATTCGGTGAAACCTCATTGCTTCAAAAAACGATTTTTTGGCACATTATGGCGTATGAATATTATTCTTCTTGGCAGCTTTCGATCCATTTCTTTTAACGCAGTTTGTTACTTTCTTCCTCACTTTATCACGCCCAGTAAGATCATACTTTTATTTTATTTAATTTTTGGCACTTCCTATGTGTTTTAATTATTTTCCTTACTCGTGCGACTATTGCTGATGGAATGATATTAAAGAATAAAACAGGAAGTCTGTTTAAGCTCGTCAAACTATTTTTTTTTCGAAACCCTTTTTTTGTTCTTTATTTAGTTATTTATTATGTTATTTGTTATTTATGTTGCTAGAATAATTTAAGTTAATATTGCTAGAAAACTGATGTGTGTGTGTTTAAAGCTCTTGTGACGCAAGTTCGAATATCAGTGGCGATTGCTTGATTCAAATATTACCTTTTGGAGACGGCAGGTACCACGATTGTAAGTATGGCAATTACAATGCTTTGTTGTTATAAGAGTATTTGATATTTGAGAGACATGTGGAAGATTAAACAAATATGGTATCACAAGATATTAATATTTGTCTCTCATACATCAAATCAGATATTTGAGAGACATGTGGAAGATTAAACAAGTATGATATCACAAGATATTAATATTTGTCTGTCATACATCAAATCAGATATTTGAGAGACATGTGGAAGATTAAACAAGTATGATATCACAAGATATTAATATTTGTCTGTCATACATCAAATCAGATATTTGAGAGACATGTGAAAGATTAAACAAGTATGATATCACAAGATATTAATATTTGTCTGTCATACATCAAATCAGATATTTGAGAGACATGTGGAAGATTAAACAAGTATGGTATCACAAGATCTTATTATTTGTCTCTCATACATCAAATCAAATACTTTTATTACAAAAAAAAGAACTTGGAGTACAACTGTTGTACCAGCCTTCTCCAAACATAGTGTTATAAAATACCTGTAGTTGTAGATGGATTGTGACTTAGAGTTCAGTTTCGGTCTGACTAACTGCAGCGGGATTTCATTATTTTCCTATTTATGTTACACAAATTTAACTAAACATAAAGTTATCACACTGCTTGATCCAGGAATTGCCATGTCTTCTGGATAGAGCTCAAACTTACCCAATCCAGATCCAATTATACCAAATACGTATTACTAGAGTCCTCCCTGTCGAATGGGTTTAGCCGTGAAAAACTAGCGTTTTGTGGTTTTCCTCTCCGTGAGTTGCAGTTGCCGAATATTGTCGCACAATGCGAGTATATTCAAATTCTTGATCTATGAACCCCATTGCTTTGGATTCAAAATTTAGCAGATTTTATAAATACTATAGATCTTACTTTTTCAAGCAGTTCAATAGATTTTCTCGTTTAGTCACAAATATTTCACGAAAAAAAAAAAAAACTTTTACGTTGGCGAATGAATGTGTAATAGAAACCATATTACTTTAATTCAATTGAAGGATATTTGATTTTTTTTTTCTTATTTTGGTTAACATGTATTTGATAGAGTCGTTGTAGTTCAGGTGATAGATCACTCGCCTTCCAATGAGATGAACCAGGTTAGAATCCCTGCGATGCTGGTCAATACGAATTCAGCATCCGACTCGCATCGACCACAGTGCTGACGTAAAATATCCTCAGTTGTAGCTAGAACATAGGTTAGAATCCCTATGCCACCAGGCTAACTGTGGGTAGTTTTATGTGTTATTTCCCCATATATCGCAAATACGGATTAGTTCAATCAAAAGGACAAATCACGGGGACAAATGTCTTCTAATGCTTGATCCAAGAGTTCCTTTGTCCTCTGCGTTTGGTTTAAAATTACAAGGCAACGAAGTTAAACATTGGTAGTCGTAAACTTACAAATTGGGTCGGCTGTTAAATGGCGGTTATGAAATAAAATATAAAGATATGTTTCATAGCACTAACTTTACACTGGTTGATAGATATTTAATAGAAATCATAGATATTTAATTTGAATTACGGTTATTTGATTGAAATCTCATTTTTAAAAAATGTTCAGAATTTGACTAAAAATACCATTAACGGGCTTAACAGAAATTACTATAGGTAAAAATATTATATTGTTGCTTAGAAAATGTAAAAGTAAAGAATATATCATTTAGGCTTAACATGGCATCTTCAAACTTCAACCCATTTATATAAAATAATGGTTATGACTTATTACTTGAGTTTCACATCAATCGTCCCTATTAATCCTTTGCTTGCATACTGATTTTGGAGACATTTGGCTTAAAAGAGAGGAATGGTTGGCGATTTGCCTTTTGCCAAATACTCTTCTTTTTAGAACCGATGAAATATTTCGCATCTATTAATAGTTTGATATCCCTGCAAGACGCATGTGTCATTTTGTGGTGAAATATCTCTCTTAGAGTAACAAATCCAAGTTTTCCATTAGAGATTACGAGAGAAAGTTCTTTTTTATTTTCCTTCGAGAAAAGTCTTTTGAAAATGAGGAGATTTATGTAAACATATGAGGGATTGGCAAGATTAAAGTTGTTATCTGAGCAAGATGCTCGTGAGCGCATAAAAATGCTTTTTTTACCCTTCGAATAAACAAGGTCAAAAGAAGCGCGTGTACAGGAGAGAGAAAAAGAGTAAAAATGTTTATAATGGAAGCAGCAAACAAAAAAAAGTCTAAACAATTTCGAGATTGAGAATGTTTTAATTTACTTTTTAATGTGACTCGGTAGATATATTATACCATTCGCGTGGCTCATTATGATTTATCTTGCACATTATGCAGAAAGTTGTTCGGAAATAAAAACTCATATAATACATCATGTAAACATGAATGTTCTATCGACAATCTATAAAAAAAAGCAGCAAACTTTGATATGCACGGGTTGCAATTTATACTGCTATGCACCTTGATGCTTGTTATGCACCTTGATATATTTGAAAAATTTTTGGTACTATTAAAAATTAATATAGTTTATTAAAAAAAGTTTTAAAAATTACAATAATTCATTGCATTTATATAAATATCATTTCTCTGTTTTCCACTTTTTTCTATTGTTATTAAAAATTACAATAATTTATTGCATTTATATAAATATAATTTCTCTGTTTTCCACTTTTTTCTATTGTTATTAAAAATTACAATAATTTATTGCATTTATATAAATATAATTTCTCTGTTTTCCACTTTTTTCTATTGTTATCAAAAATTAAAATAAGTTATTGCATTTATATAAATATCATTTCTCCGTTTTCCACTTTTTTGTATTGTTGTTAAAAATTAAGATATTTTATTGCATTTATGTAAATAAACATAATTTTTTTGTTTTCCTCTTTTTTTCTTTTGTTGTCCAAAATAACAATAATTTATTGCATTTATATAAATATCATTTCTCTGTTTTCCCTTTTTTTTTTTACTGAACATTCTTCAGCCAAAACATTTTTTTATCTGGATAACCGATTTTCTTAACGAAAACATTCGCTTAAAATTGTATTTAAATGAAGGAATAAAATAATTTTATCATGATTCATAGTAGATAAACATATATTTCCAGGAAAAAAAAAACATTTCCTCATAGTAGTATAAACAAAAGAAACGAAAAAAACTGAAACAGTTTCAAACAAGCGAGTTTAAATTGTTTTGAGGGCTATAACTGTTTAAATTTATAGTTTAATGCGACTTGATCGTCATTTTATACCATTTGTTCGTCTTTCTTTGACTTATCGTGTGCGTTATGCAGAAAATTGTTCAGCCAAATAAAATAATCATTTGTATATCATAAAAACATAAACTATTTATTGACGTTTCATGTAAAGTTTTGTTACCTTTGCTATACTGAGGTAAAAAAAAATTTATTTACTAAGTTAAAAAATTATATTATATTCAAGAGATTGATGGCTTCGAGATTCTTATAATCAAATTTTTTAATGTTATAATAGCTTATTAAATAATTAATAAGAATAATTTAGAAAATATATTTAAAAAAATTAACTCATAAAAATAATTTAAATAATTTATAAAATTGATTTAAATAATTTATAAAATTGGTTTAAATAATTTATAAATTATATTTGATGGGAAATGTAATAAAATATGGGAAATGTAATGCCACTATAAGGCATTACATATTGCCTAGCCTTTGAATTTCTTTTATTTCATAAATTTATTCATTCCTAAAACATGTTTAAATAAATAAATCAAAAACAATCAAAAATCTTAATGTTTAATTTGCATTACTTTTATTGTGTCTATCTAGTAGAAGTAAATAAATTCTAACCTACAGAACTAAACTTGTAAGAAAAAAAACAACATTTTAATGTGATTTGTTACATTATAGCTGTTAAGATGAATGTCTAAGCTAAACTAAAGAAAGAAAAATAAATAGTGACTTGTCATTGTTTTACAAAAATTCCTTCAACTGAATATTGAAATAGAAGTTTTTTTTATTTAAAATGATTGATAAATATGTAAGTTGCATAAGAGTTAAGTAAAAAATTAAACAAAATGTTTTATATTCAAAAAAAAAAAAAAAAAAAAAAAAAAAAAAAGAGTGTCTGAATTGAAAACTGTTTTGTGCCAAGGAAACCTTAATAACGCAAAGTACAAAAAGTCATTAATCTTACCTCACTTTGCATTACCTTGTCAACTGAACTGGAAAAGATTCAGTTTCTCCGTATTAATGTTAAAAGCTTTTATACTGTCAACAGATTTCCTTTGATGAGAATTCTTTGTTAAGAAAAATATAGATAGTGTTTACTAATGCTGTTTAACGGGGAAAAAACAATAATATTCATTCCCAAGAAAGGTGAATTTAATCATATTTATGCATCCATACATATCCATCACAGGCAAAGTAGATTTTTCTTGTATTATTTTGTCTGAAGTTTTGTCTTGTATTATTTTTATTGAAAGAATTTTTTATCTACTTTTCTTCATTACAATTTTTTTTTTAGCAAAAATGCTTAAAAAATCATTTTTTCCACATATTTTCTTAATTAATATTTTTATTAATAAACACGTTGTTACTGCTTAGTAACTGATGTCACTCTAGGATATCGTTAAACTCAGGAAGAAACAGCTCAACTTTATTTCATAGAATAATATTAATTTTTATAGATAATGAATACTGAAAAATGTAATTAATATTTTATTTTCCTATTAAGATCTTTCGAATAATTGTGTTTAGGATTAAATTTAAATTCAAAATTCAATGTAAACAAAATTTTGCTACTTATTTCAAGGGTATAAAAAAGAATTGAATTTTTAAAAAGATTGAAAATAATAAAAATTTAAAAGTTCTACTAAATAAACAAATTAATATTTTGACTCTAAAATATTTTGAATATTTTTAAAAGACACGTTTTAATTTAAATTAAAATTACTGAAAATTGTTTTTACAAAATTAAAAGATTTCAGATGTTAAAAATGTTTATCTTTTGTCCCTAACTTTTGCGAGAATTTAATTCATCTTTTATGAGAAATTAATTCATCTTATTAGAATTTAATTAATCCTAGAGGTCGTTACATTATTAAAAAAATTCTAATAATTTTATATAATTATAGTATAATAAGTTTATATAAAATAATAGGTTTACATAATCTAATAAGTTTTAACCTTAGTTTTTAAAAATATATGTAAAATAAATTAAAGTTCTGTGTAAATATTTAATAGACAAATTATTTAACTTTTTGTACGTCACAATAATATAACTTATATATTTATAAGTACAATAACAATGCTTCATAATAATTTTTAAAAAACATTAATCATAATAACATTAGGTACCATAATTTTAGTTAAGATTTTTGTAATTACCGTCTTTAAGAAATATTTTTCTCTCCTTCTTAGTAAATTAGAAAACTAAAAAATTATATATATAATTTTAAAAACTGTACAAGAGGGATTCAATCCCCAGAGTCGATTTGAAGTTAACCCAGATCAATACCAGGGAAGTAAAGGTTGCAACCATATTGTTATATTGTTCAGGAAATCGTGGAACTTTTTGAAATCGGATATTAATAGCAGTCTTTGCGGAACACCCTGTATTTAGGATGGATGCCTTGTGCATTTATATGACATGAGTGAAAAAGCAATAAATAATAAAAGTTTTTGTTCAATTATCTGTCATTAAAAATCACTTCTCGATTATTATTTATTCTCTTTGAGAATTCTTTTTTTAAATATTGAACAAAATCCATTGCCTCGTAATACCCAAATCGTATTTTCACTCATTTAAAAGTAGCCCCTTAATTTTCGAATTCAAAACACATAGTGAGAGCAAGGAAAACTAAACAACAAAGAGTGAAAAGAACAAGAATACAATGGAACCCAATGCTTCGAATTTCGTTCAAAGAAAGCTCTGAGGGGATCTGTTGTTGAGAGTTTTTAAGGAAATGAATTTCTCTGACATGTTAATTCATTTAGAAGGGGGAAGAAGCTAATTCCATTAGTTTGTACCACTCGGTATGTTCTACAAATTCTTTTAAGAAGTTATTGACTTAGTGTTTTTTTTTTCCCTCTGTAAACATTTTCTGATAAAAGCGGGGTCTTTCTATTGAATTTAGTCGTAGCATCGTTAAAGAGAATTGTTTTAAATGTTTATTAAAAAGTTGAAATGTGAAATGTCATAAAGTTTTATTTACTTATTCTATTTTAAAGAAGAATTATTTCCATAAATCAAACGATATTAGTCTTTAATTCATTTTTTGTCATACATTTCAAAGTTATGACTCAGTTTGAAAAGTAATTAATTTTAGTTTAAATTATTCAAACAAACAATAAATACATTTGTTTTTGATGGAATAACTTTAAAGGAAACTATTTTTATTATTGCTTAGATAGCACTAATTTTGAATTCTATTAAGCCTAAATAAATTCTGAAAGTAAAACAAAAAATTAAAAAACTCCTTTGTTTTATGTAAAATAAAATTTGAGAAAATTTAGTCATTATACAAAAGAACATTTTATGAATATTTGCTTTAACTTTAATTTCAGTGTCACTAGTTTCGTTTAAAATAAACTTCGCGCATTGTTTAAAATTTATAGAAAGCATCTCTTTTTTTCATATACTGGAAACGAAAAAATAAAGTTACTAAACAACCTTTATGCTATTTCCGTGAATTGTTTTCATTTTAAAAATCCTTACTTTTGAAAATAAGCACTTTAACTTTCATTTCTAGTTTCAAAATCATGTCTAATTTGTAAAAAGTCTTTCCTTTAAAAAAAAAACATTCGAAAGATTTTTACATAGAGAAAAAATTCTGGTAAAACTACCATACGGAATGGTAATGACATTTCTGATTTAAAAAAATGGAAAAAAACCTAATTTTGATACTAAAAACCAAAATATACGGTATTTAAATTATTAATTTCGTAATTTTTCCGTTTATACGGCGTACAAAAAATTTTGGCTTTTACAGTTATTTTATTATTTCCACATATTTAGTAAAAGATACAAAATTGAAAAGTAAATTTAATCTGATAAATCATTTTAATGTCATGCTTTAAGGTATCACGCTAAAATTACAAAATTTTACAACATTTACCTAACATTATCACACATTATGAAACCATATTTATTATTAATTTTAGTAGAATCTTTACTAAATGCTTCGGTAAAAATTACCAATATTTTTGGTGTTTCTATAACAGCCAGAAATGCGGTAAGTTTCACAATATTTCGGTAGTTTTGATCATATTTTTTCTCAGTGTATCCGGCAATTTACCGACAAAGTTTTTTTTCTTAGATGATGTTTTTCCTCTTCATGTTTCCATTTCTTTACAACGCTCTCATATCAATCCGACAATTTGTTCTCTGTTCTGTACATGCATTATTCCTTGAACATACGTAAATACTAGTAAAAGTTTTTCTCGAATCTGGATGTCCGGCAAAATACTTAATCTTTTACCATACCGGTTCCAAGTATCCGAAAAACATTTTATTAATTACCCATCCGGTTCAGGGTTACCGATAAAAACTGAATTTATTATTATGTATATACTGAAAAAATTGAATCCGAAAAAATTGAATTTATTAACCATCTGATTCCAAGTATCCAGCCGAGCATTCTAGCATTTATGCAAAAAAAAAAAATAATAGTCAAATAGTTTTCTATCTAACATATATTTTTGAACATATATGTAAATTTATTAACTATTAGTACTAAGCAAGTTTATTAAGCGCATGTAAATAATGCATTATTTTTACCTCTTTCAGCATGTCTTAAACTATATTTATAAGAGCTAACTAAAGAAATTAGGGAGATTACTATTTGGATGTACAGTCCTGGTTAAATTATTAGATGCACTATAAGATTCTATATAAAATCTTAATTATCAGGTGATACTATATAGCTTTATTGTTTTACGTAACTGACACCCGCTTGCATTTGTTACGTAGTGTAGAGTGGATACCACTTCTGGAGAACGCACTAGGTCTGCTCATCGGGACGACTCAGTGTGCAGCTCATTGGGGGAAAAAAAACGTTAGTGTATCAATTGGTTAAATTAGACGATATATAATATAAATTTAACTATAGGATAAATTAGACGATACACTATATAAATATAGAATATTTATTGTATCACGTATTATATTAGTATATTATAATAATTAGATCAAGTTATTAGACACACTGTTGTGTTTTAATAAATGCATGTTTTGCACTAGTTTATAAGCAATACTTTTATATTTAAACATACATGTAATGGGTTTTTATTCAGGAGATTTTTTATGTACTTACATACTTTCTCTTTTTATTTATTTATTAACGTAGTGCATTACAATGTTAACCAATTTATACAGGAGCGTAAACAAATGCAAACCGGTTTCATCCGAGTAAAAACAATAAAGCTGTATAGTATCACCTGATAATCTTATAGTGTGATAGTAGTCTTATAGTGCGTCTAATAATTTGGCCAGGGACTGTAAAAGGAATGACGTAAGATTTAGCCATGGAAACAACTGCTAAAGGTCGATTTATTAATGCATTCATTTTTCATCGAATCTACTCAAACTTTTTAAAGCATTACAGAATGCAGCCACTGTTAAACATAGAAAACGACTCTTGACTTCAATAATTCAGCTTACCGTCATGTTGCTGAAAAGGACGAATAATACGGTAAGTTGAATTCGCCAAAAAAGATAAAACAAAGAACGATAGATAATACAAAGTATTGGAAGTACAAATTAGTTCGATCCGTTTTAAAGAGATGGCTCTGCTGTTATGAATGTTTCATAGTGACAGCTGGTTTCGGTGGTTTCAGAGAGGTTAAACATCTGTCAATAATATTCAGTTTATATTGCTTTGAGTTTCATACAAAAACCCTGTTTTTTACTTTGTTGAATATGTCAAATTTTGTGGTAACTAAGCACCATTTGCTGGAGGTTTTATGTTTCTGCTTTAATTTGAAGAAAAGTGCAGCTGAAGCGCATCGAATTCTTGTAAAAGTTTACGGTGACAATGCTCCAACTGATAAATCATGTAAGGAATGGTTTCTACGTTTCAAGAATGGTGAATGAAGAATGGTAAATAGTTTTGTATATTATGAGTTGCTACAACCTGGTGATTTTACGGGCGATCGGTATAGGCTACAATTGATTCGTTTGAGCCATGCAAAGTTATTCTTCTGCATAATAACGGTTGCCCTGATGTCGCAAAAATCGTAATTTGGAAAAGCTCAAGTGGGATATTTTACCTCATCCGCTGTATTCGCTGGACATTGCTTCTTCTGATTACTGGTTGTTCCGACGGATGCAGCACGATTTGGCAGGTCACCAGTTCATTTCTTTCGAAGAAATTGAAAATTGGCACCTAACTTGGATCGCCTCAAACGACGAGACATTTTTTCGAGATGGAATTCGAAAATTGCCTGAGAGGTGGGGAAAAGTAGTAGCCAGCGATGGACAATGGACAATACTTTGATTAATCTGTTCATTCATTTTGCTCTGAAATAAATGCATTTTTGATCGCAAAAAAAAACCGGATCGAACGAATTTGTACACCCAATATATTAATTCTCATGGTTTATTTTTTTAATTATTCAATAAATATAAACTTAGTTTACTTGCAACGTTGTTTTAGTTTACATGTTTAGTTCAGAACACATCAGTTTAAGCCCTTTTTATTTATTTATTTATTTATTTATTTATTTATTTATTTATTTTAGAAAGTCGAAATTATTCCCGAACGTTGAACGCTAAGGGCAGTGGATTTACCTATTTGTTTAACTACTTATTCTTGATATTGTGAATCCAACCCAGTAGATAGTTAAAAGTTTCAAAACCTTGTGCTTATTTACTGGGTACCGTTTTAAGTACTTGTACTTTTACTCACAATTTTTTGAAAGTAGCATTATTTATCATTTGGTTATACACAACTACTTTGAAATAATATCACAAACACAGACTACTAAACTGAACTTTGCACAAATATCGTAAAACAAACTGTGCTAAAATATCGTAACATATTTCAATACTTTCTAATTAAAACCTACTACGAATACTATAGTTAAAACCTACTACGTATACTATAGTTAAAACCTACGAATGCATTTATAAAAAACAATCCCTGATTGCAAACCATTTAAGGCCTGAAGTTTGGGAATACATATATATCATATCGAATACATATATATATTTTTATAATGTATATTTACATCATTCTAATTTACTTTTTTTTATCTTTCCAAATACTTTTTTGTTTAAATGTTATCACTTATTATTACATTTGTTTTGATAAGAAAATGGCACCAAGCTAATCGTAACGTTTTGTTATGAAACAAATTTACAAATAAATTTTGAAGCCCTGAGTTCGTATATGTTATTTAAGGCCACTTGAGTATAGTTCCTATGTTAATTGTGCCCCTCCGAAAAAATAAACTTTTTATGGTGCATGAAATAGGAAGAAAATGATCGCAGCAATCTTAGTAGCCCAAGAGAAAAGCATTTCTCTTTCCAGAGGGCAGTGGTTCAAACCCAGGGTCGTTGTAATTTTTCTAAAAGAATTTTTTGCTCGTTGCTTTGAAATTATTCTCTTCTTTTTGCAGTATATTTTGATTGAATTTTTTCCCTACATTTTTTTAAACATATATATTTGCATGATATATTTTTTCATTTATTTCGTATATTTTCTAAACCGCTAATATATTTAATAATAATAACGATGGAAAATATCGTCATAACATGATATAATATAAACAAAGTAACATATGCCATTTATAAATTCTTTACTAGAACATTTACAATGATTATCAGTTGGAAATAAAAATTTAAATTTTGAAAATAATCTGGTTGATCTTCATCATATCCAGAATCCTTACAGGCACGTCATCGGTGAGCTTTTAATTCTGGACACAGTTCAAAATACCTTTTTTGCAAAAATGGACATAGCTCGAAATGCGTGTTTCAGAAAATGGACAGAGCTTAAAGTGCGTATTTCATAAAATGGATACAGTTTGAAATGCGTCGTTCACAAAATGGACACAGCCCGAAATGTGTCTCGGAAAAAGGGCATAGCTCAAAATTCATGTTTAGAAAAATGAACATAGCATTTCATTCCGTTTTTCAAACTTATTTAATGAGAATGGTTCTTTTTTTTAAAGTGTAAATTATTTTACCCAAATAAATTCGTAACGGAATATCGTTTTTTTTATGAATCACTTGTTACATTTGATTAATTCAATTTTTCGTGTAAAAAAAGCACGAAATTTCTCATTTAGTTGTTAAATTTCTATTAAACATTGAGCTCTGTGTCCCTTTTCTTAAACGCGCCTTTTGATTTGTGTTCATTTTCGTAAACACGCTTTTCGATTGTGTACAAAATAAGAACTTTAACGACGATCTTTAAGTCTCTGAATATTTCTAAGAAAAACGTAAGCAAAATAACGACACATTATTTTCTTGTCGTCGAATGGTACAGCTCATTTTTTTTCGCCGATTCGATGTAGTATTTATTTAATTTGCACATCTAGGGGTTGTAGTAGTTTTATTTGAGATCATTTCAATTTTTGAATTTCTTTTTTAGAAAAAACTTTGAGTAAATTTTCTTCAATTACATATCTTTGCAATACACTTCCAATTCTCAGAATAAATTAAAGTAATCGACAGACAGTAAAAAACTAAAATTTTGGATAAATTGGGGTTCGAACCTAATACCGATGAATTGAAAATACACACCTGTTTCTATTGTACCACGACCGTTTTGTTATACAGCATTTATTGGAATAATTTAGGTTAGCCTCAAAATAAATAACAAAATAAATAATGAATTCAAAATAATAATTATGATTATCTATTTTAATGATAAAAAAATATTAACAAAAGATTTATGCTTTCAAAAAAAATATCTACTTTTTTTTAAATTCGCTCATTAAAAAAAATTTTGATGTTGGGGTTGTAGTAGTTTTATTTGAGATCATTTCAATTTTTGAATTTCTTTTTTAGAAAAAACTTTGAGTAAATTTTCTTCAATTACATATCTTTGCAATACACTTCCAATTCTCAGAATAAATTAAAGTAATCGACAGACAGTAAAAAACTAAAATTTTGGATAAATTGGGGTTCGAACCTAATACCGATGAATTGAAAATACACACCTGTTTCTATTGTACCACGACCGTTTTGTTATACAGCATTTATTGGAATAATTTAGGTTAGCCTCAAAATAAATAACAAAATAAATAATGAATTCAAAATAATAATTATGATTATCTATTTTAATGATAAAAAAATATTAACAAAAGATTTATGCTTTCAAAAAAAATATCTACTTTTTTTTAAATTCGCTCATTAAAAAAAATTTTGAAAAATTTGAATTTTTTTTGTTAAATAGTATAATGTCATGAAAAATATAATTCATTTAATATTTATAGCTTTTTTTTAGTTTTCTTTCATTCAATATAAAATTGACATGAAAATAACTTTATTCAACATACGTAATATCTTGCGATATGTTCACGTTTTGTTTAATATTATTAAATACAATATCGTTTAGTCAGACTTCCTTCAAAATATAGCCACACCAAATAACTGTTATATATTTTCTTTTTATCGATTGATTAATTTTCATTTCTTTAATCAAGTTATCAACCCCTTGAATCTCTAACTATATTTACCGAAAACACGCAAACATCAATTGATGATGATAAACAATTGGCATGCATATTGATTACCGTCCGTTTTAAATAAATAAACAAAATATTCAATTTACCATTCGTCGGTAGCAGAAGGGGTCGACACAGGTAAAAGTCCATTTCGTCAGTCGCTGAAGGCAGTCGTCACTTTGTGGCAAATGCTTAATTTACCTTCCAAATTCGTGTTTATTTCGAATACGAAACCAGGGAAATGCACGGGAAGTGCGCTTTGTTTACATTATACCTGCCCACTCATAAGCCACATTTGGCATCGACTACGTAATTCATTGAGGTGACGGATTAAAGCCTCTCTTTAACCGCACGCCATCTTAAAACATTCCATCTCGCATCAATCTTTCGAATGTCAGATCTACATTAGTTTTGAATCGTACACGAGCCATCGGGTGGGATGGATTTGAAATTCCTCTTGAAATGGCATTTAATTTGGCAGGAGTATTAATTTTCGAGTGATTTTCCCACTTCTCTGCGTTGAACTTGATGCACAGAAAACAAACGATTCGAGGTGGTGGTTTTGAAATTTGGAATTTATCTGAATTTTTGAAATCATTCTTTTATGCTTTCAGCATTGAGTCTTTTTGGTGATGAATAGTCATCGTTCATAGTTCGATGACATCTTTGTAAAATAATTCCTTTGCATGGTTGATTGTATTTTCAAGTGATTTATTATTGCACTGTAAGAAAACTGGTGTAATATCTGTATTGTATATGAATTGGTGTAATTGTATATGAATATGATGCTGAAAGACCTAAAAAATTGTATGAAGGAACACTTCATACCGGATTAACGCCAAATCGAGCTTTCATATAGAGTTTAAAGCGTATAATTTAAATCTAAACACTTAAATGTGAATAATCTTGCACCAAAATCTCATAACACCCATACAAGAAGTATTTTCACTTCCGAAAATGCGAATGTTGGAGCTCTTTGAATTTCAAAAATTCAAAAAACGTGGAGTAAAATATCGCGAGTAGTTTGTTTACTATCTGGAATGAGGTGATGAAGGTTTGTTTTTGCTTTCAACGCTTTCATCGAGGGAAACGAAAATATGTCATCAAATACGAATGCATGCTTTTAGTTGTGTTTAAAAGGTAGTTTTATTTAAGTAAAGATTACTAGTATATAGTAAGGGTAGTTATATTTTGACTTTAAAATCTTTGATTACAATAATAATTGATTTTATAATGTATAATTTCTATCGTCTTCCATTTTGTTAAGCCTAATTCGAATTCGTCTTCCATTTTGTTAAGCCTAATTCGAATTCGTCTTCTTCTTCTATGCCTTTGATTAACAAACTAATTTCGATATGAAAATTAGTGTATAAATGCATTATAAATTAATGTTTCTTACTTTAAGTTGTATTGTAAAAATAACTTTACCTAATTTTTATGTGCATCTTATCTCACTCAGTTACAAATTTTAGTGTCATTGAACAACAAAAATGGTGACGGCTACTTTACACCAAGTAGTGTAAAAATACATAGGGGCAGTGGAACGCTAGTTCCAAGATCTAGGTATGGCGTTTTACCACACCAGGTTTCCATAATTTCGGTTGAAAAGTGATAAATCGATAGTTGCCACCATTTTCGGTGTTGAGATACATTAAAATTTTTTACAATTTATTTGATTTTTATCATTTGTATTGATCATAGTAGTGGAACTAATTTATTACCTGTTGCTTTAAACTCGATGACCAAATGCAAACAATCTGAGGTAATAGTTTAACGATTTGGAATTTATCTGAGTTTGTTTTTTTTTAATCACTCTTTCATGTTTAGAAGAGTTTTGAAGTTATAGTTTAAAAGATTTGGAGTTAATTTGAATTTCTTTAAAATCACTCTTTTATGTTTCGAAAATTGGTTTGTTTTAGTTATAAATAATTCTTACTTATTTCGTTGACCTCTATGTTGAAAGTTAGTTTAAATTCTTTTGCATGATCAAATGTATTTTTAAGTTTCCTTTGCTTGATGCGCAGAAGCAAACAACTTTCGCTAGTAGTTTTAAGATTTGGATTTAATCTAAGTTTTTGAAATTATTCTTTTGTGCATAGAAAAAAGAACTGTAACTAATAAATCGTTATTTCATTGATTAATTAGATTTCTGTTGTAATACAGAAAATTTATTTTAATTCATACGCACGGTACTTGTTTGTTAAAGAAAGAGGCGAAGGAGAGAAAAGATTGTGGGATAAATGTTCATCTACACTGGTTTTATTCCTAACTCGGCTAGCATTAATAAATATTGCTTAACATTCTCTTTGAAAAACACATTTGAGTCAGAGCTTGAAAACAATTCAAAACCAATTGTTAATATAAAGCAGATACTGGTTGCTTTTGTTGCATTGATATTTACTTTGGACTAATTAAATTATTGTAATCGTAGATAAACACTAAATTACTAAAACTTTTGGCGACTCTTCCTGCAGGTCTCGCCATGCCAATAGGGTTCACGACCCACAGTTTGAGAAACTCATATATTTATAAGTTACTCTTGTAACGGTAAGTATATGACGAAATTTTCAAAAATAATTTAGGCAAACCTGTTCTTTTCATTATCCTTTCGAAATCCGCATGTCTAATAAAAGCAAAATATTAATTATCAGCTCAAAAAAATTTTAATTAAGAAATCAAACCAAAAATGAAAATAAAGTTCATTTTTTTCCAAAAAATAAAGCATTTTTATTTTTTAATTAAATAAAGACAACTCATTTTTTTTTCAGTTCGAACCAATAAATCATATTTGAAATTAGTTTTAATATTACATCTCTGAATATCTGTAATTTAATTTTTTAAATGCATCTCTGTATAGCTAAAAATAAATTTTTATGTGCATCTCTGTTTACCCGCAAATTGATTAAATGTGCCTCTCTGTACATCTATAAATTAATTTCAATGTGAACCTCTATATATCTGCAAATAAGTTTCAATATTCATCTCTGTATATCTTTAAATTAATTTTAATAAGCATCTCTGTATGCCTGCAAATGAATTTTAATATGCATCTCTGTATATCTGCAAATTGATTTTTGTGCGCACCACTAAATATCTGCATATTAATTTTAATGTGCATCCCCGTATAACTGCAAATTAATTTTAGTATGCATCTCAGCATTCTTGAAAATTATTTTTAATATGCATCTGAAGAAAACTTTAATTATTTAATAAAATATTGATGTAGTCAACAATTGTGTCACACTTTACTCTAGTCAGTTTTTTCATTTGACCACTTTCATCTTTTGACACCTCTCGCTTCCAAACTTTGAGTTTTGAAGATAAGATCAATTCAAATTTAATACATACTTTTATGAATGTTCGCTAACAAAAAAATTAATTTTTGAATTTATGTCACACGTGTTGAAAGTTCATGTAAACATCCACTAAGGTAGGATGAGAGGAATCATAAAAATGAATGTTTATTTAATTTGTCATGTTTATACAAATTAAGTCTCGTCTCGTATGATAAATTTTTGAAACTTTAAAACGTCATTAATCAGCCAAGCAATTGAAAAGTGAAAATGACTAAGTTATGCCAGTTTATTTTATGTTAGGCCGCAAAATTACTATGTTTGCTATTTTTTCAAGAAGGGTTATATTTATTTTGGTACTTTTTTAAAGTTTTCAGAGTAAAAAATATATTTATTAATAAAAAGTTTTGAATTTTCAATGTGTGTGTCTAGTAATTAGTCTTCGTAAACTCTAAAGCAGTGTTTCCCAAAGTGTGGTACGCGTACCACCAGGGGTACGGGAACAGTTTAGCTGAGGTACGCGTTCTTATGCAAAATATCTTGCAATAAACGAAAATTTCGAAAAAATTTATTTCAAAACAAACATGAAAATTTACGATTAAGTATTTTTCTATTATCTATTTTTTACAGAGTTAACAATTAATAATTATTGGTGTCAACAGCCAGTCGTGATTTTTAGCATTTATGCAATTTTTTATAGTAAAAAATACATTCATTTTTCATTAGTGGTACACAGCATTACGAAGAATTTAGAAATGTCATAAGTTATAAGTTTGGGAAACACTGCACTATGGAAAAGCACCTTCAAGCACTTTTTAAAAACGCTGCGCACCATGAATAAGTTGCGGTACTTTGTTGTTTCTTTCGGCTTTTTTTTCTGTATATTTATAAGACTTTTTATTTTCTTTTTTTCAGGCTGATATGCCAGAAGAAGAACAAAATGGCAGGCCACAAAGCATCGGGGACGACAAATCCGTTGACACTACTGATCTCAATTTAGGATGACTGTTGTAAATGTAAGTTTCGGAGACACTGCTCTAAAGACTCATTATTTGTTTATACTAATCATGTATATTATGTAAAACATTATTGGTACATATGTATATCGTCATCAAACCAATGAAATTTCTGAACTGAGATATCAATCAAAAGAGGAGTCATAAGCATGCAAAAAGGAACAATATCTAATATGTCTTTAAATTTTTCTCCCAAACTATTTCCAGTTATACTTATATAATGCACTGGGTGGATTTTATTATTTTTTTAAATCCTTTTTAGGGGAGATTCTTTATTTCGTTTTTAGTTGGATTTAATCCTTGTTGTATCTTCTAACTCCCAAATATGCAACTGAAAATTACTCCCAAAATTACAAAAATGTATGTCATTTTTCAGAATCACTCATTTTTATGGTACTTATGTTGAATGACGTTTCTCAGTTAATTATATATTTTTTTTTTTTCAAAATGATTGTTTTGATACTTTTTTCATTCGTTTTCGAATACTTTTTAAGTAACAATTTTCGAATACTTTTTTTAAGTAACTCTGTACCCTATTCACTGACGCTTCCCAACCTCAAAAGATAGCTATGCAATCTTATATGTTTTGCCTTGCAAACCATGCTCATTTCGCTCGTTCCGCTACCGAATCCATAAAATCCATTTGAAACGTGTTTAAGAGTAGTTTTTAAGAATTTGTATCGATTATTAAAATCTTTAAAGCTAATTCCTCTTTAAAAAATTTATATTTATAATCAATAATACATTTTTGAAACAAAAAATTTTCAAATAAAATAAATGACATGCAATAGAAACAAAACAAAAAAAAATAATTATGCTTTTAAAAAGTAATATGTACGAAGGCACATCTCCAACGCAATCTTTCAGTTATACGTATTTTGTAACTTCTGATCTTCGAGCACGCTTTTTTTTTATTATACTTGAAAAGCGTAACAGCACGGCAAATAATAATTTTTCAGTGAAAAACAATGAATAAAATTATTATGAATTATTAGCTAATAGATTTGTTTTAGCTTTTCGTTGTTGCTGAGAAATAAGAGTTTTTATTCTGGAATTTGAAAAGTGTTTAGGTTTTCATGCTTACGACAGCTCCCATGCTTGATATTTCATTTCTTTGTTGCCAACACGATAAAAATCAAAACTTTGTCTTCGTGTAAGAAAAATATGGCAACCATACATTTCAAACTCATCTCCTTAATAGTAGTGTTTCTTAGAACCCAAAGCACGAAAGGGCTTTTAATGCATAGTATTATTAATTAAACTTTGGGTGCAAAGCAATTTTTGAAATGCATTGCAAATAGATATATTTAAAATGCTTTAAAAATATATGGCTATTTACTCTACTATAAATTTTAAATAGTTGGACATGACAGGTAACCATGCGTTTCAATCGGCTACAGTAGACGCCATGAAATAACATAACTGCTACCTAGTTTTGTTTACAAAACTTTTGTACAATTTTCATTTGTCCATTGAAATGTGATGAGCTTAAATTAATCTAATAGTTGCACTTAAATTCGATCCAGAATCATAAACTAAATGAAATTCTATACTTCGTTCACTCTATTTCTTTTTATGACGTCACTAGCATCGGAACTTGATCAGTTTTATGTGAAATGCAATTTCACACTCCAACAATTTACTACTCTTAAAATAATTTTCGTTAAGTTTTAAATCCATAACGAATCAACGCTTCTGTATTTATGGCATCAAAAGATGATTTAACGAAGCAGGCGTATGCCAAACTGCTTTTCAATAAATAACATCGTCTGCTTTTGTCGATAAAAGAGCTCGTTAGCATACTCGATTGCTTAGTTATATGACCTATCTGCTGGCAACACAGAATACGGATTCGCTTCTTCACTTCGCTTCACTGTTGGGGGAATATATTAAATCCATAAATGAGACATAGTTCTAACATAACTCGGCAACGTTTATAATGAATTCACTTTGACTGATGCGACGCAGATATTAAAGAACTTTTAAAAAGAAGACTAACGTTCCGTTTGAACCGTAGAAAGCCTAAGAAGGAAACTTTTGTGATTTTTTTTTAAGATGGAAATTATTAAGTTAAAATAATAGGTTATTAAAAGAAATCCGGCTATAAGTGTGCTAAAAGAAATAGACTAGAAAATATATGTTGTATTGAGTTAATGGTACTTATTTATTATCCGTATTTTACTAGAGCTGTGCAGTAATATCGTTAAATATCGATATTTTTTAAATATCGTAATGAAATAACTTCAAAAAATATTTTCAATTTGTCGTGGATGTCATCTCTAACGAAAGATAGCAAAATTTGACTAAAATTGACCACGATAATATCGTGATATTTACCAAGAGCAAGAAATATTGAATATGACATATTGATCATTATCGTCAAAGATAATTATCAAATACAATATTGTGATTGTTAATGATTATTGAGACGGTAGTATCTTAAATGTTATTATTGCAACGTAGCACAGATGGTCAAAGTTTAAATTGAGCTCGTTTAAAATTGTTTTTAAACTCATTTGTAATATATAGCACTTCGTTGGCAGTATTTATAGCACTAAGCATTGTGACGCAAAATTTAACTTGAACTGTAAAACAGTTTTAGTTAAATGACTGTTTTGAAATACGACACTTAATTAAAATCAAATCAAATAATGCACTGTGGAAAATTCAGAATGGTAAAAATTACCGGCTTTCATGGTGCCGATGCTTTTTACCGTAAAACGCATTTTTACTGGAACGTGTTACGGAACAAAAAATCTGATATGCCGGAATTTTCACTGTAATAATTACCACAAAATCACTGAATCACTCTAATTAAATAGATATTAACTCTAAAAATCCCGGTATAATATTTTACGAAAAAAAAAATAGATTTTACTGTAAAATAGATGATGCACCCAAAGTGCTGGTACGTTGCGTAATTTGATCCGAAATTTTTTACAGTGTGGAAACGTTAGTCAGTTTTTGTTTGAATGGTTAAAGATCGAAAAATGAAAAAAAAAGAAGAAAAATTTTTAAGTTCATTTTGGAATTCGGTATAGAATTCTATGCAAGCATATGATGTATTTTTCAAACAAATATTCTAAAAAAATGATAAATTCATTAATGAAAGAATATTAGGATTTTTTATCCGATTATTCTAGAGTTAACCGAAACGTTAAATGTAAATATGCCAAAAATATTGTAAAATATTCTAATTTAATAGTTTAAAGAATTTTGTTCTGGATCTTTATTCCATTGAAATGCGTATCATCTACTATTCTATTAATTTATTATAATTATTCTAGCCGTCCTTGGTGACCAGATTGGCCACCTTTCAAAATTTTCTTTGACAACATACAAACTTTAATCTTAACCAAGACGAATGGACAGCACAACTGTATTTAAACATTCTATTAAACAACTGTATTTAAACAATTCTTCAACCCCTCTTCCAATCCTAACTCCTAAATTAGTTTCAAACAATATAAAAAAAACCCAATTTTTCACTATTTAACTGTTGCCCGCGTGGAGGTACTTATCCAATTTCAACTGTTTTCAAGTGATATCTGTAATATTGTCAAAGTTCTTTATGTATTGAATTTTAATAATAATTAAAACTTTATTCGACAACCATTAAATCACACAAACCCTCATAAGTATGAGTTCAGCTTGGTTGGCAGAAGAAGTATTAAAATTAATTTTGATAGAAAACTCATCGCGATGCTACCGAAATGTTTACAGTAATAATTATCACTGAATCACTTTAATTAAATAAATATTAACACTGAAAAATATTGCCATAAATATTAAAAAATATTATAAATTACCGTAAAATATTACATCAAAATAATAAAATATATTTATAAAAAATATTATAAAACTACACGTTATTTAACATGTTACATGTTATTCGACTGTTCTTCACGACATAAGAAATTGGCTTACACTGAATATAAGGGAATAATTAAGAATTATTTATTCGTGTTTACATCAGCCAATTCGTTTTTCCAAGACATGTTTTGTCGAATATGTTTATTTAACCCGCAACTTTTTATGCCTTTTTCGGCTGCGAATATTTAATTTAAGAAATGCGAAACCAAATACTTGCAATACTTTAACTGTTTAATGATGTTTTATTTTCTCTAAGAAATTAAGTTCATCGAAAATACATTCCCTTCCTTTGAAATAACATCAATGTTTCACGAGTCTGCCTTCGCATGTGAAAGTGTAATCGAAGTGATTAATCATCTATTTTTTGTAATGGTTATTTTATATATTAGTTATCGTAATTTCTATTAATGCTCAGCTGCAGCCATAGGGTAATTTTTATCGCATTCATTGACGGACCCTCGAAGATACATCAAATGCGTAAAATTAGTTAACTATTACAGTGTTACTATTCTAAACTAACGTTAAAAGTTGTTGCCAGGAATCACTACAAACTACCATTTTTTTTTTTTTTTTGGATCGCACTACTTACAACGCTGCTTTTTTAAAAAAAGTAGTGCATTACACTAAAACTACGGAAAAAGTAGGGACTACAGCTGTTTCACTACTTGCAGTGCGCTACTTCCGGCATCTGAATTTGGAGGGTTGTTATTTATATTTCTGGCCTAATAATGAAAAAACAAATATGTAGGATCGAAATTGGTTTTATTGTTTTTCAAAATATTCTCCATGATGATGAATACACTTTTGCATGCGTTTGAACCAATTTTCAAAGCACTTTTTCCAGTCCGATTGAGGTAACTCCAAAACATGCGTTTTGAATGCATCAACCGCTTCTTCGGGGGTCGAAAATCGTTGTCCACGTAATTTATTTTTGATGTGTGGGAATAAGAAGAAGTCATTGGGTGCCAAATCAGGGCTGTACGGCGGATGACCCATCAGTTCGATCTTTCGCTCCCGTCAGAAATGCCTTTGTTTGAGTCGATGTGTGAGAGCTCGCATTGTCACGATGAAGAATGATTCGCCTGTTCTTCTGTTTTTTTAGAATTTCTCCGATGACTTCTGGCAAACAAATGGTCGTGTACCATTCAGAATTGACCGTTCTGCGTTGCTCTAACGCCACTGTTGCCACATGACCGTTAATGCCGAAGAAACAGGCAATCATTTGTTTCGATGTGCTTCTTCCTCGAACAACTTTTGTTGGTTTTGCCTCGTCTTGGAAGACCCATACAGTTGATTGCTGTTTTGTTTCCGGCTCATATGCATAGATCCATGATTCGTCACCTGTGTAGATGTTATACACAGCCTTTAATGTACCTTGAACGTATTTTTCCAACATTTCCTTGCACCAATCGACACGAGCCTTTTTTTGAGCGTTTGTCAGATTATGCGGGATCCAACGCGAAAAAAAAAATTTTACGCTCAAATGTTCATGCAATATTTTATTGATGCTAGTCATACTAATGTCCAAAGACGCCTCTATCTCACGGTATGTCACATGACGATCTTGCTTTATCAGTTCACGCACAACATCGATCTTTTCTGGCACAATAACGGATTTTGTACGACCTGCACGGGATTCGTCCTGGATCGAACATCGACCACGATTAAATTCGTTATACCATTTTTTTACAGTGCTGTAGGATGGCGCTTTATCGCTGAATAAAGAATTAAGTTCATCGAAGCACTCTTGTCTTGACAATCCACGTCGAAAGTTATGAAAAATAATGGCACGAAAATGTTCACGATTCAATTCCATTGTTTGAAAGAGAAGAACTTTTCAATTTACTGTCAACAACACAAATGAAGCTAAAATGGTAAATCGTCTGCTGAATTTATGTTTAAAAATATCAAACTTTCGATTAAAATCGTCTGCGGTCGCCTAGCAACACTTACTGTTGCCAAGGCCAGAAATATAAATAGCAACCCTTTTATACTATTTTTCACAAATGGTAACCTCCGTCACCAATAAATGGTATAACGATATGAGGCACCATATTATTTTTTTATGTTAAAAATTTCTACAGCCTTATGTTAAAAATTTCTGCAGCTTTATGTTAAAAATTTCTACATTTATGTTCAAAAATAATTCAAAATAATTACTTCGTAACCATTTTTTTTTGTTTGAATAAAAATGCTAAATTATTTTAAATAATTACTTAACGTATAACTAACAATTCAACACTACTTAAAAATACCAGTACTTATTAAAACAATCTAACCTACATCCGTGGCATCTAACAAAATGAATAATAACTTCAGTGTTGCCAATAGGTAAAGAAATACTCGAGTTTATAGTGCCACAAAAGAAAAATATATTTTGAGATAATTCTTAGAGTTTGTTGTAACTGTCTTTACTAAAATTAATGATTATTATTTTAACACTAGATTGCCCTAGGAAGTCATTTTGACTGCTTTTTAACTTCAATTAGCAAAACAATGGTGTCACAATTTCTTAGAATTTTGTGACTTTTTTGCTCAACGTATAAAATTTTTTTTATTGTTAATATTTACTAATGGCTTGTTATATAACTGTAAATAATATAAAAATATTAAAAATTAATTTTAAATAAATTTCTTTACACATTAGTTATTCTTTCACAATCCAATCATTTTTACTGATTTTGGGCAATATAGGTTTCAGTCTTTCTAGTGTTAATGAGAAAGTGCTAATTAATTCTGCTTCAGAATTAATTCGAAGGGCTTGGTGTAGCGTTCAAATAAATAGGCAAAGAAATACTCGAGTTTATAATGCCCTATAAAAGAAATATTTATACATATAATTCTTAGCGTTTGATGTAACTGTCTCTACTAAAAGTAATGATTGATATTTTTAATGAGATATTCTTAATTCTGTTTCAGAATTAATTGTAAGCGCTTGGTGCAGCTTTCAGATAAATATTCAAAAGATTGCTATTTTAATAGGTTAGTTTAAGAAATTCTGATGCAACTTTCGAAGAAATATGCTAAAAGTATTGAGTCATATTTGAAAGGGATAGTTTCAGGAATTTTGTTTCAGAATTAATTCTAAGCTTTTGATGTAACTTGCAAATAAATATGCTAAATGCAATGGTAAATGTATTTTAATGTTATAGTATTAGGAATTTTGTATGGAATTGATTTTAAGCATTTGATGTTACTCTTAAATAAAAATGCTAAAAAATAATAATATTTACATTTTCACGTGCAACTCAAAAATTCTAAACTGCACGTCAATAATTTTTTTCTCTCCTGTTCCTCTCCTGCCAAGTCACGATTTATCCTTCTCCCTTAATTTCGATTGAAATCTCGGAATAAATGTTTTTCTCTTTCCAAACGGAAACGATTTCGATTGAAAATCGCTTTAACCTCTTTCCATTCTTTCACTTTTTGTTCTTGTTTTGTTCTAAAAAGGAGGACAGACCCGGTCAAAGTGTGCTAAATTGGATTACTCCCCTTGACTTTTGCGAAACAAATTGTTTCTTCAAGAAGAATTTCTCCGGAAATTCCTCCAATAATCTTTTACGTTGAGTTTTTTTTTTTTTTTTTTTTTCCTCGCTAAAGGAAATAACTAATCATGCACGTGAAATCGCCTAAAAAGCTTAAAGAAGCTTTGAAAACAACTTGAGAAATAAGAACCTTTCTACTTTTACTAGGTGGCAATAAATTTCATGTACTTTTAGGAGAAACGTTTATTTTTAATTTTTGCGTGATAGCTATGTGCTAATTTTGTTAGAATAAAATCAAATGGTTTATAAAAATAGCACCAATTTGGGAAATTTACCTGTGGATTTCAAAGCATTTTATAGTTCGCAAAAATACGCAAACGTGAGTAACTTTTGATTTAATTATTGGATTTTCTCGTAATAAGATTATATAGAGCAAAATTAACGGTCTCACATTGGTTAATATTAACAAATGGCGGCTAAAACAATTGTCTACCAACCGGATCGTCAAAAATGCTTCTTATTTATGTGCATTTAATTATAGCTTTTTTTAAAAATGTATAGAAAGAGCCGCTGTGTATGAAAAGATAGAGCTTTCACCTCCCAATGAAATGACACAGGTTCAAATCCCAGCTGTGGTGACCTACCACAGTGTTGACGTAAATTATCCTCCGTGATAGACAGATCATGGGTTAGAATTCCTTTACCGTCGGGTTAGCCGTGGGAGGTTTTCCTTTCAATATAACGCGTGTTTATTTCGTCAAAAATCCCTCAACAAACGCTAGTTTGTCCCAATGTTTAATCCAGGAGTTCGGTTGTTTTCTGAGCTGAAATCAAAATTACAAGGCTACGGAGTTGCATACTGATGAAAACTCTTTATAGAATTCTCTGTGGCCAAAACGTACATTTGAGGATGATTTTACATTTTTGCATTTTCTCTATATTTCTAAAACTACATAAGGAACCAATAACTTCATTAAAATTCATTAGTTTCACGATAGTTCTATAAAAAAAAAAAAAAAGATACATTTCAATAACTTTTTATTTTCATATCATTCGATGTAAAAATGATATTGCAAAGGTTGTTATATCATTTTAATATTATGTATTGTAACGAATATCTGAATAAAAACAATTAAGATAACAACTCTGGCCTATTCAAAGAGTACTTCAGGGAAAGCAATTACGCAAATGATCACTATCCAATCGCACCTGCACTCTTTGGCTAAAGTAATCCTGTATTTTGTCACATAAGAGACCACTACCTATCTCTAATTGATATAATTCGAATTAGGCTTGTTCCCTGATTTATTTTCATTTCTCCAATACTCTTTGACAAAATTGTAATTAAACCATAAAATGTCTGTTTAGGGGGGGGGGGGGGGTAAAGGTAATATTATTGATAAATCATTTTTCTTAAAAAAAGATCAGAGCCGCTGTAGGTGGCAACAAATGAGACATTTTCCCTCGCACTACTAGTTAAATTAAGAAATATTCAAATTGCTTGTAAAAATGTAAATTTTTTTTTAAAATTATTTTTAATATTAACTTTCTTTTCAAAGGATGTGGTAAATGTATCATACCTTTCTTGTTTAAAAATGGTATGCACTCTTTTTCTGGAAATCCTTTATTTTCGAGATAAAACATTAGCAATGACTTATGTTACACATCGAAAATAGTACCCTCGAAAGATGGGTTAGCCTAGTTGGCAGGGCGCTAGACGCACGTTCATGAGAGCGGGAGCCCGAATCCAGCCTCTCAAAGACTCCCCCTGTAGTAAATGGTGACTGGTAGGGGAGAGTGGGGTCAATTGTAACAGGGTACGATTGTAACAGAGCAAAAATTTCGAGTGTCGGGTTCTAGATTTGGTTCCTAGGTGGCGCACAAGGTGTATTTAATAAATCTACAAGAACACCCCTGCTGGCAACCATTTTTATGTACTTTTGAAAGAGTTACATCACAAAAGATATTTTCACGCTACGTAAGTACTTTTTTTGGTATTAGAATATTATATTGTAACAAAGTAATTTTGTTTAAACAAGTAAAAATTATTAACCGAATATGTAAGTGAACACCTTAATTAACATTTCAAAAGAAAAGATTAGTTTTGTTCATTAACTAGCATTGTTTTTAACAAATGAAGCTGAAATGGCGTCTTGGGGACGATTGTAACAATAAGTAAAGGGACGAATGTAACAGCTGAAAATAAATAATCTTATGCTCAAACACCATTACTTAGCTCTTTAAGAACCACCAATAATTTCCTATATCATTTATATTATGTTGCATGTGCATTATTTTATTTGTCACCTTTCACAGCATAAATTAAAAATTTTAACCCCTTAAAGTTAAAAGTTTAACCCTTTAGGTCTCTGCTCATTTTTATTTTTACTCCTAAAATATCACTACTATTTTGATCAATAAAAAAATATATCACAACTATGATAATATGTATAATTAACTATGTTTTAGTTGAATTTATGAACTGTTACGATTGACCCCGTAAGTGGGGACAATTGTAACAAGTGCACGACTGTCAAAAATTGTTAATAACTAATATAACATTTAAAATAAGGTATTTTTTTTCTAGTCTACTTTACTCGTCTGTCAATTAATACTAATAATATATTGGATTTTTGTTAGTTAAAAATAGTTAAGTAAAAAATTTTACAATTGAATCCACTCTCCCCTACACGTTAAATCTATCGGATTACAATGTCCTCCAAGTTCCCTTAAAGAATTATGCCTCTGGAGGTACTGAGTTGGAGATTGATCGTTGTCTACTTCAGGCCAAAATTACGATCTGTAGATGTATGATTGGACCCACCTAATGAAAGGGTGTAGTAGAAGTCGAATTCCTGGCTATAGATGACACCACTGGAAAACAAGAACAATCTCACACCTTGTCTTAATGGCCTACGACAACAACAGCAACAGCAGTCCCGGACCAACAAATTACTTTTTTTTTACCTGTGCAACATTAGTTTAAAGAGTCATTTGACCTATATACTAATATCGAAAAAAATTTCATTATTTATCAATTTTTTTCTGTAATTCACCTAGTTTTTAGTAAAGTAAAAGGCTACTTCATTTTATTTTAAAACCGGTGTTGAACAGTCGACCCGATTCTGAGTTTAAGACTGCCAATGTTCAAATCGTCAGCCTTGTAAGTTTGGACCCAACCCAGAACACAAGGGAACTCTTGAATCAAGCATTGGGACATTCATGGAACTAACTGCATTTGCATCGCCCGGAGATGAAAACTACGAAAATCTGACAACGGCAAGGGGATTCTTTACGTACAGCCACGTTATTACGCCCGTTTTCGCCAGAAGCATGAGGATCGCTATATCGAACATTGACTGTAAAATTATTTGTAAAGCATAACAAGCATTCAAAACAAAGTAGTCACTTATATAAGGGGGACATTGACAAACTCATCGAAGTCAATTTTTCAAACACCATTCATACTCGCTCAACAGCTTATGTTCTATTTCCTCTCTGTCATCTTTACGCAATATTCACGCATGTATTACGCACGTGTTTGTCACATAAATTTAGACGTTTTACACATGTTTTGTTAATTTTGGGTGTGACCACCATCTTCTTCTGCTAAAATAGGGGTGTTGGATTTAAGGTAACTATCCCGTATATTAGACACATTTTCTCTATTACCGAGTCAAAAATTTTTATGGTTTTCCATTGATGAACCAACATAATCTTGATGTCAACCATCAATAATTCCATAATGAATCATTATATATTTGATAGTACCCAACATAAGTAACCATCACCCCAAAGTAGGAATTCGGACTGATTTATGATGGTCCAACATAAGAATAGCAACTTGTGGTGATGGTTTGTTCATGTTGAACCATCAGAAATTTCCATCATAGTTTCTTAGAAATCAAATGTTAAAATGATCATGAACCACCATCACCCCAATGTAGGAATTTGAAGGGATTTTTGATTGTCCAACATAAAAAAACCAAATTGTTTTGATGGTTCATTCCTGAGAACCAACAAAACCATCATAGAAATGTATAGTTGGAACCATCATGGACCATCAAGGATCATCATGGATTTTTGGACGATGAGAATTAAACTTTGCTTGGGGGTTAACCATCATATTATTAAAGTAGCAGTTTTAGTAGAAGATTTAGTTTGTTGGCATATTAAAAACCATAAACGCATAATGGAAAATGTTGGATGATGGTGACCATCAAATGAAGTTGGACCACCATGAATAGCACTGAAACCAACATAAACCATTAAAATGTTTTGATGGGACCATCAAGAATTTTCACTTGGATAGGGTTATATATGGAATGGCAAGAGGAGTAAATATGCGCCATGATTTTGTTCCACTCCTATTTTGAAGAGATTTTTAATCACCATTGTGCCTGAATGTGTCTGAATTGAGAGCTTTGTTCCTTCCTTCAAAACACGGGTGCTTGTGGACTTATTAGCATGAACCTTAAATTCATAATAAAATGTCTTACAGCATTTAATTACATGATCTCATAACACTCCCAGACATATGATTTGATATGCATCCTTATAATCTCGACCTAAGTTTGTAACCACTGTTCTGAATCACCTGCTTAGATTACTTGCATGAAACTTCTTCTTCAAATAATATTTATTTCCCTCCAAAAATAATGTGATTTATTTAATCAAATTTGCAACAGCGAGAAGTTGACATACTTCATTATTAGAGGAATTGATATCGTAATCTTATTTAAGTATGAACAATAGGGAAAATGTACAAATGGCACCAAAAAAAAGCCTCATTACAACTTCCCGAATGGCAACGTTAGAAAATCGACCAATGATTGCATCCAAAAATGTCACATGCCAAATCTAGCTGAGGTGGCTCAACATATAGCGCTTTTAAAAACGGAAACAATAACCAGAGTGAGCATTATCAGGTTGTTCAATTCAGCTGCGGCAAAAATAAAAAATAAACAACTTAAAAAAAAAAAAATGCTGTTGCCAGACATAGAATTTTTTGAAAGTTAACTTAGCAACATAAATCAAAATTATGATACCTGAGCGCTTGACGTAACAAATCATTAAATTCTATAAGTGTTGTATCGCCAATATGCCCAAATTAACAATTGCTATTTCAAATTAATATTGAAATGTACAGGTTTAGAATTTTCTACAGTGAAAAGTTTTCGGAACTTCAGTATTCAAAAAAGTATACAAAAGCTAGACGTTAAGAACGTATCCAATGAGCGAGCAAAGCGAGCATTGGATGGCGAAGCAATCCGAAATAACTGCGAAAGCAGTTCCGGGGGTTGGTGAGCGCCAGCGAGCAGGGGGCAAAGCCTCCTAGTTTATTTATATTCCAGGGAATAAAACAATTCTTTTTTTTTCATACAACACGAAACATTATTATTAGAGAGAAAAAAAATTAATTATTAAAATAAAGTTGAAGTCAAAGCTATCTTGGCTAATCACTTACCGAAAAATATATAATTTCTCATTTTTTGATGTTAAAGTATAAGAGTATAACATTTTTGCTTTAATTAAAAATTAGAAAAATCAAACTTTTAATTTATATATATATATATATATATATATATATATATATATATATATATATATATATATATATATATATATATATATATATATATATATATATATATATATATATATATATATATATATATATATACAGGATACAGGGCCCGTGCTGAGGATTTCTAATTATTTGCTTAGTAAATTAGCCAAATATAAAAAGTATTCACCAATTTTTGAATGTCATCACCAAATGCAAGTCTTAAAGAATTTTTATGATTTTTTTTTTCCTATAGATAACTATTTTTCAGTATTTTGTTTCAGGCTCATATTATTTGATCCCAATTCTAATTGGTTATGCAGTGCACCTACCAAAAATGACAGTAGTTAAATAAAAAAAATACTGATTTGTTTAGAAAAATTAATTTGGACGTAATTTTGAGGATCGAGTTAAATTTATATTTTTCTTTCCTGTGGAAAAAAATGATTCGCCAATACTTTCGCCACAGCATAATTTTATTCTCCAAATTTACGATTTTATCACATTTGGCAAGACCGCGAATGTTTAGCGCGGGCCCTGATGTATGTATAATTATTATTTTTATTTAGAAATTTTTCGTAAGTTCCTAGCTGATTAAATAAAAAAAAGGTCTAGAAATATGTTGTTGTTTTTTCAAGATTCTTTAGACAAGTTGTTTCCCACTCCACATAATCTGTATTTAACTGTTACTGTGTCATTCTTTCTTTTTTATAATATGATTTTAGCGTCATTAATAATGCGATGGGAGGCAATGAATGTAACATTTTGGCGGTGTAGGTTGTTTTATTTCCAACCAAAATAGATTCCCGTAGCCTGGCATTGCCCCAAAAATCTCATTTCTCTCCATCAAAACCCAATTCAAAAAGGAGTCAGTGCGTGGCAGCAAAGAGAACATGTGTGCTGCGAAACATTTATTTCAAAAAAAACATATTTTCTCGGCTCTAATAATAGAACAAAATATTATGCCGGAAATAAACAAGGGCATACTCCATAATTTCTAATATTTTTACTGCGGTTTCTTTTTTGAAATATTTATTAGTTGCCGAACATTGCAAATGCAATGTTCTGAACTTCGAAAACTTGATTTTACCAAAATGAAAGGAAAATAGTAGAACGTCGAAATTTAATTTTGAGAACCTCTCGCGCACATTATTAAAAAAAAATGTTTAAAAAAATATATTAAAATAACGTTAGATGTTTCAAGGTTTTATTAGTAGAAAACTATGAACCTACTGGAATTCGATTCTAGATTCGGCTCATATTTTAGCCAAAGTTTGATTGCAGTCATAAAAGGTTTAGTTATACTATGATATTAAAAAAAATTATAAAAAAGCTGGCAAAACTTAAATAGGTAAGAAAAGTTTGTTTCCTAGCAAGAAAATTTTTTACGTCATTTAGTTATTTTCAGTTATTTATAACTATAGCTTATTCATAAGTTTCGCGAATCAAAATCTTTTTGCACAAAAACTCGTTTACGTAATTACAGTTTAGGTCCAGAAAAACGCATTTTAATAATATATTTACACTGTTTTTTATTGCATTTTATTTTAATTACTTAACATATTTTGAATAATGAGGTATTCAGTATGCAAAACAAAAAAGTGCACACCTAAATAACTTTTTTATTCAATGATTTGATTTTCACTTATTTGGACTCAATGTTATAATATTTCGAGTGCTTAATGTTAGATATGCTTATTTATTAGTACAGTAGATGTTTTAAATTACTGAATCAGTAACATAAACGTTCTTTCTCCGAATAAACATAAATTTTTTTGACGGAACTTTAAAAATATAGTCCTCAATCTACAATGTATTGTCCCAATAATATAGGCTGGAAACCAGTCAAAAGTATGGAGCATTTTGCATATTTCGCAATCGTATTTTCTATCCCTTTAGAACCGTTATCATATATAGCACAATTCTCCCTTCACAGCCCACAATATCATATTTGAAAAGAGAATTTCTGACCACGAACATGATCTCAATACGATGCTCTCTAACGTATATAGTTTGTCTATGGAAAGAACTTCCCTCACCACGAACTCTAAGGCTGTCTGCTGCTATGAAAACAAAAATTTGCGTATTTCAAATAGGGGAGTTTCTTTCTTCCCTGATTCCCTTTCTCCCGCTAACCCGAGTCAAAACCTGTCTTAATCCCACAGTAAAGACAAAGAATATACACTTATATATTCTTTGGTAAAGACACGGTTCACAAGACACAGATCGTAAAGACACGGTTCCCAGTAGAACACCGAAGTCAACAATCACTGGATGCGGTCAGTAAACAATTGAGTGACCACTTTGATCAGCCTACGTGCGCGGTATGGGTCCTCGTTAAACTGATTTACCGTAAAATGCTCGACTTCGCGCACAGGTCGTCGGGCTGCCAAAGCAGGGGAGCCATCCCCTCTACAAAAAAACAAAATTTCGATGATATGTCTTCGGATCATCCTCGGGTATATTTCTCAGACAGTCGCAAATTGCGCATTGTGCAACTCTAGAGCGACGTAAATAACGTACCTACCGTACCTACCAAAACTTGTCTTAAATAATGTCCCAACAAATTTCCTGACAAACTATACATACACTTACTATACATACTTTATATGCATGTACATACTCTACGGTTTAAACTATAAACTAAGTTTGCGTTAAACTCGGAGTGTGTGGGCACTGGAAAAACGCTTCTTTCTCATTCTGCTGATTTTTTGTAGAGGGGACGGAGAGATAAAATTTTTATTTTTCGAGAAATATTCGGACCGATTTTCTAGATTTTTTGGATTCAGACATTTAAAACTACTTCAATTAAATTGGTGTTAGAAATTGCATACCTGATTCTTCACAATGTTTCTATCATCTGTACATTAAATAATAAAAAATAAATAAATACGCTTCAGTTTCGACCAAAATGTATTATGTTCACCTCCTTTTAGGCTGCCTCGAACGCATAGTTGTAAAAACATTTCTTAAATTTTACTATTATTATTTTAGTGTTTGGATTATCACTTCTTCTGATTTTAAGTGTAACTAATTCTCACACCTCATATGGGCTGACTAAAAATCACGAAAGTTATTAAACTAAATTATCAAGTTTAATTTACTGCTATTATTACTGCTATTATTTACTGTGAAAAAAACAGCACTAAGAAACAGATCAAAAGTAATGAAATAAGATTTTTGCTGCGTTTGTAGATGAATCGACGCATCTGAAAGATTTCAGACAGAAAGTCTTCCTAATCTCTTATAATCTCTAAGAAATACTTTTTATAACAAAATAGCACCGAAATTTTTATTTATCTTTAGTCATTGGTTTTTCTTAACAGTTTACCCTATTTATTATATTATTTATTGGATTTTTTTTTTTATGAAACAGTAGCTTGACTAAATTTTTGATTTCATGGTGCCATATATTTTATTTATTTCGTACGAGAAAATGTTCTGGTTCTTGTAACCAAATGGTCAAAACTCTGGAGTGAAAGTTAAAGATAGTTTTTCATTTTAAAAATTATTTTAATTCTTTATGTCCTACCCTTAAATCACGTGATAAGCATTTCTAGTTTTAAATGATGCAAGAGTAACGAGTAGTAAGTAAAAAATTTTATCGCTTTCTTCTTTTACTTATAATTAATGATAATAGCAGGTGATAAATAAAGCTAGAAAGTATACAAAGAAATATCTATATTTTTAAATTGCAACAAAGATATATTAAATCAAGTAATGTATAAGAAAAGGTTTTTTAAAATTTACTAAAATATCTGTCTTTTCACACTGTCTTGAAAATAATTTTTTTGTTCTATCAGTGTTCTCCCAATGCGGTTTTAGAAAGGCGGCCCACCCCACTTGCCCTTTGATCCCAATAAAAGGGATGAAAGGGCCCACTTCACTGTTTTTGTAAATATAAATCGTCATCCTTTCTCACTGCTTATTTATTCATTTTCAATTTTGAAAAAATTAATTCACTTTTTAAATAATTACACACTTGTAAAATTATCTGTGTTTATAGGTTTAATTCTGATTACTATTAGAAATATTGACTTTGTTAGGATTATTCTCATCTGGCTAAATTTGTATAAGTATCACTTTTTTCTAATAGAGATATTAATAAACTTTTAAAGTGATTTTGAATATTTTAAAATATTTTTTCAAATAAATAGCTTTTTTTAAAATAAAAATGCACCTTTAAATGTTAATTTTCTCATTATTTTCAGTTTAAATTGTAGAAAAAGCTTTCACGTTGTTTATCAATTAATCATTTTATTTAGTTTACTTTTTTAAAAAACAATTTGTGCATATTCATTGTCTTTTAGGTTGTTTTTTAACTATTTTTTTGTAAACTCACAACTTTTTTTTTCTTATTTTGATAATGAGAGAGAATTACTTTTTGAAAAAGGCACATTAAATAGTATAAGAGAATAGTTTAAAAAAAATTTAAGGATAAAATTCAGTTATTGTATAATATTACTCATTTTGATAAATTTTTACTGCTTTAAATGAGTGCCCTTTCAAAACTCAAAGTGCCCTTTCCTGATAGGAAGCGCCCTGTCTTTTTTCATTCCTAGGGAGAACTCTATTTCTATAAACTATTGTTTAAATTCTGCGGAATTCATTTTTGGACTGGCTGTTGGGTTTTCGGCCTAAGCCTCGAATATGCACATTAAAGCTAGCATATTCAGTTTAATATGCATATTCATATGCATATATAAACTAAATGCATTTATAAATGTGCTTATGCATATATAAACTAAATTGAGATCAACCGAATATGCATATTCAATTTAACTTAATTTAGTTCAGTTAATGATAAAATTGTCTTAAATATTATCTTGTTAAATATTCCGCATTTTTTAGTTTATTTTTTCTAGTAGTATATTTTCATTGCCCTATATTTTAAACTATATTATAAGGAAGACGGACGTTCATACTTTTTAAGAAGTATTAACATTTTGAGAAACTAAATGAAACTCTAACCCATGATCCTTTTGCCACTGACGATATTTTTAGGTCAGCACTGTGGACGATGAAATCCGGATGCGGAATTCGTACCGATCAACCATCGCTGGGATTCGAACCCGGAAGACGAACGCTCAATGCCCTGAGCCATTGCTACTCTACTGTCATTCAATAGTCAAATGAAAAGATAAAATTAAAGGAATAAAGTTTAACTCCTTCAGAACCAGCAGAAGGATAAAAAGCATTTCTCCAGGACCGCATATTCCAAGAATATTCGTACTAAACGTATTAATATGAGAGCAAAGAATATAGAAATTATATTCTGTGCAGTGGTCGGCGAAAAACTACATTTACTTCGTAGGTAACTACAACTTCTTTTTTTAAATGTAGCGACTACTAACTATCTTTGAAATGTAGTCACTACTTAACAAACTTAACGGGAGAACTTAATTTTCGCCAATATTCAAAATAATTTTGAATGAAAAATTGGCTCTTTGTATGAGTAGTTATTAAGAAGTTTTAATTCATGTTTACATGAAATAGTTATTTTTTCCAAAGCATTTTTTTTACGAATTTGTTCTTTTAACCTTAAAACTATGCTTTTCTCGACAGTGAATATTTAATTTAAGAAATGCTAGGAAATTATCAAATATTTGTGATTTAAGTGATCAATGCTTTTTTATATCCTCCATGAAATTAAGTACTGGGCGAAAAACAAAAAACGGACCTCTCTGAATAATTTTGATCTAATGTTCGGATCTTCACGTTCTAGACTCAATCTAAATGTTTGAGGGGGTAACCTCAAATATGCTAATTAATTAATGCAAACGATATTTTAAGTTACGAAATCAGACTCAAAAACGTACTTTATCGTTCCTGTGTGATCGAATTTTAAACAATTCGGATATTTAAAATTCTATTTCTCAGGAACAATTCGACCGATTTCACGCCGATATTTCCGAGCATCAGACGTAGATTTTATTAACATTCGGCCACAGAGGCATTCTTATTGCGTACGTTGTCAGGCCCGCGAAGGATTTACACCAATCATATTCGAAAAGTTTTTTCTGTGTTTAACTTTGTTTCTAGAAGAATCGGTACAAACTAGTTTTTCTTTTCTTCTTCTTTCTTTTTTTTTTGTATCGCACTACTTACTACACTACTTTATATAAAAAGTGGCGCACTTTACTATAAACGACGAGAAAAAGTAGCGACTACAGTAGTTTCGCAACTTGTAGCGTACTACTTCCGACTACTAATTCTTTGTATATTCTTTGGTAAGAGTGCCGTCCATGTGATCTGAGGTTGCTGGAGTCTGAAAGGCTCGTTTTGTATATGCTAACTTCAACCGTGAAGGGTGTGATCACATAATAAAGGGATTAATACATTTTGATAGTAAAAATGCTTTAACTGTCTGGTAAACTTCGTTTATTTCAAGCTCAACATAATATATGTTATGTATTTATTACCAGTTAAACTTTCTTATTTTGGTCTACATATTTATTATATTGGCCCAACATTATGAAGTTTTATTGTACATTTGTAAGTTCACTTTAGTTAAAGTCAAAAAAATGGTTTCAGTAGTTATTATTTTTTTTTTTTTTCATCTTAAATTTTTACATGCAAATTGAATTTTTTTTATTTTTTTTTTTTTTTATTGTACATTTTGAATAAGTTGCGGCTGGTAAAATGTGACGTTCCAGGGTTCATAATTTGAAAGGAAAAAAAACAGAAACAGTGTTATCTGTTCTTTTAAAAAAAATTTCTCTCAACAATTTAACTTTTTAATCTGTGAAAAGGTGAATTAACTTCCATTGTTATTAATTGTTAAAAGATTTTCAACATTCAACATTGCATTCTGTAACAATAGTGATATTCAAATTTACCCAAATATCTTTCTCTTCACTCTTTGTTGAAGATAAATGCATTGTTCTTTACTTTAAATTATTGTTAAAATTCTATAGAATTCAATTTGCGTCTGACTTTTCCTACTGGAGGCTAGCTTTTCCGTTCCGGATTGGAGCGTATTAAAATCAGTGAGTAATTTACATAATTCAATTCAAATAATAATAAAAATATCTTATATATTATTTTACAATAATATGTGTGTTTATTTCAAAGCTAGTAATGTATTTTAGATACTCACTATTGTAAAGTATATCATAAGGTAGATTGAAGTTCATAGTTTTTAGGTTTATTTACTGCTTTAAAGTAGCTTGTAATCTATCCGTTTCAATTTTATTATAAAAAATATTTTTTTATTGAAACTGTGTATTTGTATCCAATATTGCATCAACATTTTATATTATAAATTATAATTATTAATTTGTAGCATTGAAGACTGATTTCCCAGGGTAAAAATTATGTTTGTATATAATTCATAATTAAAATTTATCTTATTTGACGAATGGCAAATTGGGTGCCATCTTTAATAAATATTAATTTTATTTCGACGCGTTGCATCTCGTTGTATAATAGTGACTTTTCTTAGCATATGTGCAGATCTCTAAAACCTTTAACTTTTGACCATAAAAAAAAAATTAAACAAATAATAGGCACACTATTTTTACACCTCCAGAATTGTTTTAAAATGTATAAAATATCAGAAAAAAATCGTGACAATCGAAAATTTTGAAGCCCTTATTATGTTAAATTCAATTAATTAATCCTGAGGTTACTAACTTTTGATAATAAAAAAAATAATAATAAATAATAGGCACACTATTTTTATACCTCCAGAATTGTTTGAAAATGTATAAAATATCAGAAAATAATCGTGAACATCGAAAATTTTGATGCCATTATTATGTTAAATTCAATTAATTAATCCTGAGGTTATTAACTTTTGATAATAAAAACAAATAATAAAAAATAATAGGCACACTAATTTTACACCTCCAGAATTGTTTGAAAATGTATAAAATATCAGAAAATAATCGTGAACATCGAAAATTTTGATGCCATTATTATGTTAAATTCAATTAATTAATCCTGAGGTTATTAACTTTTGATAATAAAAAAAATAATAAAAAAATAATAGGCACACTATTTTTACAACTCCAGAATTGTTTGAAAATATATAAAATATCAGAAAATAATCGTGAGCATCGAAAATTTTGATGCCCTTATTATGTTAAATTCAATTAATTAATAGTGAGGTTACGGTTTGGCAGGGTTACGGTCTGGACAAACTAGAGAATAGATCGAATTCGATTAATGATTCCTGAGATTCGCCCATATACATTAACAGTAAATAAGTTTTTCTGTATTTTTCTTATGCACAGAGCTCCAAAAAAATAAAAACAAACGGAACATCATGAATACTTTTTGATTAAGTGATCGGATCTTCTCGTACTATGACTCATTCTTAGTAATTTAAAGGGTTAATTACATCATTTTAAAGAATCTAATTCTTTCTAGCAAAATACAAAATTTGAACGAAATCGGTCAAATAGTTCCTGAGAAATCGAGTTTTAAAAAGACGTATTTGTTATTGTATTACGTTTGTATGATAACTAATACTTGTTTATCTTGTTTTGTTTGTGTTTCTTTCGAATGAACTATGAATCTGATATGAATTTTAACAAATATCTTATGAAGTACATATTTAGGATATTATTAACAATATGCTTAGTTAATATACAGATTACTAATGAACGTATGTTATTCATAATTCAAAACTTTTACGTCCATTACTTTATTTTATACGCCGCCATGATAACGAACAATATTGCAATTTGGATGAAGAATTTGTGCCAATTTTCGGTTAAGAGTTTATTTATAATGATTGTAGTAATCACGAGAGTCAAGACAAATCGATTTGGACAATGTTTGTTCTGACGTCACAGTATCAGTAAAAGGTAAAGGAAGTAGCCTAATCCAAAGATGAAACGCATAACATATTATTGTGTTTTGTCACTGTTCAGTATTTCGACAAACTGAACGCTAAAAGGATGCTTGCAGATATCAATCAGAGTAAAGAGCATCAGTTTTCGTTTAGGCTGAAGAAGGACAATGTATTGGAATTCGACAAAACACCTGAGTTTTCTTTATGTCTTATTTAGAAATAAAATAGAAAAAGAAAAAAGAAAATAAGAAAAAATAAAATAAAATAAGATAGAATAAAATAAAATATTTTAATTAAAAAAAATATTTAAAAACACAAAAAATATTAAAAAAATTAAAGAAAAATATATGAATTATTTAAAACTTCAAAAAATTAACTTATTAAAAAACATTTAATTTAAAAAAAACACCAAAAAATACTTAAAAACATTTTTTAAAAAATGTCAAAAATGCATAAGAAAAATTATAAAAACATTTTTAAAAAAAATCAAAAAAAAAAACATGTGAAACATGTACTTACTAAAAAATATTTTAAATATTCAAAATATATTTTTTCATAAGTATTTTTTAAAAAACAATATTTAAAAGTATTTAACAAAATTAAAAAGTATTAAGAGTATTTAAATATAATTATTAAAAACATTTTTAAATTAATGAATATATTTAAAGTTTTTTTAAAAAAATAAATAAAATGTTTAAAGTATTAAGTAAAAAAAAATATATTTTCAGTTTTTTAATAAAAAGATTTATAATATTTAAAAAAAAATTAAAAAAACAAATTTAAGATATTTATACAAATATCCAATGATTAAAAAAAATATTTTTAAAAAACCTTAAAAGTGTTAAAAGTATTTAAAAACCGATATTAAACAAAAATCATAAAAGTAAAAAATATTTAAAATAATCAAAAATAATTATTATATTTAAAAATTATTTAAAGTCTTTAAAAAAAAGGAATGCTCAAAATATTAAAAAAAAAATATTTAAATTATCTACGAAGATATCAAAAGTATTAAGAAACATTTAATATTTAAAATAATTTAAAATAAAATTATTTAATATTAAAAATATTTAATATCAAACTATTAAAAAAAGCGGTATTCGAAAAAATTAAAGAATATTCCACGGGAATAAAATAATTAAAGTATCTATAAAAAACGTATAATACTTTTTAAAAAAAAAATTTCAAAATAAAAAATATTATTTAAAAACAAGCAAAAAAATATTTAAATTGCTTCAAAAAATAAAAAGTTTTTAAAGTATTTTAGAAAAATATAAAAAGAATTAAATTATTTTTGATAACTATAAAAATGTCTAAAGTATTAAATGATATAGATAATTTAACGTATTAAGTAAAAATAAATAATTATTTAAAATGATTTTTGAAAAATTAAAAAATATATATTTTTAAGTATTTACAAACAAATTACGTTATTTTAAAAAATACTTAAAATAAAGAAAATCATTTAAAATTATAAAAATAAAATATTTAATGTAAATAAAAAAATGCTTTAAAACCTTTGAAAATATATATATAAAAAAAGTTATTAAAACATTGAATAAAATTTAAAAAATTTCCAAAGCTCAGTGATAAAAAAATTTATGGTATTAAAAATAATTCAAAATTTAACAAAAAGAAAACAGATTATTTAAAGTACTTAAAAATTTTTTAAAGTAATTAAAAATATACGAAAATTATTTCAAAAAAATTTTTTGAAAAAAAAAGAATTTAAAAAAATGAAAACTGTTTAAATAGTTTAAAGAAATTGAAGTATTTATGAAAAACGGAAGTATTTTAAGTAATAAAAAAGTTTTAAATTATCAAACGAATCAAAAAAATATTTAAAGTAATTAAAAAAATAGAAAAATATTTGAAAAATCTTCAAAAAATAAAAAAGATTAATTAAACAATTGGAAAAAATACTTAATACATTTATTAAATAGTACAAAAAGAATTGATGGTATTTAAAAAAACGCTAAAAAAGATTTTAAAAGATTTACACAAATATTTAAAATTAGAAAAAGTAAAAAAATATTTTAAAAATTTTTTAAAAAATTTTAAATTATTGAAGAAAATAAAAAAATAAAAGAAAAAAACATTAAAAAGGCTAAAGGGCTTTTTTATAAGGCTTAAATATTTTTAGCGCTTAATTATTTAAAAAACTTAAAAGAAAAAAAAAAAAAAAGAAAAAAAAGAACGAAAATATCAAAACATTTCGAAATTAAAAAATTTTCAATATTTTTTTAAAAAATAAAAAATTGAAAGCATTTTTAAAAAATTTAAAGCATTTTTAAAAAATAAAAAGTTTATTAAAGTATTCTGAGAACATAAAAAATATTAAAGCATGTAAAAAATCAGTTAAAGTATTTGAAAAATAAAAGAATTTATTTAGAATATTTTAAAAAAACTGCAAAATAACATATTTAAGTTATAATAAGTACTTAAAGTATTAAAAAAATAAATAATATTGTAATTATTTGAAAGGAAGTTTTTTAAAGAAATATATTTAAAGTTTTAAAAAAATAAGAAAAAAATATTTAATTTACAACTATTTTAAAGTATTCAAAAAAGAAAAGAAAATTAAATTACTCAAAAATAAAATAAAAAGTTTCAAAATATTTAAAAAAAATTATTAAAGAATTTTGAAATAAACAATTATTTATTAAATCATTAATATGAATTGAAAACATATAACATTAAAAATAGAATATAAATTGAAATTATATTGAAAAACTTAAAAAATATATAAAGTGTTTAGAAAAATGTTTTAAAAATATTTAAATATCACCTTGAAAATGGTTTAATTAGATTCAGCAAAAAAAAAAAAAAAAAAACTACGTCAGAAACAATACTTAATATACTAGTTCAAGGAACTAAACTGTCTTTATAAGAGACTTGGGTTCAAACCTCACTGGCTGCTTGAAGCCCATCCAGTTTCAGATCGATGAGCAGCTTGACTAAGATTTAAAAGTGGCTTGTGCTTGATGCTAACCATTAAAAATTTTCCAACTCCAATTTTTCTAATAAAAGTTTTTTAAAACTTATTAATAATTTATTGATTAGTGTAAAAAATCAATAATTCAATAAATCAAACATAAATTCAAAAAACTTTCAGACGAATAAATTTAGCTTGTAATATGTTAGAATTTAAGAAGTATTCTTGTTTTTTGATTAGTATTTCTGTTCACATAATCATTAATATTTGTATAAATAATTTTTAACTAACCGTACCTAATTCCACTTCGATTCCTGCAAAATTTTCTTCTACTCCGATCTCATTTAACCCTGATAGAGTGAGCTAAAATTCTGATACCCTAGAGCTAAATATGATTTTTCTTGAGAAAAATAAAACCTGAATGAAAATCGTGCCCAACAAAATGAGATGCAGACGACTTTTATAATTAAATATTTAATCAGAATTTCCGCCTCAGCGATTTCTGCCATAATGAAGTTGGCATTTGAATATGACAGTTTCAAAAAGACCAATGATATTCCATTAAATATTTTCAAAAATTTTACAATGATATCTAATAAAAATGCAGGAGGAAATTCCATTGTCAAATTTAATCATTATTTCTTAATTAACTTGACTATGATCACCGTCAAATTCATTATTTCGCCCTTTCCTTCTTTTGTTGTTAAAATTTTCTGCCACTCATAATATATAAGTGCGTTTTTTTTTCTTCTTATTTTTAATACCTGATTTCTCCTTTAGAGTTTAATAATTGTTGATAGAGGTTAAAGCTAATGATTTATGGTATTTAAAAGCTATTTTTCTGACAATTTAATTAACCTGTCTGCAATAAGCTGCTACCATCTTCATTGAATACTGTAGTTAATTAAACCAAGAAATTTATTCGAATGAAAGGAATTATGGCAACTAGCTAAACAATATTTCGAATAAAAAATAGTACTAAGGGAAAAAGTTGTAAAATGGAACGTGTTTTTAAAATTTAAAGCCCCTAAAACTTTGGTTTGTAACTAATGCAAACTTGTTAAAAATAAAAAGAACTACATATTATACTATTACTAAATTATGTCTTCAGTGAGAAAATTTGAAAAATTTCCAAATCATTTTTAGTATTAAAATTAAACCAATATTAACACCGATATCAAATCAATCATACTATTAATTCCAAATCATTCTAATCTTTAATATCGATCCAATCTTACCAATCATGCCAAATTAATTAATCTTATCATTATTGAGCTATAGTTTTACAAACCATACCTAATCAACAAACCAACACTATTTGAACCACATAATCTTATTTATAATTCTTCGGTTTTTTTTTTTTTTTTTTACGCACAATAAATAAATTTGTGATTTAAAAATAGAAGCGAAGATAATTTAATGCAAAAATAACTTTTATTATTGATATTTTTTTTTTAAATTTTTAAACATAAAAAAGTATGAAAGAGTTAGATTTATCAGTCTTTGTTAAAATTATACGTTAAAGTTTTATATAGTTTTGAATATTTAGAATATTTAGAATTTGGCAGAAAAAATGCATTATTTACATTGTGAAAGTACGTTTTTGTATCTGATTTCTCAAGTTGATTTAAATCATTCTCTAATTATTGCGTTAACAAAAATAAATATGTTTATATTTGTGTTGATATTTTTTTGCGTCTATTTTACCCGTTTGAGTCCCAAGCAGAGTGATTGCGCTGTTGAGATTTTATGTCCTGAAAACCCAGTTTATTTTTAACATAGTGGACAACTGACAGTGCGTTACCTATTGTTTAAGTCGCGTTTAGATTTACTGAAGAAGCAAATACATCACACAGCGCATTTTAATGTAAATAGTACATTTTACAATGGGTGGAATAATACTATAATAATGCAATAATAATGCAATAATAATGCATTACAAAATAAAAAAATTTATTTCATTGTTATCGCTATCCTCTGAAGTAGGGGAGAGTGGGGTCAATTGTAACAGGGTACGATTGTAACAGAGCAAAAATTTCGAGTGTCGGGTTCTAGATTTGTTTTCTAGGTGGCACACAAGGTGTATTTAATAAATCTACATGTACACCCCTGCTGGCAACCATTTTTATGTACTTTTGAAAGAGTTACATCACAAAAGATGTTTTCACGCTACGTAAGTACTTTTTTTGGCATTAGAATATAATATTGTAACAAAGTAATTTTGTTTAAACAAATAAAAATTATTAACCGAATATGTAAGTAGACACCTTAATTAACATTTCAAAAAAAAGATATTAGTTTTGTTAATTAACTAGCATTGTTTTTAACAAATGAAGCTGAAATGGCGTCTTGGGGACGATTGTAACAATAAGTAAAGGGACGAATGTAGCAGCTGAAAATAAATAATCTTATGTTTACAAACCAATACTTAGCTCTTTAAGAACCACCAATAGTTTCCTATATCATTTATATTATGATGCATGTGCATTATTTTATTTGTCACCTTTCACAGCATAAATTAAAATTTTTAACCCCTTAAAGTTAAAAGTTTAACCCTTTAGGTCTCTGCTCATTATTATTTTTACTCCTAAAATATCACTACTATTTTGATCAATAAAAATATATATCACAACTATGATAATATGTATAATTAACTATGTTTTAGTTGAATTTATGAACTGTTACAATTGACCCCGTAAGTGGGGACAATTGTAACAAGTGCACGACTGTCAAAAATTGTTAATAACTAATATAAAAACATTCAAAATAAGGTTGTTTTTCTTTCTAGTAGAGGATAGTCTACTTTACAAGTTTGTCAATTAATACTAACAATATATTGGATTTTTTGTTAGTTAAAAATAGTTAAGTAAAAAATGGTACAATTGACCCCACTCTCCCCTACTCAATATGCGTTGTCTTTTGCATTTTACAGGAACTACGTAGTCGTCAATAATATTATGACATGTATTTGTGATTATGCTCATAGATATTGCTTTTCTATTCATTCTACCTTTATGGGATACACCAAATTTAACTAAATTAAACAGTAAATCTAGATTAATTTTTTACTTAGTTTTTGCGTTGCTTTGTCTAATCATTTTGAAACGCACAATTATTAACAACGAGAAATACTTACGTAATAATGCATCCTATCGCTTTGCAAACTGTAATAAATGTGAGGGAGCGATGAGAAAAAATCGCGTTACCTAACAAATACTAGAAGCGCCCCGATTCATTGATGTTAAATAAATAAGGCGCTGTAGCGCGACTTGTTATTTCTCGACATAAAATAAAACGAGCGCTATTGCGCTGCTTGGGTCTTTTCGTACTCATTTAGAGAAAGCGCGGTTGCGCTGTTTGGGATCCTTCGACTGTGTTTTTCAATACCTCCTAGGATTCAAACGGTTAATAACCATTTCACAACACATTTTTTTCTAAATTGGTTTTTTTGAAGAAAGTTTTAAAGAATAGCAATAATTATTAGTGGAAAAAATATCACAATTTAATGACATCTAGAACTATTTTAATCAATATCTTCATTATTATCCAACATTTTTTAGGATAGTTGTTATACAAGGTGTATTTTATATTTAAAAAATTTAGGTGTCAGGTATTAAAATTAAAATAGTTCGTTTTGGGGACCTGTGTTTATGTTTCAGATCATTTTTGAAGATCCAAATTGTTTTTCTGTTTTTTTTTTTTTTGTTTTTTTAAATTATAGTTCGTATTATAATACGGGCAGAATTTAACTTGTAATTTTTTGTCGGCACTGACGCATGTAAGGAGAATCCCCCGAATGATAAAGATTTCAACCTAGTTCGTAAAATGCCAATCATTTGGATAAAAAATCGGCATTGTTGTTTCCTCAACTCTATAAACATTTTATAGAAAGTCATTTGTAGTGTGTGTGTGTCTACCACTACAGAAATACAATTCCAATTCCCTTGTATATAAGATATGTTAACTCGATTCTAGTTGGGGTACCTTTTCATAGATGCAGGTTTACATAGTCGATAACTACTATCCCAACATTGGTGACCGGACGTGATCTGAACACACATATCTTGAGAGTAACGCCCACTTCGGTCTGAACACACCTACTTTGATGGATGATCCACTTTGAACAGTTGACTTGCTACTTGTGAGGGCGACATTAACCACCTCCTCACGCTGTTGCTACTCAGTCTCAATCACGTACAACGTATACACTCGACTGCTAAAGGCAACATAGGAGCGACCACGACCGTGAACTTAATACAGCTCTCACGATCAGCACTCAAAAGTGCGGTGATCTTAATACAGCTCTCCCGGCTTCTCGCAAAACTGCAATTAATCATCTAGTGGTATACGTTCATCGAATTCTATCCTATCTATAATTCTGGTGGGGGAGTACTGTAGTGTGTCTACCACCACAAAAATACAATTCCAATTCCCTAGTATATAAGAAATGTTAACTCGATTCTATGTTGGGGTACCTTTTCATAGGTGAAGGTTGACATTGTTGGTCTGACTCTCGCCACAGCATTAATAGCTTTCTTCTTTAAGTATTTAAAAAAGAAAGCATTTCAAAAGGTGAAGGAAAACAATTATGAAACTTTGCAACAATGATCATCGATCACACATATTATGCAAACATATGTTTCTTTTTGTGAGGTGGCATACCAAATAAAAATATTTTAAAATTAGTGAAAATTTATGAGTAAAAATAGCTTCCCATAACATCAGAAATAATTGAAAGGCAACACGCAATCATTCAATGCTGCTCGGTTCGGTCACCCCAGATTTTAATCATTTGCAGATATGATTTTAAAGAAATATATATATGATAAGCTGAAACTCAAAATCGTGGGATAAACTAACCGTTCCATAACCTAAATTATACTTCATTTTTGCCCAAAACTTTACACTTTCTGGAAAAGTATAAAGACTTTTTATCGACACAATCTATCACCACAGATATAGCTAATTTTTGCAGGACTGTTTTCTTAATTTTGCTTTTTAACTATTTTTTTAATCCAATACTTCAATTTGCCTGACAATTAACCTTTTTCTATAATATATTTCTCTTATTTGGCACCTCAAACTCGGATGGGTCTTTATGGGGCAGCATTATTGCTATTCATTTTGTTAGATAGTCTTAAATAATAATTTATGTATTGTTAAAAAATTAGTTATACGTCAAGTATTTGCTTGGGTTCATTTTATTAGGTTATCTTAAATAATAATTTAAATATCGTTACAAAATTAGTTATACGTTAAGTATTTATTTAGGTTCATTTTGTTAGGGTATCTTAAATAGTAATTTAAGTTGTGTTAGGAAATTAGTTATACGTCAATTATTTGTTTAGGTTCATTTTATTAGGTTATCTTAAATAATAAATTAAGAAGTGTTACAAAATTAGTTATACGCTAAGTATTTATTTAGACTCCATTTTGTTGGTTATCTTAAGTAATAATTTGAGCAGTGTTGAATAGTTAGTCATACTTTAAGTATTTATTTAGAAAATTTTCGTATTTTCATAGAAATAAAAAATTAGTTACGAAGTAATTATTTATATTTATTTTTGATGCTATCTAATATGGTTATAGAAATTTTGAATATAAACAGTGCTATGAGACCGTATAGTGTCATACCAATTATCGGTGACGGAGCTTGCTTTTTTAGAGCAATAGCATATAATTATAGTATAGGATACTCAAACTATGACTCGATAGGAGCGTAAGGAAGTAGTACAACATGTAATGGAGCATTGGGGTGAGTTTTCTGTTTGTCGAGCAATTTTTCTCGAAATCAATTGTAAAGCACGTTTTTTTTTCTTTCATTTATTGCATGGCAGTATTCTGAATTGTCCCAAACTGATATTTTTAGTAGTTTGCGTGATTTTATCGCGGCCTTGCAGAATGCATATAAAACTAAACCGAAACTTAACCGTTACTGAAATTCAAAGCATAACAAACTTCGACACTATCCCGGAAAATAATTAAAATCGAAATCAAAGTAATTCCTCCCAGGCAAATGCGTGGGAAACAGATAGAAGATTAAAAGATTTAGATAATATATTGTTTAAAATAATTAAGGTATTTATATTGGAAGAGGGATTGAAAAATTAGAATATTTAAATACACTTGTGCATTCGTCTTGTTTAAAGCGTATATGTTGTACGACATGATTTTGAAAGGAGATCAAATTGATCACCAAACACGGCTTGTATAATGTAAATTGCGCTTCGATTTCGAATACTGTTTTCAAAAAGTACATAAAACTTTTTGTAGGCATCATATATAGAGTCCTACAAAACTGACTAATTTGCTACAAGTAATCATTAATACTAGATTGCCTAAGGAAGTCACTTTAATTTCACTTCTTAATTTCAATTAGAAAAACAATGATGTATATAATGGCACAATTTCTTAGAATTTTGTGACTTTTATAAGTATTTTTATTGTTAATATTTACTAATAACTTTTTATATAACTGAAAGTAATATCAAAAATATAAAAAATTAATTTTAAACAAATTTCTTTATACATTAGTTATTCTTTCACAATGCAGTCATTTTGACTGCTTTTGGGCAATATAGGTATTTCAGTCTTTCTAGTGTTAAATACACCATTGTTATGACTTCCCAGGTTCAAATCGGTTTTTTCAGAACTACTTTTTTTAAAAGATCCTTTTGTCGATTCTGTAGCATATATAATGTAGATCCTTCAAATGAAAGATCCAATCCTTCCCAGATACCAAAACAAGTTTTATTTTTACTCAGCAAAAACCTTTTAATGTAAACCTAAAAAGGCTTGTTATGCAGTTTGCGTGTAAACCTTTTAACCTTAAAACGAGATCTATGACACTCTGCTCTATTCTATTCACATTACTCTAATCCAAACCCTTGGAAAACAATCTTCTATATAAAAACCTGAAATCGAGGTTGACCTAGGGATTTCAATCGTGAAAGAATCCTAATAAAACTAGTCTCAAGGTGAAAATAATCTTAAATCTAGGTAATTATAAAGTTTCTTACCGTAAAATCTTCTATGCTCAACTAAAATACACCTTGTCTTGAAATTTTAATGGACTATGTAATTTCATCCTATCGCTAGTGTGACGTCAGCTAAAACGTCATGATGGACCTTATAGTGACCGTTTTACCTAAGTGACAATACTTTTTTAAAAAAGCTTTAAAAATAATTTTCAATCCTTTTAGGATGAAAGGTTTGAAACTTCAATATTTTTGCTTTATTGAAAAAAGGTTTTTAGTACAAAAATTTTCGTGACAATAAAAAGAAAATTCCGACACAAGGTTGCCGTAAGGTCACTTGTTTTCTGGGTTAGAACAAAATTTATACTACGATGCGTTTGATATTTTTATTTTTTTTTCAATCAAGTATAAATACAAACGTTTAAAACAGCGAAATAAATAGTTAAACCACTCAATCGAAAAACAGATTTTGTTTAGAGAGAACAGAAATCCCGAATGAATGTCCCTGAATGTTCTCTCTGAAATGAGAATGAATCCTCTTTGTAATTCTCAGAACGACCATTATTTAATAATCTTCCCCATTCGTACTTTCCATCCATGATTACTTCGAGGTCCCTTTACTCGTATAAGATCCTTCTCGTATTACGTAATTTAATCGATTAACAACTGAGCCATCTAGCGAGTCGAGAGACAATTAAGAAACTTGGTAGCATTGTTCATCAATTATGCAACAACACAGATTACCGTGTTATGCAAACTTATGTCGCCTTTTGTGAGAGGACGCTTCAGAACAGTAATAAATTTATCCGCGGAAAGAGTTATAACGCGAGAAATTGATGCACGACGTCGCATTTTGTTCATTGTTTAATCTTGATTGATTGTAACAAGAAAAATTTGTTTTTGAAGTCTTATTAGATGCACTCACTTGTCGCTTTTTAATCGAAACAAACTCAATTTATAGCTTTTAACTCTATGAAGAAGACTTCGCCAACTGTCAATTGCCAGATTTAATGATTTATGTTATATCATAGAATTCTCTCTATTGAGCAGTTAAGGTTGTTTATGATGATTCTGTTGTCCCCTGCAATTCGTCGTAGTGGTTATTATGCAATCTTCATAACTGTTGTGAGTTTATTAGTTATCCTTTACTAATTTTATAGCTTTTAACTCTATGAAGAAGACTTCGCCAACTGTCAATTGCCAGATTTAATGATTTATGTTATATCATAGAATTCTCTCTCTTAAGCAGTTAAGGTTGTTTATGATGATTCTGTTGTCACCTGCAATTCGTCGTAGTGGTTATTATGCAATCTTCATAACTGTTGTGAGTCTATTAGTTATCCTTTACTAATTTTACATTTTGCTTATATCTAACCAACGCAATCTATGCTATTTATGAAAATATTAATATGAATTAAAGCCATAATTTTGTAAAAATAAAAAATTTATTAAAACTAATATTGGTGCAAATTAAGTAAATTTATTTATATATATTATGATAATGGATTGAAGTTATGTATATATACTTGTATTTGGATATAGTCGTTGAGTGAAAAACAGGTAATTATTGAATTTCATAAGTAAACAGATTAAGGCCGAAAATAGCATAAAAAGTAATTAAATTAAGGGGAATGTGATCACTAAGGAAAGTGGTCACATTCCCCAGTGGTTCTTCGTTAGAAACTAGTTATTTTATCCTAATCCTGTAAAGTCTTTGAAAATTATTTTGCATTTTGTTAATGTATGTAGCGCTTAAAAATATTTCTTGAGTGCTTAAAAAGTACTTAAAAGGTGCTTATGGAGCTTATTTTTCGTTGAAAGATTTGTCTACGCACTCTGCATCTTTCGAATAAAGTATGGAAGTATGAAAATGAATACATAATCTTCTTCAACGGAAACTTTTCATCATCAGCATCTTCAATCCTTTTATCAATAAATAATTTTACATCTTCAACAATAATTCCTTGGTAGATTTGTTTTTCACAAACAATCGAATAAACTCGAAAGCGAGAAAAAAAGCCCGTGTAAAAATTCAAATTATACTATTTACCACGTTTAGTCCCTGACATCAGCTAAAGATAAAAGCGGAGATTTAGTTAACCAATCTACCAAGTTATTTTTTTTTTACCTTTCTTATCTCTGACTGGAGATAATGTTATTCATACTGCGCAAAATAATCCTGCTGCATATTATGAATGCTTAATAATCATTGACTCAATTTACCTCTATCTATTAATTTAATTTCGATTTATTGTGCATCTTTCTTTGAAAATTGTCGTATCCAACTAAAAGAAATTAAAAGAGAAAATAATATAAAAAAGCAAGTCGACACTAACACACCTTTCCTTCTTAAACGAAGATATATGTTGTTTCAGAATGATAGCGATGTTGTTTCTTTAGCACTTACGATTGGTTCACTTTGAGAGCAACATTTATTTTATTAAGAATCCCTTCGAACGCATTAAATGTTTTTGTTTTTCACTATTTCCTAATCGTCTCGACGAAGCAGAGTTTTTTTTTTTTTTTCTCCAGATATTGTCGATAAAATCGTGACATCTCTTAAAAAGATCTTTAGTAAACATTTGTAATTGAAGAACTAAAATCATCTTGAGTATGTGATTTTCAAGAGCTTCTCTAATAACTAAATGGTTGTGAATATCTTTAAATCTTTTATTGACTTAGTGTATGTAACTGTCTCTACTAAATCCTAACTTTATAACTTTATAAAATAACTTTGGATGTGATTATTACCGTTAACTCTTTTAATAACTAAGGGTTTACCATTATCCAAAACTATTATAATATTTTAGAGCACGTGATTAACCCTAACTCCTTGAAAACAAGGGAACTCCTAGATATATTTTACTTTATATAATTTAATTTATCTATTTTATTTTTAATTAATAAAAAGTTAATAACCACGATGGAAATACGGAATTTAGTACTAAATTGGAACATTGTGTACACTTACCACATTAAAATGAAATTCATCTTCATAATACGCTGAATGAATAACTCACTATCTTACAATAATTATATTCAAAATTTGGTTAAGTGTTTTATTTTATAACCGTCGTTGAACAGCCGACTCAATTTTGGGTTTACGACTACTAATGGTCAACTCCGTCGCCTTCTAATTTTGAGCCCAATTTAGATGACAAGGAATTTCCTGGATCGGTACCCCCAGAGGTATTGATTTGTCATGGGAACATGGAGGACTTAGTGATCTGACAAATTTAACGTGCATTAGTAAACATTTACTACATGGACAGTCTTCGGCTGGCTGGGATCGAACCCACGACCTCTTGGACATGGGCCCAATGTTCTACCAACGAGGCCTGGCCCTGACTAAAAGTAATTGTTATTTTTTACTGTACCGCAAAAAGCATTGAATAAAATATAGCTTTTCCCTTCTTTTTTTAAAAAACTGTTCTACAAATAAAAGGGGCCAATAAATACGAGTATTAGAAGAGGTTATTCCTAATCAAAGTTTACGGGAGCCAATCTACACCAGCGAATCATCATAAACGGCGTCAATCTAGAATTTTTACGCTCATTTAAAAAAAATTTCTTTAAAATTAAAAGCGAATGATAAAAATCTGTTTATAACCTTATAATATTTCATCAAGTTAAACTTTTTCGATAGTTCCGTAACTTGTCTCAAACCTTTGTATTTTTAACATTTTCTCTTAAATCACATTTGGCAGAATGTATCAACGAGATAAAAACGAAAGAAAATAAACTAAGGAAAAATGAACATCGATAAAAGGGAAGGGAAAAAAATTTCTCCTTAATTCGATTATCAGATTTCAGTTAGGGCTCTAAAAAATTATCAGACATGTTAGCCAAATTCCGAATCACAAACTATTTCACACATATTCAGAAATGCAAATGAGAAACTTTCGTAGTCTTCCTATCTGTTTTAACGTGCCGGGGCTTTTTTTTTTCCTCGGGGGCTTCAGTCTGCTACTGACGCTTTCAATTATCGACTGTGAAATCGATGAAAACCATGCTCAGCTTAGAAAACTCGTTAATGTTCAAAATTTCAGTCCCACCCTCTAAAACTTCCCTTCACTTCCGTTAACATCGTTTTTTCCGTATATTTTGTTGATGTTTTCAAACAGATGTCGTTAAATTTCCACTCACTGTGTCGGGGACATTAAATAGGGAGAAACATGCCGAATCATGTATTTTTCAAATTTCATCAGAGGTGCATTACAGTGCCTTAGGGTCAAATATATTTAGGCCAAGAATCGTATATTTAAGACGGATGGGTAATTATACAAAGATTGCTTGATTATTTTTTGATTGGTATGTAAAATAAAATTCCAACAGAAATAAATATTTTCTCATAAGTTTAGTCCTTTCAATGTCTTAACTCATTGGCTAAGAATTTTTATTAAACATATTTTTCATACTTTTTTTTTCATTTTTTAGTCAAAATAACAAGAAAATATGATATTTAGCATTTTAGTAATCTACGTTATGGGATACAGTATGATACACTGGTGTCTTTTTTCTGCATTGAAGATAAAATCTTGCAAACACGGCTTACTTTCAAACAATAATTTATTTTTTTTAAATTTGAACTTATTTGCAGTAATTCAGATCTTAGAGAACAACCGTTTGTTTGGCGCAGCATGTCCTTTTCTGGACCTTGTGCCATTAAACCTTACATTCAACTCAACTCAATTCAGATCTTAGAGAAACAGTTATAAATCATTGAAATTTCTAAAACATTTACAAAGTTTTGAATATGAATAAGAAAAAAAAATTTTAACTATTTTTTTTTATATATATATTTTACTGCAAATATAATAATATATATACTAGCAGATTTTTTTAGTAATTATAAGACTGTTTTTTATACTTAACAAATAACAACATATATTTTTACTTGTAATTAGACCGTCAGAAAAAAATATATAAAAATGACACAAAGCGTCAAAGGTTAAGCTTATCAATTTCTTTGCCTAAAATAACTATTTATTCCATTACAAAGAACTGTTCAACTGTATATGTTGCTGGTAAAAATAATATTACGGATAAATTAAATTTAGTTGTATAAAATGGTGGTCGTGGGGGTTCAGTAGATAGAGCTCTCGCCTTCCAATGAGGAAATTCGAATTCGGATCCTAGCGAATCTAATACGAAATCTGCTCCCGACTCACACCAACCACGGAGCTGGAGTAAAATATTCTCAATGGTACACGGTTCGTTGGTTAGATCGATGGTTACAGGAAATTTATGGAACGTTTTCACAGTTTTCCTCACAATGTAACACAAATGTGGGTCAGTTTCATCAAAAACTCCGGAAAAGCCAGTTTATCCCAATGCTTGATCCAGGAGTTCTTATAGATAGACCTTGGCCAAAGATAGACCTTCGCCAAGAGATAGACATACAACGAACAAACTTACACCAAGCTCAGCCGCCTTCACACCATACGTGAATTATTTTCGTTTCCGGAAATGACAATGCTGGCGCACTTTGGAAATCGTCATCGATTAGGAGTTTGTTATCGTCTTCTATGCCACTATGTACTACATCTATTCATAAAGTTCTCCGTTAATCTATGTAAGTTTGTTTTTACACTATAAAAAAAAATCTCGAGTACCTAAACACCAAAAATATCTAAGAGTTCGTGGGTTCGATCCCCGCCGACCAAAGACTCTCTCGTGTAGTAAGTGGTGAATGATGCACGTTAAATTTGTCGAGTCCCAAAGTCCTTCATGTTCCCATAACATATCATACCTCTGGGGATACTGATGCAGGAGTTTTCTTATCCACTGGATTGGTTCAAAATTACAAAGTTGCGGTGTTGAACATTAATAGTCGTAAACCAGAAAATTGGGTCGGTTGTTCAACGACGGTTATAAAATAAAAAGTATTAACTTTCGCTCCGGAAAAGAAAAGTTTAAAAACGAGGCACCTTTGTGGTCACTAACCCGTTTACTGACCGCAGCCAAAGATGCGATTATCTGGTAGGAACGTGTCTTACGATCAGTCTAACATAGGACTACTATCTTCTTTGACTTTCCATTTCAAGTTAGGCCGATTCCATCGTACATAAACTAAAATTAACATTATTTACTATATAAAGTTTGTCAGGCCATTCAAAATTTTCATTTTTAAAATTCCACTTAACACATTATTCAATTCCTTTTTTCGAATGTCACTTAACTTAAAATAAGCATGATATAACAATGGCAATGGCTTTATGATGGTCATGAATGTTTTTGATAAGAATAAATTTTTAATAATACCTACAACATCTTTCTATCCGTTACAAGACCGTGCTAATCATCATAGTTACTACTAATTTGATTAATATTTAAGTGTCGATAGAAAGTTATTTTATCACCTATGAGTTATGCGATCGCCTGCATTATTATTTATACAATTATTCACATAATTATTAATAGTTATTTACATAAGTGCAAGTAATAGCATAGTTTGTAAGTAAGAGAACTCCCCTAGCCATTCGTCTGGACCCGTGGCGGTGACTATGGAAACAAGGTATAACCATTTCAAATAGGGGTGTGGGGTCATTGTTTAGGACAGGTTTTGGCTCATATCGGGGAGAGAAAGGGAATATTTTCCTTTGATCTATTGTGTTAACCCTTGAGTGAAAAGGATCTCTTCAAACTTTGTGGCGGGGGAGTTCTTACCTGAAAGGGGCTAACACTGATGACTATTTTGTTTTGTGCGTTTGTTCATTTGATCATTTCTCATCGAGTTTGACTGTATTTGTATATACAAAATTTATAGATTCAGTTATTCATAAGCACAGAAGTTTAAATTCGTGGTCAATTGTTTACAGTAGGTAAAATTTTGAAAATCCCACACTACCTCCCACAAAAAAAATGTCTTTAGAAACATTTATTTTACTTCAAAAGTTAAAGGAATTTCTTTTTATAAATCAACCTAAATTCGAAAAATATTTTAACTTAACATTATTAGAAAAAAAAGGCAATATATAAAATTAAACAGCATATGTTTTCAAGCATTCTAAAAATATTTAAAGTTTTTTTTTTTTTTTTGCTTCATTAAAAATTTTAAAAAGGAGATGAAGTTTATTACGTTTTCTAATAATTTATTATCCCCGACTCAAGATTATTTTCATTTCATATCTAACGACGTTTTTAAAAATGTTTGAACAACAAAGGATTTCATTATGTTTTCTCTTCGTATATAATTTGTTATGTTTCTTAGAGAAAACAAACTTCTTTTCTCAACATAAATGCTATGAAAAAAGATTTTAGTTTCTAGGATTGTTATTTTATTTTTATTTATTTTTTTTTTACCTTAGATAAACTTTAAAAAAGTTTCTTTTCGATAATTTGTAAGTTATAACTTGTATTCTCTACTTGAAATAAAACAGAAATTTTCTAAAGATAACAGCATTTCATTTTTTATTTTTAAATTCCCAATAGATAATCTAAACACTGTCATCCTGGAATAACTAAACTCCTAGAATAAGGGAAGAGCTATAGGACAGATTTTGATTGATGATCTTAATGAATATTGCTCTTTTTTTAAAAAAAATAAATTAAAACAACAGATTTTTTTTTATAAAGAATGTTACGTATTTTTTATAAATAATGTTACATGTTTGTTTGGACACAATTTTAGCAGTACCTTATATATTTGTAGGTAAATAATTTTTTTAAAATAGAACTAAATTAGTGTAAAAATGTGAGGACAAAAAAATGAAACACCTTAATTACTTGATCAAAGGATCGGTTTTTAACGTACTTTGGAATAATGGTTCATGAGGCAAACCTTAAACATGTTAATTAATTGCAAGTTTCAATTAAGTTAAGAAATCATGCGCAAAAATATTTTAATTTAACGAATTTGAGTTTTTTATCGCTAAAATTTGGGGAGAGTTACGTATAATCCGCCATCTCGGTATTTAAGGGTGAAAATTTGGTCACATTCACATGAACATCACTTTTTGCGTATTTCATCATATCTTTTGAGCAAAAGTATTGCACAAAGAATTCAAACTAAGTAACCAAATTTAAAATTCTATGCAAATTATGATATTTTATGATTGTTTATTATTTAATTTGATGATCCAAAAATGTTTTTATTGGATACTGGCTGGCAACGTCATCATGTGTAAATCGTGCCATTCGATTTAGAATCAAATCGGGTTCGACACACACGTGTGACGTCATTGATAGGTATCCAATTAAATATCATCCGAATATTTATTCATTGTGATTGTAAATGAAGCCTAATTGCTGTAACGTTAACCCGTTCGTGTGATTAGGCCCGATCATGTGATTTAAATCACATAATTGGGCATAATAATCGATTTAAATAAACTCTAATATTTCATTTTAATTACAATAAAACAAAGTAATCCTATTTTTTCGAGAAGATGTTAGCATAAATACAGTCTACATGCCCAATATGTCCGAGATATCTGTGGCTATTAATGCTGTATACTGTAGTAAATAATCAGGAACACAACAACTAATAGAAGAAGTACCGATGCATATTTCATGTGATATTATGCAGAATAATTTTAAATAATCACATTATAATGCTTATAAACAATAAACTCTATTTTTAGAATGGTTTTATTATCGGAAGGAATTGTGGAACAACTCTATTAGCAGAATTGCAAAGCTGGATTATCTATCATTGATTAAATTATAATTGAGAATTACATAAACTGCAATAAATAAATAAATTCAGTTACAGGATTTTTATATTAGGTAGAATTAGATTTTAATGGCATCGTTAAAATTGGTTTGAATAAAAAAATTAGATGACTTCATTAAATTCTAGAAAAATTTTCAGAGGTAAAAAGTTTTTAATGAAATCTCTCTAAAAAAAATGACATTAGTGATAACGGTTGAAACTGTTGCCATCTCAGAGAAACTGAATTTAAAATTTCAATCAAATAAATCTATTCGGAAGTGATTCGAAATAAATGTAAATTAGATTGAAAAGATGATAGAGAAAAAGCAATTAGACTTTCTATTATTTTCTCCTTTTTGATTACTTTGATAAAAAAAAAAAAAAAAAATCTATAAAAGTACTGAACATTTTTTGGCCTTACTTAAGAAGAACATCTGTGAATAATAAAATGAATTTATAAAACTATTACGAAATAATGTAATGCAGTTTTCTTTATATAAATAATATATAAATATGCTTTTTTTTATCTGAATATTCATTAAATAAACCTAACATGTTACATAACGATTAAATAAAAATCTAATTCATGATTTTATTAATTTTTGTTTTTAGTAAAAAATACGTTATTTTAAGTTTAAAAAAATTCATTTTCTTATTTTTATTCTCTTTTATTAAAAATTTATATAAAAAAATAAATTGTGTACTGAACCTTAATAAAATGTTGACCTTTACCCCACTAAATAAAGGTTGCAACCTTATTAATATTGTTTTCAACCACAATACTTGTTTTAAACAGGAAATTCATGTGTAGAATATACTTCTTTTTATATTTAAAGAAAAAAATATCAAATAATATAAAAACTAATTATCGGAAAACTTTTTTTAACTAACTATTAAACGAGTTCAGAAGGTGCTGAAAACACTAAGATCAAACTTCCTTTTGTAGAATTTTCCCAAGGTTCCTACGGTCCTTAAGAAAATGGTCTCAATATTGTGATAAAAAGTTATTAATTTTTTTTATTAGCGTTCAATTTAAAATTGAAGAACAAAATCCCTGATTACACAACCTGATATATTTATTTGGATCTTGCCAGGCAACTAAAAAAGCGACTGAAGCAACTATTTTAAAGAAAAAGCTACTGTGGAAACTAATTTCACCGAAATATAGGCAAAAACGATTATTTTTTTGCAGATTATCTACTAAAAAATCAATTCGCATTTCCCTCGTCGTAGTTGTGGATAAAAATTAGTTTCTATGTTCATTATTCATATTAATTTTCATGGACAAGATTTTTTTTTTCACTCTATTTGACCAACGCAATTACAATGGAACGTTTCATTCCACTGAAGTGCCCTACTTTCGTGGAGTATATCAGGGAAGAACTATCTTCTGACCTGTTGGAGTTTGTTTTTGAAAGTTGTAATATGGATAATCTGGATGGATCTATAATCTGGATAATGGAAAGTTGTAATCCATGAAATATGGATAAAATTTAATTTAACGTCAAATGAAAGTTTAATGGAATTCGCCTACGTTCTTGTAAACACGATGTGTTTAGTTCATACGAATGTTCTTAGCCCGTTTTCATTGAGGTAGTAAAATTTTAAGAAATGTTTTTTAAAAATATTGAATTATGTATTTAGTGATAATGGTATTTAAAACTTGGTTATTTTAATGACTGGATGTAAAATGTTATTCGTCAATCAAGCATTAAGTACTAGTCGTTAGTGCGAATTTAGCATTTTTTTATATAGTTACAATTGTTACACTTAAAAACAAATGTTTATATAGCAAAGCACACAATATATCATGGAAATTTTTATTGTTTTTTTTTTGTTAATTTTTACTGTCCACCCTACAATACTAGAAGAGACACAAGCAATTTTTCATGCTTAGCAATAAAATTTAAAGCTTTCAGAGTTTTGAAAAATCTACAATTAATTACGAAAGAAATCAAGTATTTTTTAACAACCTATACTCGAAAAAATCTGGCAATAAGCTTGTAACTTATATCGATTAGTTTAGTTGTTAGTTTTAATAACCGCATAAAGTTTCGTAAACCTAGAGTAAATATTTATGGAGATATGGACATTTTTATTTTAAAAAAATTTTTGTCTCACGATTTTTCATAATAACTTTATCGATATTCAATGGAATGAAACAAAATATTTATAGCAATTTAAAATTAATTACAGAATTGTCGAGTCTCAATCCAGTGGTAGCCCTGATCTTGAATCTATTTTGAGTAATAGGGCATATGATCCTATTAAAATACATATAATTTCCTTATTTTTGCTACTACTTTAGTCTTTTAAGAACCGTACGAAACTTTTTTTTCTTTTTTAAGTAAAATTATCTCTTATTAGCGTTAAACATTACAAAATAAGTAAATCTCTTTTGGGAATTTTTTTTAAGTAATTATAAAACATTGTTGAAACTAATTATTATATGTATATTCTCATGTATATGGGTATTTCAATGTACCAAAAGAAGTCAGTGTAGTTATTTTTTTTAAAAAATTAAAAAACTATGTATTGCCAAAATGGAAGATAAAAAATTAAATACTTTAGACGCTTCATAAAAAATTATCTAGATGCTTAAGGAATAAATACAAAAAACTATTATAAAGAGAATACATTCCGTTGGAGTTGAAAAAGGCAATTTTAATTTTCGATATAGAATGCTAGGTCAGTTTCTGCCATAGGGCATATCAGGGAAGAAATTTTTTTATCTATTTGTGAAACAGTTTCGTAAGAATATTTTTTGTTAAAAAAAAAGCCCCTTTCATGAGCTTAAGTTCACTACACAGGCTATAGTGTGTAAAAGATTGTATAAGATAGTACGAAAAGATAGATACAGTAAAACTACTCATAAAGAAATTTTTATTAAAAAATGAATAAATGAATAAAAATTTAGAATTTTCATAATTTCTTTACAAAAAGATTAATTCTTATTTTTTATTTAATGGTAGGTAGATACTTTATTTACATCGCACTAGAGCTGCACTGAGATCCGCTGGGATTCGAACCCAATTCACCTGATTGGAAGGTGAACGCTCCATCCTATGAGCCATCACGGCTTACAATGAGCTTTTAGCGACGGTCTGGGAAGCATCCCTGAGGATGATCCGAAGACATGCCATCAGAATTTTGATCCTCTGAAGAGGGGATGACTCCCCTTATTTTGTAGCTCGACGACTTGCGAGCGAAATAGAGCACATTACAGTAGAGCAGTTTAACGAGAACCAATACCGCACACTCTCAGTCTCTACACAGGCTCATCAAAGTAGTCACCACAGCCAGTGATGCTGAACTTCGGTTTTCTACTTGGGAACCGTGTCTTCAGTCCACCGTGGGATTTTTATTTAATGAAAAGTACTTATATTTTTATATGTTATTGAAATTTTTAAAAAAAAAATTCTAATTCAAACAGTAGTAAATATGTGCCTGTGGCCGCGAAAAAAAAGTTTTCAGCTACAGAATCAAATAAACTAAGTGATATTTTCTTTTACCGTCATTAGGTAAAAGATGAAGCAAAAAAATTTAAATCAAATATTTCCTGAAAATTTAAAACTGAATTATTTTTTTTCTTAAATTTCTTTGAAATTCAATCCTTTATTTGACAGCGTTTTTCAGACCTCTAAATATGAATTTAATTATGTTTATCAAAACTGTTACATTAAATGATGACCTTTTGACTATGCCGCAAGAAATAACAACCGTCACACCTGATACTCTTAAAAAATACGTTATGAAAAAACTTAACGAAATAAATAATTATGATTTAACTATAAAATCAAAAGGCAAAATATGGGAAAATATTCAAGACAATTGGAAATTTCTCTGTTACCAACCCCGTCAAGAAGCAGTAACCCACTTTAGGCTTAAAACAGGCCATGATAGCTTATCAGATCATTTATATAACATAAAAATTCTTCCCAGCAAAGTATACCCAATTTGTGACACAGGTGTATTAAACTCTGATCACCTCTTGTTGTGCAAGGGACCAGATAGGAACTCGCAGAAAAGTGGGAATGTCACTAAATTGTATTGGGACGCAAGAACTCTCATGAATTGTCACTAACTCTACCTTTTTCATGTTAATGTTTATAATTTTATATTGTTGAAATGTTTATTGATTCAAATGTTTATTGTTCTTTTTGTTCTCTTCACCTAAATTGTTTCTTTGTTATTTTTCTGCTCCTTTGTGATGCAATGAGCTGTCAAATTTTCTGGATTGAATTCCTAATAAAGCCATATGAGACACACAAACACTTTTTGACAGTTTTGGACTAAAGGTAATCCTTAAGATATTTTAGACAAGAGCCTTATAAAACTAACATTCAAACTATCAAAAAAATTTCAACAAGAAAAAAGAATAAAAAATAAAATTATAATTATCATTTTATTAATTTTAGCAAAAAAAAAAATGTGCACTGCGTATTTTAGAAGCAATCGCAGTTTTTTCAAAACAATTAATTAAGAACAAAATTTTACAAAAATTAGCATCATAATAAACAACATAATGGGAGACTAAATTATTGATAATATAGATGTAAGCTTCCGTGCATATTTATGTGTTTACGTTCGACGCGTTTATTTAAATTTTAAAAAATACATTAGGGACCATGTTTTTCAATTACTTTTAAGTTTTATAATTAAGTATACATTCATTGAATATCTGTTTTTTAATTAATTGGCAGTTTCAACTAATCGACTTCCTTTTTTTTCTATTTTTGTATTTCAATTTGCCTGTTTTCTTGAAATAGTCGAAGAATTGTTAAACAGCTGTTAAATTACAGAAAACTATCGTATTCCACATTAACAATATGCCATGTTTGTGCTTTTAAAAAACAAATGTTAAATAATTTAAACAAATTTTCACTCACAGCGACAAATTTAAACTAAATCAAAAAACAATATCAATAAAAAAAATATTATTCATAAGTACGTTACAAAAGAATTTTTAAAGTAGTTTTTGCATTTAACTATAAAACATTTTCTTCCTAAAAATTTGCATTTAAAAACAGATTGTTACGTCGTTTGATTAAATTCTCAAGCAGCATTTTCCAGCTAAATTTGAATTTGAAATATAAAAATTTTACTGCAAGCACACATACATAAAAAAGGAGTTTTTAAAGTAATTTTTGCATATAGAATGTATAACGTTTTATTCCACAAAATATAAGTTTGGAAGATTGATCTTAAGAATGAAGAGGCTTATCAGCACATTACAGGACCAAAATATACGATACATTTCAGGAAAGGATGATCATTTTCAACATATCAATCATTCTCCTGCGAGCTTAACGCAACTTTTTCTTCAACCAAAGCTCTTAAAAATAATATACCATCTCTCTCCTTAAAGAAATAAATACCGCTTCTTTACCGTATTAAACTTTTAACACTAGTTCGATTATTCACGGCAAACTTTGTCAAACGCAGTTTTCGAAATTCTAAGGCAAGGTAATTTTTCAAAAAAAAGCTAACAAAACAGAAAAAAAAGAAAATTTGGAGCTCAATATGAGGCGTGTACTTTGTGGTATGAAAACACCCGAATAAAATGTATGAAAAGTGCTTTGAAGATGATGACGAAAATGGATCCACTGAGATTGAATTTCCTGTTCTTTTTAGGTTGAAGATAGTATATATAATGCATATCCTTTTGGCATTCAATTTGGCGAGATTGAGAATGGCTTAAAGGTTTCTCTTTATAAGTCATATGCCGTAAATGACAAAATGTCGTGGAAGAGTTGAATTTAAAAAGAGCACCATCATAAAAGCACCAGCCGCCATCATTTCATTTTATGTTCTCAAAAATTGAATCTTATTTGTGAATAGAATGCGTCTTTGTTCAAAGCTTTAATGGATTACTATGAATGAATACGACACAAGGAGGGATTAATTTTAAAAAGATATGATTTAGAAGATAAGTTCGAAAATTGCTTTATTTCTTTTTCCCTGGGAGATGATAAGAGCGATATTAAAATTTTTTGATTTATCTTTCAATGGGTGATACTGACTGTTATTTTAAACGATACATTCCGAATTCTAACATTTAATTTTCACTTAATAAAAATTAATTAAATTTGAACTATGTATTTTAAAATTCCGCATTGGGACAAACTAGTCTTCGTGGAGGGATTTCTGGTGGTACTAACCCAAATTTGAACTATATAGGGTGGAAAACAACGGAAGCCTCCCTTGGTTAGCCCGACGGCAAGGCATGATCTTTCTACCACTGAGGGTATTTTATGTAAGCACTGTGGTCTGTGCGTAAAGGGATCAAAATTTGCGTCTACCAGCCTCCGCTAGAATTCGAACCTGGATCATCTCATTTGGAGGCGAGAGCTCTACCCCCTGAGCCACGGCGCCTCTGCTGTAATTAATTAGCATATTTGAGATTATAGGCTCTCGAACCATTAATTTACATTGGACTTAAACATGTGTTCTTTTGCATACATTTTTTTTAGACTTTTAATTTCAGTAAAGTAAAATAGGGCTCGAAATCCTTTTTTTTTTTTTTTTTTTTTTTTTTTTAAACAGAGGGAATATTTATTTTGTGCTATGCTTCCGTAAAATGAAATATTTCATTTCATTATAAAAAGCTGAATCATACGCTTACCAGATTAAGAAAATAATAGAAATTATAAGAAACATATAAGCTCTGAGACGTTGTAAACACAAATTTTGATTCCCTGATTAAAAACTCTTCTTAAGCAGGAAATGTTGCTTGTGTGTGGGAATCTTAAGACATTTTTACTGTGATTTTAATGTTCTCTTCTGGTTGTTCAATTTATTCCAATTATTAAGGAACAAAAATGAAACTTGATCAAATGGAATTTCAAAACTTACGTGAACAATGATTAATTGACGTGAACAAATGAAAACTACTTTAAAACTAACGAAGGTATATGACACGGAATCAAGTAAAATGTGAAAATTTTTCACTCTTTTTCAAGTGCCTGACACAAACTACCGTAAAATAGTTTTCTATGGAGAAAAAAATGAATCATAAAAAATTGTTAAGATTTACATTTGGCGAAGACGAAAATTAACGAATGTTAAAATTCGTCTTCGACAATTCGAAAATTAACGAATATTTTTGATATTTGGCTGAATTACTGACTAATAATTTGAAATTCTTATCACGGGCCCTGTATAAGTGTTGATGAATGTAAAAATAGGTATATGAACTAATATAAACATCTATAACTTAAATAAAGTGCATAATCTATGTTATATTCAGTCATATTGTTAATTGTTTGTTTTCTTTAAAGGTTCATGCTTTTATAATTTATTTGAGAAACGAAAAAAAAAAGAAAAACTTCCGAAGAATTTTAACAAAAAATTATTTAAACAAAAAGAAGTACCTCTTTAAAACAAACCATTTTTATTATCGAATTTGACTCCAAGCTTAAATTCGCTACAAACCATGCACAAGTGACCACTTTCCAGGTTAGCAATTTTTTTCTCTGTGTTGCATTCACTGAGAAGGAAGAAAATGTAAAAATTTCGAAGAAAATTTTTCTGAGTGGAATAGGTTTCTACAAATATGATGAACTATCTCAACAGTTTACAAAAATATAAGAAAATAAGGAAATCGCTACAAACTTAAGTTAAAACAATAAAGATTTTTTTGCTTATTTATTTCATTTTGGTATAAACTTGATTCAAATTAACACAAGGCTAAAACGTAAATTATTTTCCTCATAGCAGCCACTTCTTTGCTCTGAATATAAACAAAAACCAGTTTTAAAGGGAGCGAGGAGGTTTTCCTTTCCTCATAAATACACAAAGCAAAGTTTTTTTCGTAATAGAACCGGTTGAACTCGTTTTCTTGCTCATAAAGGCCTGCTTACACGGTCCAAGTTCTTGAATGTCACTGATTGGTCGGAGGAAAAAGCTGCGCATGCGCATTGTTCATATTCAACATTTAAAGAAATCATACTTACATGAATTCAAAATTACTAAATAAATTGAAAAGAAACCATAATAACACAAATAGTCCCCAACAGATAAATTTATTTGAATTAAAATACATCAAAATAGATAACAAAATTACATAATCTGATGTCCCGCAGTGGACTGATCGTTAAGACACGGTTCCAGCAGATCACCGATGTCAAGCATCACTCGCTGCGGTCAGTGTGCGGGTGGGTGACCACTTGGATCAATCTGCATAGGGACCGAGGTTGTGCGGTATGGGTTCTCGTTAAACTGTTCTACCGTAAAGTGCTCGACATCGTAGCCCGACGACTAGGTCGTCGGGCTACCGAAGCAGGGGTGCCATCCCCTCTTCAGAGGATAAAGATTTTGATGGCATGTCTTCGGATCATCCTCAGGGATGTTTCCCAGATCATCGCCAATAGCCCATTGTGCAGCTCTAGCGTGACGTTAATGAACTACAACAACTATATAATCAGATGTCTGCTTGTTGACGTCACAAAACTTAAGAAGCTGATTGGTTAAGGGAAGAAAAACTTGGATAAAAAGTAGTTCTTGATCCAAGTCCTTGGATGATCGTTCACACGATACAAACTCCAAGCAAAGCAACTTTTCACCAATTTCAATCAAAGGTGTTGCTATATGATAAGAAAAAAAAATGGAAAAGCAATACGCTTATATCATTTTATTAATGTTAAAATTATATAATTTTAACATTAATTGTGAAATAGTAGTGTTAAGTAGTAGAAACATGTGATTTGATCAATAATAAATATGTAATCTAATATTTGAAAAAGGAATCGTTATAAAACACTTCTTACCTTGTTAATAATATATGCTAACGTTCAAATTGAAACCTGAATTCTAATGTATAAACTTAATCTTGCTCCTCTAACAATATGCAAACACTAACGTAAGATGGTGCACAACTTGAAATAAAGAACAAACAGTAAAAAACAAATGGAAAGAGGCCAAATCAGGACTGACAAAAAAGTGAGTTATTCAAAATTTAGCAACCATGTTCCCCCTTTTAACAATCTATCTATAAATAACAAAAACAATTTTTAACTTCAAACTCACCAGAATTACTTAATAACATTAATATCTTATGAAATATGGCAGATTTGAGCTTACAAATTATCTAATTTATTTCTTTTATTGAAAACAAAATTATACGATTGAAAATATCGCTTTGCAGAATAAGCTGTAGTAAGCAGTTGCAAACTTTCTAACCAGAACTAGAACAGGTATTGATCTCGAGAGTGTTATTGTTTACATTTATATTGAAAACACCATCCATTTATGCTTCTATTTTTTGATTTTGTAATCTAGCAAACTTATTACGAAAACATTAAACCTGTAAGTGTAAGCATATTTGAATTCTCTATAACTAAATCTCTATAAATAAAAAAAAAATGCAGAATAAAACTAAAAATGTAATATATTGCATTTTTAGTTTTATTCTGCATTTTCTTAAATTTTTATTTGCTTGATTGTATTATTTTCCATTTTTTATTTTACATTTTTTGCTTAATAAGTTCTATTTTTGTTTCAATTTTTTTTTTTGGTCCACCTTTCACTGTTGTATTAATAAATTTTGCTTTGGCTATGTTAATACAATATTAGAAAACATTTTTTTTTTCGCATAAAATCGTGAAAATTAATAAAGAGATTTTGTCTTTTCCTTATTTTATTTCCAATTTTTTTTCGAATTTTTGAATTACGAATTTTTTTGAATTTTCGAATTTTTTGCGGGTACCCTATATTACCGGTGAACCCCGTTCTTCTTTAACAACGACTACACGCGTGTACCATTGTGTCAGCAATCCAGTTACATTAGAGTTGTACATTCTGTTCTTGTTTCCATAACAAAAATATGAAATATTATTAAAATAAATTTTATATCACAAGATGTTAATCAAAAAATATTTATTGTATGGTCCATTTTAAGATATTGTTCAAAATGTCAAACCCCTTTCGCAGCTTTACTGAGCTGCCAAAAGGTTCTCATTCGAAATGGATCGTTGATCGTGTGAAGCTAAGCACAAATGGTGCCAGGGGTTAAAATTCATCATAAGGCTCCCTGGTTGCTACTTCCAATTGATTTTTATGCCGAAGCTTGAAAAAGCATGCCATCCAATATTATTATATTTGTAGTAGTTAGAAACCGAGGGAGAATTCCAGATCCTGTGGGCTGCATCTACCTGTGGGCTGCATCTACCAGATGCTGGGTGCATTGGAAAATAAAATGAAACATAGTCCTTTTAAACACAAAAGAACATTTATTCAACATAAACAAACAGTTCCAAAGTCAGAGATGCTTCTCCAACGGAATCATAACATTGAATGAACAAAATCTGACGCCAAGCACAGAGGCGCACATCGCCAACTCTTTCCTCACTGCACTTCATTTCACAACATCCTCCCCCCGTTGCGACTCAAAGTGAGTCTCAAACTCATAAAATACATTATTAAACAAATCAAGTCTTTTGGGAGATCTTACACATCTTCCAGAGGAAGTATATCGCTGCATTATGGTCTTATCAGGTGCTGAGCCACTTTTGATTTTACATTCAGCGCCAGAATTCGATTCCTCTACACCATGTTTCTCATCAACAATGATGCTCTTTTCATCTGCCTGAATTTCTAGGGGGAAGATACGTTGAATTGGACGTAAAATTGATCCATTCTGGGTCTTAAGTTTACAGTGCGAATCTTCCCATCACGTCCTGGAATCAACTCAATAATTTTAGCGAAGGGCCAAAATAGACGTTCTGGGAATAAACCGACGAAGTGCCAGGAGAAAAGCGTCTGAAGAGAGGGAATTGACTAGTTCTAGGTGAATTGCACGGTACACAGCGCAAGTGAACAATGCAATCCTCACCTTTTCTCCATTTTTTAGAAACTAGGGCCCAGTCAAATCAATTCCTACAATTTCGAAAGGTGCACTATCCGTAACCCGGTCTGGTGGCGGAGGTGTTGGTTCGCTCGACAAAGCCTTGACCTTAAATCGTTTCCAAGTAATACAATTAACTAAAACATTTTTAATAGCTTTCCTAGCCCTAATTATCCAAAATCTTTCTCTTAACAAGCATTGCATCATTTTAATCCCTGCATGGCAATTTTTGTTATGTACATTTCTAATTAGTAGATTAGAAAATTCATATTTTTCTGGTAAGAGTATAGGGTACAAAAAGGATTTAACATCATCTCGGTGAAGTATTTTCGTTTTAACTCTCATAATACCTGCATCGTCAATGACAGTCTCAATAAAATTTGAAGATCTAATATTAGACAAATAATAGCTTTGAAATTAGACAAATAATAGCTTTGAACTAGACGAATTAAAATTTTCTCAGAATTTTCAATTTCTGACGGCAAAAGTTCAGAGTTCTTAATTGTTCCGTGACCACCTTTACAGTTTTTTACAAATCTAAATACCCATGCCATTACTCTTATCATTTTATCATAATCAGACATATTCATTTTAAGCAAGGGGGTACGTCGTTTGCTAGATCAACATTAGCTGTCTTAATTCTCTTTCATTCGCACTCAACTTCTTATGGCTCACAACTAATTTCACCGAATGGCCAATAATCCGAATGTTGCTTTAACCATAAAGGTCCCTCCCACCATTTAGAATTTTGCATTTTCTGAGGAGAACAACCACGAGATAACAGGTCTGCAATATTCATGTTTCCTCAGACGAATTTCCAAGACTGAGCTTGAGTAAGCTGTCTAATTTCTTTGACCCTGTTGGCCACAAAAACAGACCAATTTCCCTGTTCTCTGATCCCCAACAGTGCTGTGGTGGAATCAGACCAAAAAGTAATTTTTAAGCTTGGAAAATTGAGAGCCTTAATAATAGATTTCGCAAGTCTAGAACCGATACAACAAGCCATTAATTCTAAGCGAGGAATACTTAGAGGTTTCATGGGTGCTACTCTAGACTTCGCTCGAACTAAATTTATTTTAACTTCTGAATTCAATACCGATCTTACAAAGACGCACGCTGCATAGGCCCCCTTGGAAGCATCCACAAATACATGTAGTTCAGACGTATCATTAATTAACATATATCGAGACAATGTAACATCTTTTAAAAAATATAATTCTTTAAACCACTTTGAAAATGTATTTACATCATTTGTAGATAATTCATCGTCCCAACCAATTTTTAACTTCCCTAATGCTTGTAATAAGAGTTTCGGAAGCAGTGTAGCTGGCGTTAACAAACCAATGGGATCAAAAAAAGTCTGTACAATGCACAAAATTAATCTTTTTGTAATTTTCGTATCGCATGTTAATGCGTCAATATCCGTACAACATCTTAGCGTGTCATTATCCAAATTCCAAATGCTGGGTGCATTGGAAAATAAAATGACACATAGTCTTTTTAAACACAAAAGAACATTTATTCAACATAAACAAACAGTTCCAAAGTTAGAGATGCTTCTCCGACGGAATCATAACATTGAATGACAAAATCTGACGTCAAGCACAGAGGCGCACATCGCCAACTCTTTCCTCACTGCACTTCATTTCACAACAGAGTAGTGTTTACAAAATAACGTGTTCTTTTAATTTAAATTTCAACGAAACCAATAACAAATGTATTCTGAAAATTCCACAACCATACTATAATGAAACCCAAAAATTTACAAATGGTGATATTTCGCTCAACTATAGCCAAATAAGGGTTAACACTCAAAATATGGCAAAACTTAAAGTTTTGATGTTGATTTTTTTAAATTTGTTTTAGGCTCAAGAGCAGTTAAAATGTGTAAATTACAGGGAACTCTTACTTAGGGGTGTGGTAAAATTACCCTTAAATTTAAACACAAATTACAATAATGAAACTCCATAGAATATTATTAAGCCTGGTCACGCATCGACTCGTAAGCATGGATGGTGTTTTCAATATAAATGTAAACAATAACAATCTCGAGCTCAATACCTGCTCGAGTTCCGGTTATAAAGTTTGCAACTGCTTACTACAGCTTATTCTGCGAGGCGATATTTTCAAACGGATGATTTTGTTTTCAATAAAAGAAGTAAATTAGATAATTTCTGAGCTGAGATCTGCCATATTTCATGAGATATGAATGTTATTAAGTAATTCCGGTGAGTTTATAGTGAAAATTTGTTTTAGTTATTAATAGATATATTGTTTAAAAAAAAGGTGACATGAATGCTAGATTTTGCATAACTCGCTTTTTTGGCAGTCCTGATTTGGCCTCTTTCAATTTGTTTCTTACTGTTGGGTCTTGTTGCAAGCTGTGCACCATCTTACGTTAGTGTTATCACCTTTAGCATTGTAAAGACAAGTAATAAGTATTCAAATACCGCGTTTGCAAGAATCTCAAAACAAACTGATCACGTTGTGAGCTGAATGGCTTTAAAATACACCGAAAACAGTAACACGAAAGTATAGGCGGTATGGAGCTTGCAACGTTCCCTACTCTATGAAACACCATCCATACAATGGATGGTGTTTTCAGTAGAAATGTAAACAATAACAATCTCGAGCCGTATGCCTGCTCTAGTTTCGGTTAGAAAGTTTGCAGCTGCTTACTACATGCTATTCTGCGAGGCGGTATTTTCAAGCGGATAATTTTGTTTTCAATAAAAGAAATAAATTAGATAATTTCTGAGCTCAAATCTGCCGTATTGCATAAGATATTAATGTTATTATGTAATTCTGGTCAGTTTGAAGTGAAAATTTGTTTTAGTTATTTACAGATACTATATTGTTAAAAAAGGTGACATGGTTGCTAAATTTTGAAAATAACTCGCTTTTTTGGCAGTCTTGATTTGGCCTCTTTCCATTTGTTTATTACTGTTTGCTCGTGTTGCAAGCTGTGAACCATCTTACGTTAGTGTTAGCATATTGTTGGAGGAGCAAGATTAAGTTTAGTAATAAGTATTCAAATACTACGTCTGCAAGAATCTCAACACAATGATCACGTTGTGAGCCAAATGGCTTTAAAATACACCGGAAACAGTAACCCGGAATTATAAGCGGCATACAGCCTGCAGCGCTCCCTAGTTTCGAAAACACCATCCATAAGCAGAGTGATACACCGGAATTTTTTTAAATTTTTCCGGTTTTAGGAAGCTTCCACTAATTTCTTATCTCTCGGCTACCTAATATATTGCAGTCTGTTGTTGCGGTTATCGGTATGATCTAGTTTCGTCTTGTCAAATTCATAACATTCGTAAATTCATGGCGCTCCACATGATTACGTGATTTATTATTTGAAATTAAATAATATTTTTGCCTAGTTATTTTTCATTTTAGTGCATTTCGAGCAAACAAAATTCTAATGAAATGTCGTGTTATTTTGGACTATACTTTGGTAATTCCAACATGTGCTTAGCTATGCATAAAGTAAGGACACTTTTTTATTGTTTAAATTCTATAATAAATTTTCTCTTGTTTAAATGTTTCTTGAGTTTTAATTATCTGTTTTATTGCCGTATCACTGGTCCTTTTTTTGTTGCAATATTTAATGTTTAATAAGTTTGTTTACTTTGTTAAATGTTATGGTTGTATTTATAACATGCCTAAATATTAAAGTATATAAAGCATAAAATAGTACATAAAAGAAGACAGAAATGCTATTATTTTTAGAATTTTTCTAAATATTTTGAAATTAAGTAGCTAATACTTAGAAATATTCTTTTTCTATTGATAAAATAAAAATAAAAAACATACATCACACTTGTATATGATGTGTAGTTCTTTTATTATTCTATAACAAATCAAAGACTATGTTATACTCATCATGTGATAGAAAATTGGTTGTTTTTATTTCAAGAATTTTCTTTGAAGTGCGTATGTAACAGATTTTTGTTTCACTGTACAAATGATTGTGATTTTTTTTGCTTTCAAAGAAATATATGAGATTCGTATTAATTAAAATTTCAACATTATATAGAAAGAAAAAGAAACATCAAGGAGATTAAGAACATAGCTTTTGGTAAATTTTCAAAATAATTTTAAAGTATCCTTATGCTCTGAACATAAACTTTCTTTTGTGCAGTACACTTTTTTTTTCATCTTCTTGTATTCTTTCATTAATAGACTGAATTTGGGAATGTAATTCTTAAACATAAATCCAAATTCTGATAATACTTTAAAATCAATATATATGATTCAGGGGTCTATCCATACCGAATTGACTACCGTTTAGCGGTACCTTCACAAATTCAATTTTAGGTAAAACGGTAGTTTAACAAATTCAAATTTAGGAAAAGCGGTAGTTTCACAAAATACTTTTTCTTAAAATGTTATTTTTTGTATCCCTTAAAAAACGATAAATCTATATATTTACCATGTTTTTTGTGTTTATTTTTTTATATAATTTTTAATTTTTCAGAAATTATGTCTAAATTTTCACAAAATAGGTACCTTTCAGAAAAACCTAGACAGACCTATGTGATTGCATTGTGCTTAAGAAAGTCAAATTTTGTTAACGAACGTGCAGTGGCCCTCCCTCAAGAATTGAAATAGAGCATCACAGAGGAAAATCAACTTCTAGATTGTAACTTTTATTCCTCAAGCAAACTTTTTTTTTAAAATTAATATTTGCTAATACAAAAACCTTTTTAGGGTTTTGACAATAATAGTTGAAACATACAGTCAAAGATATCGTAATGTTCTTAGTTCCCTTTGATTTTTTTCTTTGTCTCTTATATGCCACTATTTAAGTATCGCTATGATTTGGCAACTTTTTTAATACAGGTACAGATGTATAAATCTACCCAAAACAATCATTCTTTTGTGAAAGGTGATTAACCTCATCTCTAGACTATTACTGAAAATGGGGAAGACAAAACTTTTTTTTGTTTGTAATCAGTAGTGATGAATATAAAATGTTCATGCATGGTAATGATATGCATAAGGTAGAAGTTCCTCTCCTCTCTGATAATATTAGTTATGATAAATACTGTTATAAATTAATACCATTTTGTTACAAATTATTTACTGTTTGGCAGATGAATATTTTACAGGTGTATGTTTTTGATTTTTAAACTCAATGCATATTTTTAGAGATATTTGACCATTTTCATTCTTTTTGGTCACCTTGTATATATTAATATTGTTTTATTTAGCTTTCTTATTTAAGTACTAAGTTTTCCTTTGTATTTGTGTATAAATTAGTGTTTCTTTTATTTTTAACGATGAGAATCCTTCGCTTTAGTTTGATTTTTGTCAAATTTCCGTTATTGTATGATCGAAAAATTTGGATATCGTGAAAACCAAGTTATGCGATTATGGTAGCATTTCATTAGGGGGAAATCACGATGGCTAGAGCCCATCAAAGCATGATTTGAAATTTTCGCTGAAATTCGTAATATTATTATTTCAAAGAAAGAAAATTTTTAAATGCTGTATGGGAAATCTGTAGCAATAACTGTTAAAAATAGATCAGCAAAACCGTGTGGATGGATAATAAAATGATCTCAAATCTAGTGTATCAAAGTGTTTCTTCAAATGCGTGATTCGAAATTTCCTTTTCAAAACTATGCAGCTTTTAAAAGTCATGATTTTAAAACCATGAAAATGCAATCACTGAAACCTCATTGGTCTAGGAGTGAATCTTCAATTATTGTGTGCATACCTACAGTATTCTTCGAATGGGTTATTCGAAGTTTGCCTAGTGATACAATATGGTGTTAAAACATTGAGATTTTAAAAATCATGTTAAAATCTGTGACATTAACTACCGAGAGAATAATTTATAAAAGACGTAGATTCACTGTAGAGTCATTGTTAATCAAGTGTGGTTGAGAAATGATTACTCAGATACATGACTCAGAGTTCTTGGTACATCATGATGGCGTATTAAAATTTTAAAACTATGTGGAACTCTGTAGCAGTAGATGGCGATAGGCAGACCTTGTGGATTTCTGGTAGAATCTGCTCTTTCGATAAGTCAAAATAGAATGAGATTACTCAAATGTGTGAATTGAAATTTGCAGTATGCTATTAAGTGGTATTGAATCATTTAGATATTAAAAACTAAGTTTAAAATAAGTTTAAAACTAAGTTTAAGATAACTACCGACAACGTTATTATCATAAAATGAAGAATTTATCACTAAATGATTTAAAACTAGCTTAGCTCATGCATTATGTTAAATATTGCCGGAACATTTAAGTACTTTTCACAAATTTAAAAAGACTACTGATATTATAAGTTAATTTTTGTTTCCTGCGTCGTTGATTCTCAAGGAGTTATTACCTAAATTTATATTTCTAATTTTATTTTATTTTTAAATTGTATATTTTTATGCCTGTTTTTTATGTTTGAAAACCTGAAAATGTTTCTAAAATTCCTGTTACATTTTATTTTCTAGGATTCAAAAACAGAGGTATTGGCTAATGCAGCAGGTTATAGAGTAACGCCATCCGTGATAGCTTTTATTAATGAATCTGAAAAAGTAAGTAATTCGTAGAATTTTCTCTAGTTTAGTTTCAAAGATATTCAAAACACAGAAATCTTTATCTTATATTTCTGTCTAAATTTGATATTAGTTAAAAAAATTTTGTTAGATAATTAATTGTTATTTCACATTTTAGTATCGCCAAATAATTTATCTTTTTATGTCACTATAGGTTGTGGGTCTAGATGCCAAGCAAGCTATGAATAAAAATTCTACGAATGTCATTACTAACATAAAAGATTTAATATCCACTGATGCAAATGTAGATCTCTCAGATTATCTACCCAAAGTTCAAACTAAGGTAATACATGATTTATTTTATCAATTTAGATGAATGAAATTAGTTGTAATTGTTTAACTGTTTGTATATTGATAAAAATATTCTAATAATTTGTAAAAAATGATAATTTACAAACTCTTTAATTTTTTATTTATTTATTATTATTTTTTTACTTTAGGTAAAACTATTTTTTTTGTATGTATTTATCTTTTTTTTTTCCTTCCTTCAAATAACTTTAACTGATTAAAAATTGTCTTGCATTTTATGTAATGCAGGTAAACAACAAAAATAAAGTTGATCAGGAGAAAAATGGAATCATTCCTGAAAATGCTCTCTCTGATGTTTTGTCTATTCTGTTTGAAAATATGAAAGGTAATAAAATCTTTTATTTTATATTGGTTAAAATTTTAACTGGGAATATTTTACTTATGTTAACTGAACACAAATTTAAGTTTCTAAAATATATAGTTCAGATTTCTCTATCATAGTAAATAAGTTACCACTTATGACAATTCCTACTTCTAAAAACATGCCTACAAGCACAAAAATATTATTTCTCACAGAAATTTTCAACTTTTATATTTTGAAATTAACACTTGTGTTGTTTCTTTGAATTAAGTTAATTTTTTGGTCTTTTAATAAGTTTTTTTTATTTATTATTATTTAGCAAAAAATTTTAAAACATTGGCAAGGTTTAGGACTTTGGATTAATCGACAGTTTAAACCGTCCTGTCCGAAGCCCTTTTATTCAAACTATGTCGTAATATTTTTTTAAAAGATATAAGATTTTTTAAAAGATAAGTTTTTGTTTTATTAAAGAAGTTTATTATTATTTTTAATATTGCATTATTTATCCTTATGCAATAACACAATTTTACAGTATTAAAAGCATATTTATTCATATTTAAAAGATAATGTATTCACTTTTGTCATTCAATGAATTGTGGAGAAACCTATTAACTAAAAAAGAAAAATGCAATTTTAGTAAAAAGAAATTTTGTATATTGAAATTCTTTTATCTCATTTCTTATTTAGTAAAAATTTATTATAATCAGATACTTTTGTTTGGGATGCTTTTTGATGCAATTAAAACTGGTCTTTTTTTTTTAAATTCTTTTTTAAAAAATTTATTTTGTTGATTGACTATATTTCAATACGTAATTTATAATTATAAAATGTCTAAAAAGCAAAAATACATTAATACCTTATAATTATAATGTTTATTTGAACAGTTTCAAATGTTCTCTTATTATTACATTTTAGGTATTGCATGCAGTCATAGTCACGAAGAAGAAGAGTATCCTACCATTGTCACAGTTCCTTCTAATTTCACTTCCATGCACAGATTACTCGTAAAGTAAGCTCTATTAAGTATAACTCAACTGTTGTACATTACATGAAAACTGTTGTTGATTCGGAAGATCTTAATTCAGAATTTATGCTTGCAATTATACAGAAAAAGGCAAGCCAAATTGCGTGATAGTACTGGTAGGAGAGCATTTTACATCTATATGAAAAGAGTTTCTACAAACCCAATTGTTGACTTCTTATGCTGTCAAATTAGCTAGAAAGCAGTGTTTTAATTATAAGAAAGATTTGTAATTGATTAAAAGATTATGAAATAAAAAAAGTAAGCACAGGCTGATTCCAGTGCGATTTTCTGCGGCCCTGAACCAGCTTTGGGGATTTCTCCCAATATAATTAAGGAAAATAGTATTAACCCTTTCGCTACAATGCACCATGTTTTTTGCTGGCATCCCTGCAGGACCCTGTTTGTTCAAGTACCGTATTTAGCTGATGCTCATAAACATGTTTTTTTTTTTCTAGTTTTAAAATTTATCACACTGAATTAAATTTCTAAGAGTTTTTTGAATTTTCCTTAAATTCCATTTTTATTTATAATGCCTACAAAATCTCCAATTATATTGTTATGTAACACTTAAATAAAAAGATCCCAATATCTGCTTACTAACATGCAATGTGCAGGTTTGCGGCTGGGTGCATTGCTTAGTAGTTCCACTTCAGTGCAGTGGACTGCCATAACAAAAGGGTTAAGAGCAAACCTAGATCCTTTTAAAGTTGATCCCTTAGGAAACTGCGAAGGGTGTTTGTAACAAATTTGTAAGCGTAGCAAAATAAATTTTAAAATGTTGCATTCAATGAATATGTTTTTTTTTTTTAATTCCATGCATGTTCTAGTGTATTACAAAGCAGTATACAAAGCAGCCAATTTTCTAAGCTTTTTCTAAAAATTTATTCTAGTGGTACCTAAGTTTACGTTTTGTCATTACTATGTTATGTGTATTCGGGAGTCTGTCCAGGCCGAATTTACTACCGTTTAGCGGTACCTTCACAAATTCAACTTTAGGAAAAACGGTGGTTTCACAAATTCAATTATAGGAAAAACAGTAGTTTCACAAAATACTTTTTCTTAAAATTGCAATTTTGTATCCCTTAAGAAACGATAAATCCATATTTTTGTGTTGATTTTTTAATTTTTCACAAATGATGTCTACATTTTCACAAATAGGTACCTCTCAGAAAAACCTAGACAGACCCCTGGTATTTTTATTCATTTAAACATATTTTCCACGCCACTGCATATAAATAATTTTATATAAGTTCATATGCAACATCACTTTGTTCCAGCTCTATCGTGTTGGCAGGCCTGTTTATATAACTTGGCATACATTCTTCAAAAAAATATCCATATTTGTCTTTTAAACTAATCAGCTTAAGATCAAATTGTGTAACATATTAAAATTCATTATTTAATTAATTTTATTAAAAGTAAAATTTTATAGTCATGTTAACAAAATATGTTGATTGATAATGTGTACAACATGGTGTATACATATAAGAACAACGTTATATAAGAGATGACAGAAGAAAAACTTCTGAACTCCTGCAATAAGTTTACCACAAAAGCTGTGTACTAAAAGTACTCATCTTACATAGGTTTCACTGTACATCTAAATTTAAGTCAAAAAGCATTTCATTTAAATTGCAAAATCAGTAATACTCATTCACTTAGTCAATAGAACTAAATTAAAAGGATTGTCAGTTATAATGCCATTATTATTGTACAGACAAAAATTAAATTTAAAATTTGTTTATTGAAGATTAATTCAAAAAAGTTATAAATCTTGTTTAAACTTTCATTATAGAATAATGTAAATTTTAACCTCGAGTTTGAATACTAATTTAAAATATTAACTTTATTTTCCTCTACAGAAAAGCTGTTAATCGTGCTGGTTTTAAACTTCTGAGAATTATAAATGAGCCTGCAGCTGCTGCCTTAGCTTATGATATCGGTCAAGATTCTCAAGACACAACCTGGTAACTTCAATTTTTATTTTAGTTTAAAAATTTATTTTTTTTAATTTTTTCGATGTAAATGTTTTATCTTGTTTGAAACTTACTTTTCTACTGAACTTTATATAACATAAAAAATTTTGAAGCAGAAGTTATTGTTAAGAAAGTCATTTTTTTATTTTTAAGTGATAGTTTTAAAGTCACAGCTGTGCCAACTATTGCGATTTATCCGTAGGATTATGTTATTATGATTTCATAGTCAAGATTACAGTCTTTCACTTGATTAATAAAAATTATGGTTTTTTAAAATTTTCATGATCTGTTTAAAACAAGTTCCCTCCGCCTTAACTATGATGAATTTGAATAGATATGAAATTTTGTTGTTTGTAATCAACAATGTTTTATGTTGTTTTGAAATCAACAAGAATTTTTTTTTTCTACCCCTTAAGCAATTCTAAAAAACAATAAGAAACAAAAATGACTTGATGAAAACTAAAGATAAATTGGAACATATTTCTCCTTTCCAACAAGCTATTCCGAATCTTCTCTTGATGTAGGAAAGCAAAAGAACATAAACTCAAATTTGAAATGCTATGAGAAAAGGTTTTTAGTAATTCAAATGCATTACAATGAAATTAAAAAAAAGCATTGAGAGTTTTTTTGTAATTTAATTTCATCATTTTATAATAAAGTGGAAAATTTCTGTATTGTATAATTTTCTCTTTAGTTCCTCTATCTAAGGGTTACTTTTTTATAGTATCCTTTAGTTATGCTAAATTCGTGCATAATTTTATTAATGTTATGTACCTATATAGAATTAAATAGTATATACACCTTAAAATTGTGCTGAGTTGAATTTTGTAAATGCTATATTTCTGTGATATTGTGCTTGTGGTTCCTGATAGCTAGTTAGGAAAGTTGGCACCTCTTTCATTGTCAAGTCATTGTTTATATTTTAAGTGAAATCTCAATTTAAGTTTTAAAGTCTTATCAGGAACAATGATATATTTCATAACTATTTATTTAAATGGCATACAAATTTCAATGTTTCATGGGACCATTGGAACTTGTATGTTTTTTTTAAACTATTTTAAAGCCACTGTTAGTTATAATATTGCTCGTCATTCATTTTCTCTCAATGTTTATGTCTTAATCAAATATATTTTCGTTTTCAGACATGTTGTAATTTTAGAAATAAGTAGCCAGCTGGTTTCATTTTTTAAACTTTATCTTTTCTAGCAAGTGCTTGGTATATCGCCTCGGGGGAACCTCACTTGATGTAACTGTGTTAGACGTAAGCAATGGCATGTATAGTGTAATCTCATCTATATCAAGAAAAACACTTGGTGGTAATCTTATAACTAATGCCATTGTTGACTTCTGTGCCAATGAATTTAAAAGGTATGTTGATAATGTAGATTATCTTGAATAAATTTATGCGAAAATTTTCTAGTTTACCTGTAAAATAGCATCTTAAACCAATCTATAGCCGACCGATCTGTGTAGAGATCAGGGAACTGGTCTTGCATCCGAAAGGTTCTGGGTTCAAATCCCAGCCAAGGCATGGATGTTCTTTCATTCTCTGTACTACTTGTCCTTACTGTGGGAGCAACGTTGGCCCACCTAATATGATGCCTCTGAAAGAGTGGCCAACAAATCTGCTTTCTAAATACCTGAGTTGATGAAATGTTAACACAGTTGGGCATTGGAAGAAAAAAAAATTTATTGTTCAACACCAGATAGACAATTAATAAGGTTAAGAAAATGTGTTTCAATTGACTTTCAGTATAGAGAACATTTATTTATGTATTCATCCGCAATTTCATTTAATAATTACCATTAAGTGTTCTCTGGATGGCATAATTATAGTGTCTTATGTGTTAGATATTGAGCATTGAGATATTGATATAAAGATTGGATGTAGATATTACGAGTATCACTTTGACACATGATATTGTAATCTTAGCTCTTTAATCATAATGTACTTTAAAACAGTTTATACAGGAATTTCGGAGTATAGTACTGTTTTCCGATAGAATAGCATCAGAAACTAATTTGTTGTGGAAAGCCAGGTAACAAAGTAACAAAATGTGGCTGTCAGTATACAAGAATTTGTCCAGTCATCAAATAATTTCAATCAAAACAAATGTTTTAATAAAAAGGTTTTTATTGTTTTTATATATTTGAAAATAGAACTTGCATATTGATTTTACAGTTTACGTATTGATTTAACATACATTTAACACATTTAAATTTCCACTCGATGGCAGTGTTAAGTTACTAATGAAAGTGTCATTTATATGGTAAAAATTCCTAATTTCAGACAGTTTTTATTAATTAAACTATATTAAGTGTGTATTAAGAATTGGGGAACTTTTCAAAGAAATTATTTTTTATAACTTGTATTTTGTAAATTCCTCTGCCATATGCCTTATAAAGCATATCAATAATATGCTTTTGTTTTGGGAAAAAATTACAAAGTATTACTTTTTTTTTTAAACAAAAAATTTAAATTTTATTGCTTTTTTTATGTTTGAAGTTCCTTAAAAGATATTTATTTTTACATACAATAATGATAAAAACATGTTACATTAAAACCTATACATCACGAGGAGTACAATATAGGTGAATAAACTTAACATTTCAGTTATCACCAAAGTAAAATGTCAATTTAAACAAAATGTTTTTTCCTTTTTTTCTTATGCCATTTATCTTTATAACAATCAAGCAATTTTGTTTCCATTAATTTCTTCTTTTTTTTTCTTAAAATTTTTTTTCCATATCAACTTGTTTTGCCAACAAAGCTGACATGTTTTGAAAATTGAAATACTCGTGCAGCCCATCAGACCTTACACCATATTAGACCAACATAATAAAATCAATTGATGCTTATTGATTTTAATTTATGCCTTTTATTGCATAATGCCTGCTAATTTTTCCCCATAAACCTTATTGTTTTAATCATACTTCATTAGTTTTCTCAGTTTTCTGTGTGTATCAAAAAGTGCTGAATTATTTGCTTCAAGAAGTGTGTTAATTGCATATATCCTATGAGCACTTTTTTCTAATTAACTTGACTTTTTTTTTCTCGTGTGATTCCCCTGTGTAATTGAAATATGCTGATTGATTTAAATTTACTTTGCTTCAAGAAGTGTAAAACATTAAAAAGTATTAGCTTTGTCAAATGTATCATTTTTGCACTACAATTGTGTATTTCTTTTCATATGTTTATAACCTTTAATGATGTTTTCAGGCAGTATAAAATAGACTTGAAGGAAAGCAAGCGCTCAGTTATGAAAGTAAGAATGGCAGCTGAACACTACAAGCATGTTGTATATAGCTCCATCAATGAAAGATGCCAAGCAGAATCAGTATACGATGGAATTGATCTAAATGTCAATATTAGCAAGTAATGATTTATTTTTTATTTGCTTTTATTTTGTTATTATTTATGCCACTTCAGTCAAGATTGTTGCTTTAGTATATTTTACATTTGCGTCTATAACTGTCAAGTCAAGTAGTTAAATTTGTCTATTAAATGATGTAGCGAACAGGGTTTGTAGAAATCATAATTTTAAAAAATCCAAAAGGATTGGATTTTATTTTCAAATAATAGATTCTAACAATATATCTAAAAAACAATATTATAATTAAAGTTATTAAATTTTTTAACTTAATAAGGTTAAGACTTTTTTATAATTATTACAAACTAAACAAATAATAAATTAATTTGTAACTGTTATTCAGGCTCAATATTATCATGGATTTGTAAAGCTGATGATTCAATTTGTTAGTTAGAAATCAAACGAAGATAATATTATATTGACCTGTACACATTTAAAAAAAAAAAAAAATCAAATTTTCTAAATTATTCTTGATAATATAAGTCTTGAAATATGAAATAAAAAAAGCTAATTATTTTATGTGCAGCTTTTAAAGTTGAAATTTGTAGGTTTCACCTAATCTTTTAAAAAAATTTTTAGACATGCCTACCCTCGGGTTTTAGTGTTTGTGCCTCATGCCAGAAAAGTATTTTCTCAAGCTTTTTCCTAAATAACTATGAGTTGGTAATATATATATAATGTTAACATTATAACGTTAGTACCAAGAAAAGAAATGCCTGTAGTTGGCAAAGTTAATGCTGGTGGTGCATTTATGCTTTTTAATATCTAAGCAAGCATCCTTCAAAATTATATTCACATAATTAAAAATCACATAGCGATTCAGATTTACTCTATTTAAATTTACACATTGCAGTTTACATATAGCTTCAACATTTTTTATTAAAACTTTGATCAAGTTCAATGGATATATGAACGTTTATAGTTTTCTATTTTCAAGTTTTTTGGTTTTTTACCAAATTCATCCCTGGTCATTAATAAGTATTTATTAAGTTAGTTATTTAAAGCATCATCATTTAAATATTTTCATAATTTAAAAACAATTAGTGTTTATGCATTTTATTAATTTATTATTTTCCTGTGACACTGAAATTAGAATGACAATTTTCGAAAATGTGCAAACTGGCTGGGATAAAAAAATAATAATTCTCGCAGAAAATCCATGTGGCAGATCTTTAATTTTCCTTTCCACAGTTGATGGTTTAAAATCAAACATTCTGTAACAAATGGCACTTAAGTTTTTCTTAACATAAAATTAGCATCTTAATCAAAACTATTAATTTAGTTTTAATTGTTAATATATGTTTCAAAAGGCATTTACTGACAATCTTATTGAAAAAAGTACTTAAATTTTTCAAGTTTCTGAAAGAAGTATGTTACTTGTATATATAATTTAATAAATAATTATTCACTTATTTCTTTTATAATTTTAGAGCTAGGTTTGATTCGCTCATTCACAGCACTTTACTACAATGTTTAGAACCTATTCAAGAAGCTTTGATGGCGGCTGAACTAACTGCTAATGATATAAACACAGTATGTCAAATTATTTTTTTCTGTCATTTAACTTTGAATTTATGCGTTTCTTCTATTTTACTGTGTATTTTATTTAAATAGTTTTTTTTATCTCTTTCTAAAAATATATATTCTGTGTTGAATTTTCAGGGATGTTAAAAACTATCCATATTGGTTAAGTTATATGTTGAGCCAAATTGAGGTTCTATGGTTGGTTTTACCAACAAAGTCTTTCCTATTTATATTAACCCTTTGATGGTTAGGAAAATGAGCAGTTTTGGTTCACTTAATTTGGGCAGTATTAGGAGTCTACAGTAGTGGAAAGTGACAGCTGTTTTCCCCGCTGTTCTTCCGAAAATGTCACCCTTCTCTGGCGATGCCATAGATAGCTCGTCTCACGCGTTTTAAAAATTTCTTAAAGTATTTGTAGTACATAAATAACAGTTTTTACGTACTTAAAATAATTATTAAGTAGTAAATTATAAATTATTATAATCAATTATATAAATAATAATAATTAATTATAAATATTAAATTGAAAGAGCTAAGTAAATACAACTAATGTAAAACTTTATGAAGCATTTAAATACGGTAATGAAATAAAAAAAAAATTGTACACGCTATAAAAATATTACAGTAATTACCTATAAATCTTTAACAATCATAATTATCTAACTTTCGCTTTTGAGCCATTTTACTTTACAAACACCCTAAAAAAAACACGCCTAAATTCGCATAAAAAGAACAAGGTAAACAAAGAGAAATTCCCCCTTCGTTATGAAAAGAAATTCATGGAACCCTTACTGCTATCTGCAGACAGTAAAACTAACAACATTTCACGGGTGGGATTCGTTTGTAACATAATCAGTGCAGAATAATAATGGCAAACGAGCTCAGCTTGCATTGTGGGGGGGGATTTCACTATGCGAGTATTGCTCGTTTCTAACCATTTCAGTCGAAATCTTGCTCCCGAACGGAACTCGTTTGTGCGCATTATGAAGCACGATTCAATTGCAAACCACACTCGTTCATAACCATCAAGGGATTGATGGACTTTACTTTTGCGTGGTAATTTAATTAAAATCTGATTCTTTCTATGTTTTCCAGATCATAATGTATTAACGCAGCAAACTATTCAAACAAGCAAATAGAAAGAAAAGGAGTTTATTAATGGAATTTTAAATTATATCTTTTAAATAAATAATAATAATTTTTAAAAAAGTAACTTTTCATATTTTTTTTATTATTATATGTTTGTTTTAACTTTTCATATTTTATATTATTATTTATATTTATGAATAAAAGAGAAAGAATTGGTAAATGCATGATCAAATTCATGTTTGTGCACCTGGAGTTCTTTAGTCTTTAATTCTACAACTTAAAAATACAAAGGATATTGCTCATTCAGTTTCAAAAAGGGCAAGTTGTTTAAATTTTCTTACGTTGTTAAAATTTTAATCTAGTTGAAGCTGACTCAAATATCCATATCTTGATTAATAAGGTCCTTCTAAATAATTAAAGTATTCATTAAAAAACTTGTAGTTTTCATTTTATATTGTGCATTTGCTTGATTTTCTACATTTTTAGTTTAAACCATAACATTCCAAGTAGTCCACCTGTCCTTATTTTTTTTTAAACATAAATCCTAAACAATATCTGGCTTAATTAAGTTTTTTTTTTTTAATTATTAATATGATATAATGGTATAATTTTACCATTAATGATAAATTATATATTTAATTTTTAATGTTAAAAGTTAGTATGTCAGGTTTTTTCATTAACTCAAAATAACTGTTCTTTCCAAAAATTGTTTTGTTTTTCTGATTTTAAACTCCTCTTCATTGCAGAACGTGCATGTAGATTTAAAGATAGTTATATTTTTAAAAGCTTCATAATATTCTAAAATAGTATTGACCCTGTAAATGACTTCTCGTTGTAGGTTATTCTGTGTGGGGGCTCATGTAAACTACCAAAACTGCAACAGCTTATTTCCAATCTTTTTCCATCTTCCAAAATATTGTCAAGTATTAGTCCTGATGAAGTGATTGCTGTTGGGGCAGCTAAGCAGGTATTTTATTCTTTGTTCTAGATTATAATGTATGGTAAAGTGCTATGTGTGGTAAAACTCTACATTGTAACTAGCCTTATTTCAAAAGAATTGCCTTAGTGTATTATTTTTTGTTATGGCTGCTAACTTCTATAAATTTTCTAACTGCAAAGTAATTAAAATTTTCGATTTGCATAAAATAGGATTCTCACTCTTTCAAACAACCTTTATTTTTTGCTTGTGAGTTAACTTATTTATTTAAATTAATTTTTATGAATTCTTTATAAAAACTGTTAATTTTTAGGCAATGGGTCTCAAAAAACAATCACTTTTTTAAAGAATTTGCTGTACATTATCAGATTTTTTCTTTTTATAATTTGGATGGGGTTTATATAGATTTTAAATTATTTATCATTCATGAGTAACTTTAAAAACATTCATGTCAAAAATCTCTACTTTGTAGATAAGTGAATAATTTTTATGGTTTATTAGCGGCAAAACATTATTAAATTGTCAACAAAGCTTTTTAACCCCCCCAGAAAAAACTCCTAAAATTTTGAATATTGCTGATAAAAATAATTTTAACTAAGTAATAAATGAAATGATTTAAGACAACATAAAGATAAATGTTAGAAGTTTAAAATGTGCATCATTGAATGTCTATTTAGATTTACTCAATGAATATCGGGTTGCAGAAAAAATACTGACTAAAAGAAATCCTTTTGATTATTATTATTTTTTTTTTTTATAAAGTTTATATTGAATATTTTTTTTAAATGCAGGTTTTAATCAAATACGAAATTACATATATTTTTTAAAAAATCTTAAGATGCCTTTATAATTATTACTTTTATAAAAATATTCCTTTTGTTATGAATATGCCTTTAAAAATGTTGAATATAATAGATCATAAATTGATCTTTTAATTACCTAAATCGAAACATTCATAGTTTTTACTGATAATTTAATCAGCTTTCAAAAATAAAAATAAAAACTTTAGCGCTTGAGAGAGGATTTTGGTAACCAAAATAAATCATTTTCTCCTTAAATTGCTTATAAATGATTTAAAAAAATTTTGATTATTTTGTATGTGTTTGAATAAGATTTTTTTGTTTCTCTTATTTTTTGATTATTAAAATAATAAATTTGTGTGTGCTTTGTTCCAACGTTTTATAAATAAATGTAAATTTTTTTTCTGGTCAGTATGCATTTTTATATTGTGTCTTATTCTTGTATGGAACTATTAAGAGACTTGTCAGAAGGCTGTTTTAACTTCCCATTCCATCATCATGCTAATCAATGTATCTATATCCATTAGGGTTTTATTTTATTTATATTTTATTGATGTTCTATTTTATTTTAGGCAACTTTTGTGACACAACATGTGAATGAGGAAGATTGTTTTGTAAATATGCTAACTAAAGATTTATTTTTAAAGGTACTTTTAATATTTCTAATTTTAATTTAGAGCAAGCATAAGTTGAAATAAATTCTGTTCTGGTTGTTAAAATATTCATGTAGTGAATTAAACATATAGTTATGTGTTATATTCTCAGAAGTATAGTGTAACGAGTACATTTTTACAAAATGGAGCTCAAAGCAGATTTTATTTTAAGAAAAGTGTTTTGAACTGTAGTTCAAGAATTTGATCAATCTAATCTAAGCGTGATCTGTATAGTTTGTTTTTTTCTGATCTTTCAAAATTGAGAATTGTTTTTTTTTTTTTTTTTTTTTTTTTTCAGTTTAGACTATATAATTAATTAAGAAGTTGTGTGCAAGTTTAGAAATAAATTTAAATAACTCACATTGTATTTTATGTTGATTGAGACACTGCAATAGACTTGAATAGTTCTTCGAAGACAAAGAATTTTGTATATATTTGTTATTACATATAGATTACCTAAATCTATAACAAATGGATTATCTAAAACAGTATTAAAATTTGAGCGGATTTTAAAAATAAAATATAAACCATAGATGCTATAATTATCAATTAAAAATTAAAATAGAAGTCTACAATTACAGTATATAGTGTCAAATTTTTTGATAACATATATACAGATATCAAAGCTACTTACTCCCTAAGGCAGACATTATTATCAAAAATAAAGGCTTAATACTCACAAAAACAAACTAGAAAATGTTTTAAAATGATCTTATTGTATTTTATTTATATTGCAAGAAATGAGCATTGTTTTTTCTTTAATAACTGACTAGAATGCCACTATTCACTATATATACACACACATTTCTTTTTATTAAAATTGCATTTTCCTTTTTTAGTTAATAGGTTTCTCCAATTCTCCTGAAGAGCTTCTCTTGTGTAGTAAAGGAACAATAATACCAACAGTTGTCACACAAAGTTTTACAGCCACCCTAAGCTCCAATTATAAAGTGGAAATTTATGAAGGAATTTCTGAAGCCAGTAGTCTAATAGCAACAGTAGGTCATTGCATTATTTAGCGTATTGTTAACTCGTTTTTAATTTTGTATTATTTAGTGTCTGTGTTCTTAAATAAATAATTGTATATTGTTTGAATTTTTAAATAAGGAATTTTAACAACTTTCACTTCAACCTGTTGACTCTCTTTAAACTAGTTAATGCCAGTTTTGCGGTATTCATTAAGAAAATTGTGTATGCAAAGTAAAAAACTCTATTATAATAAGAATTTGTACACGACTCTTATCACTTTGAAATACATTTGGGTTATGGTCCTGAAATTAAGACATTGTGTGCAAGAACTAAATTTTTTGTGTTGCTTTAAAAAATACGAATTATTTATTTTTTTTCCAGTTAAGTGTAAAAACTGCTAAACCAATTGTATATCTACAAACCCATTTTGGTCAGATTGCTAACATTAGAGCATCAGCATCCTTATAAATTGTCCCTAAGTTAGGAGGCAATATTGTCCTTAATTTTTATATTTTGGACTTCCAGCCCTGCAATTAGATGAAACATCAAAATTTACAAAACCAGCATATCTACTAAAGATGAAGCTTAAAAACACAAATAGTATACTAAAAATATTAAATGTTTCTGAATTAACACATAATACATAGAATGAAGCTGTTACTTGATTAACAGATTACCAAAAGCTGAAAATAATTGAATTCTACTCTATATCTTCTTAATTTCCTCTAAAATATATTTTTCACTAATGATTAGAATTCGATTTCTACTATCTAACAAAGCTGATACATGATTATTTCTTACTTTTATGCATTGTAATTCAATGGGTATGTTGTGTCCTTCACATTTAATTCAATGAAATACTTAAAATAAAGCTTTGCATTTATTATTTTGTTTTTGCGTTTCGTAGGTGATGCTGACATATTGTCTTTTAAAATTTCTTGCTTTTATTTTTACTTTTAAGGGGGGAAATATTTATTACAAAACTTAGGTGATTTCTACCGCATTTATAACATTCTCTATTGCTTCAAATCTTGTTAATTTTATAATTGTCTTTCCTTAAGGTAGTGACAATATACTTATTACTAAATGTATATTTAGGTTTTGACTCTTTAAATGAATTTGCATGCACTGTGATTTAAGAAACAATTTCGCTTTCTTAAAGCCGAGTTTCTTTTTTCTGAAAGTAACACATAATGTGGAATTTCAAGGGGTAAATATAGTTTCACTTTGTCAGATCTAATTTGATTAAATCGTCTAAATTTACAACTTGTTTTGATTTTTCATAACGTAGCTACAATCTGCACAATAAAGTGACGAATTGAACATAAAATTCATTTCCTAATTTTATGGCATTATCAAAGTTTATTTTTAATTTCTGAGGGGTCATAAAATAAGAATACTTTCATTAAATGATTATAGTCCCTTAACTCTTTTGGCTTTAATCTTGAAATTAAATTTCCCAGTTTTTTACTTAAATGTGGTTCTAAAAAGTGGTTTCATGAAATATAAAAGTATATTATCTTATTAGAAATTTAATTCACTTCAAAAATAAACAAATTGAAACTAATCCAATCAGGCTGTATCTTACCTCTTTAGTTTCTTAGGATTATTTATTTAATAAAAGTACATTGCTGCAATCACTAAGCAGTTTTGGTGCTATTGCTTTAGTGATTTTAGTATATTTTCTCCAACATTTTTTCAAGAGAAATTAACTTTCTACATTATAAATTACTGCATTAGACTTTTTTAATCTTTCTTTCTCTAATAACTTTTCTTTTTTTAAGAATAATTTTTTTTATTTTATGTTTTTATTCTAACATTTATTTTTCTAGTTCTAGCTCTTTTAATTAACCCTCTACTTCATCTGAATTACTACTGCTCTTTCTCGTCAATTGAGTTTCCTTTTTAAACATTTTGATATTTCAATGTCAAGCGAAATACACATATAACAATAGGCTAATGTACAGGCTTTGCAATGATATTTTTCAGTTTCGCCTTTAATGAAAGACTTTCACTTTTTGCAACCTAACCATTTAGCAAAAAAAAAATTCCTCAAAATAGATACTCTATTAAAGCAGTTTCTGAATCGTTGATTCCACATCAACTCAATAGATTTTATTTTTTTTTTATAGATTACTATTACCTATTTTGTGAAAATTAAAAATTATATTAAAAAATCGACACAAAAATATAGTGAAGTCAGAAAATATTTTCCTTAAAATTTTGGCCTTAAAATTTTATCCAGTACAATTATATTCATAAAAGACTGCTGGTGGAAAAGCTCCTCTTTTCCATGGAATGCAACAAGAACGAGGTTTGCCTGAGAACTTGCTTTTTTAAAAATTACCATATTGAATTTGTGAAGGTACCGTTTAGCAGTAGTAAATTTACCCTGGACAGACCCCTGAAGTGCCAAAATTGTATGCTTGCTACGAACACAAAGTTCAGGGTGTGGTAATTGTGTAAAATTATCCACTGAAAGCATTTAATCAAACACATATTTATTAATAAACGAAAATGATATTACCATGACTATTTATACTGATGATTTAAAATATGTATGGGGCAAAGGTATGAAGCCCTCTTAGATCCTTCTGCTTTCCGGTGTCAGCTCAACTGACTTATTAATTATTTATCATCAAGCTCCAGTTTTGGCTAAAATATCATGGTCGGCACCTAACCACCACAATGAGGTTTGCAGGGACGTTTAAAAAACTAACATTACTCATTGTCTCAAATTAATTTGTAGATCATTCTTTTTCTTCAGTTATTTAAAAGATAACATCACTTACAGCTCTATTTAGTCTAAAGAAAAGTTTAACTGGAAGTTAATTGTGCAGTATTCCATAATTTATTTTTTATGTATTATGCATAGTTCGAACAAATTGAATGGGAGGGTAATATCACTGAATTGTTTGAAACCAACTGTTTATAGTTATACTTCTGAAATGTGCTTTATTAAATCTAATTAATGTATATCTACAGTAGTGTAAATAAATAAAAAAAAAACTATATATAGTTGGTCTAAAGTAAGAACTCCCTTAGCCATTCATCTGGACCTGTGGTAATAGGGTATAATTATTTCAAGTAGGGGTGAAGGGTCACTATTAGGGTGGGTTTTGGCTCGGATTGGCACGAAAAAGGGAATATTTTTCTTTGGTAGGGAGAAAACTCCTTAAAACATGTAATTTGCAATTATAAACTCACCTGGAAATAAAAAAATAATGAAAAGAAATTTGAATTATTTTAAATTATTTAATTATGTTAAATTATTTTTAGTTTTTGTGTGTATTTTTTTTTTTCCTTCCTTTTATCTCATATGAAGAACTGGATATTTAGCTAGTGATAAGAACATAATGAGTAATTCAAAATTATGTGTAAATAACTCTGTTTTAATATTTTTAAAAAATACTACAGTTGATTTGTTGTCTTTTCATTTTTTAACACTAATAAAATAATCCATTGTTTATTTCAGAATTCTCATATTTGAAGACTGTAACATAATTTCTGATTTGTTTTATAATTTCTATTGATAGTAACAAATAAAATAGTTTTTATTTTAGCTATCAATTGAAACTTTTTAAGTCCTTATATTTAGCCTTATACATTTTCAAAGTAATCAACATTGTTTCATCAAATGTGTAGTATGTTTTTTAGTAAAGCAACAATATTGTTAAGTTACAATTTTTTAACCAACTAAATTTTACTATTCCTTTTTTCCAGTTTAGCATGCCAAATCTACCAGAAGGAGATGTATATTTTACATTCTTTATTAGAAGGTAAATTTTGTTTTCTATAAATTAAAGTTTAAACAGCGTGCATAGCATTTTTAAAAGGATAGAAGCCCTAAAGGGGTTTTTTTTTCATAGGGTGTTTTAAAAGTGTTTAAATTTCTCTTTTTCCAACATGAAATATTTTTTCTTTACCCTGTCTGTTTTCACCACATACAAAAAGCGTGGTTTTCGCGTTCTATTCAACATTTTTACAATCCATTTTGTTGTACTGTTCCTCAGCATATTAGAAGGTCTGCATGTTTCTATGCGGAGCTGGATTAAGTGGGAAGGATTCTTGCACTCTCGTGTGTAACTCTGCTGCATTTTGAAAGATATTCTCAATTTCAGACTTCATTTTCCGCTCTCTGAAATTGAACAACAAAAAATTTGTTGAATTTTCACTGATCGCGGGGAGAAACTAAACATTACCAATTTTTTTTCTTTTTAATATATCTTTTTTTTAAAAGACTTTTATTGTACTTTATTACTTTTTTTTACTGATTACTTTTTATCGTTACTTATGAAATTTCCCGTGCTCTTTATTTGTTTTATGGAAAAATTTAATAATATTTAGAGGCAAGGTTTTATAGTATGAAGTGGGGGGCTTTTTAATATTTTAAATGCAGAAAAAAGATCTTATGTTATTCAGAATTGTCGTTTCAAAAAACTTAAATTTTTCTCTTAATGATTTGATTTAAAAACAATTGAAATAAAAAATTCAGTTATCTCAGATTTTTTTAAACATGAGTGTATTTTAACTTATTGTATTTACATTTCAAAATTATTTAAATTTTTCTTTAATCATTTCATTAAAAAAAAATACTGAACCAAAAAAATTTTAATAAAATTTTAGTTGCATTTATTTACATTTGTAATATGAATTTATTAAAGTTTTCTTAGTTTGCTTAATTCTTTACATAATACATACTTACATACTCTTTATAAATTCAGAATGATCAATAATTTTGATCTAGGTAATATTTTGTTGAATGTGCTTTTATAAATAATGTCTATATAAATCTAAAAAATACACTTGATAACCTTTTTAAATATTAGTTAAATTAATTATAATTTTGAATTAAACATTTTTTGCATAATAAAATAAAGTAATTACTAATTTTAAAAATAGAATGAGCCACTCAATATTGAACATATTTTAAGTTGTGTATAAATTGTTTTTATGGTGGCTAAAATATCAAGATAAGAATTCTTGATCAGAAACTAGTTATTTTTTCATTATCGTCTTTGAAAATTATTTTGCATTTTGTTAATATATATACAAAGAACTTTCAAAAATGCTTAAAGAAATTTTTTGAGTGCTTAAAAGGTGCTTATGTTTCGTTAAAAAATTTGACAATGCTATAATAATTTTTAAATATTTTTTTTTAATGCAAGTTAACTTTAAAACACATTTTCATTTACCTCAATGCCCTTTTAATGTTTTATAAACATTAAGAGTAATCCTTGTGTGTTTAAATTTTGGTGGTAAGAATATTTTCATCTCTGGTCTTGCTTTAAATTTTAAAAGAATTTCTGAGTTGTATATTTCCAGTCCTAGCAGTAAAGGCACAAAAAAATTATAGGATTTTGTAATAACCTTATACGCCACTGGTCGCAAATCAAGTTATCCCAGTTTAACATGTGGATATACAGTTTTATGTTAATTAGCTTTATTTTACATAGAAAAAAATAGCATTTTAAATATATTATATTTTAAGCAATACCCAAGTTTAAAAGAAAGTAAGTTTTTTTTTAATTTTTTTCTTACTACATTTGTATCACTTAAAGAAGCGTGCATTACTGAAAAGAAGTAATAAATTCTCAATTGATTTAATGAACACAAACGAGTCAAGCTAAAAAATAAAATCTCATTTGAATAATTTATTTGGAGTGGCATATATTTTATTTAAATCTTATTACATCAACTAAATATGCAGATATTGAAAATAGAATATGGCATTCTCAAAATAAGTAAATTTTGGACATATTAACTCAGTTATTTAAGCCCATAATTTCACTGAAAAGAAGTAACTAATTCCAATTGTTAGGTTCAGAACAAAAACTATTGGCATACCGAATCACATTAAAAAATAATTCTGAATTTTAAATCACATTATTACCATTCATATCTTATTTTTGAATACTTTTTTATCAACTATATTATTTTTTATCAACTATATAAAATATGGTTTTATCAAAATAGTAACAAATGAGTTTTACTAAAGAGAAGTAATCAATTCAAGTTCTTGTGTTTTGTACGCAAAGTTTTGAAAATAATGTTTTATTTTAAGTCATATATTTTATACATATCTTAATTTGATAATTTTTCTAAAGCTACTAAATAAACAAATATTGAAAATAAGATAAGGTTTTATGAAAATGAGTAACACTTTATACCCAGTAACAATTCCAGCAAATGAGTTTTGTACCAATAAAAGAATATGTATATCTTGTATTTTTATTTATTTATTTATTTTTTCCTTCCTTAGTTTGGGGGAACTGGTAAACTTTTTTTTGTGTATGGCATTCTAAAGAAAAAAAAAATAGGACAAATCAGTTTTTTTTAAACATTATTTTATGGTCCTTTTCAAAAATATAGTAATCATAAATCAACTGCGTGACCTGTCATCTTTATATTACCTTTATCATCTTTATATTTTTTGTAATTATTTTTATAAGGAACAAGCTTCTTTGGTAGTCTAAGAGTTTACTTTTATATGCTTATTCTAGAAAAAAATTTAGTCACTCTGACATTTGGTTGAAAATACTTATGAAATTTAAGTATTAGGTTTCTTTTTATTATAATTATTTATTTATTTTTTTTAAAAAAAAAACGTGCTGGTGAAAACATTTAAATCTATAAATTAATGAATGTGTCTGTGGATGTGTGTGTTCTTTATTGACTCCTAGACCATCCAATAGAAAGCTAGGAAATTGGTCTTTTAGATAGTTTCAAGCACAAGGAAGGTCACAGTCTAAAACATTCTAGGATGAACTGTTCAAGCAGGAAACGAAATGGAATTTTCTGATTGGTTAAGCATTACTCATTGTTTTAAATTTTTCTATAAGCAATTCAGTTTTTCGCATATTTTAAAGATAACATAAGTGATAATTTCTCGCTTATAACTTTATTTGATTTTTAAAAAAAGTTTATTGCACATATTTAATTATTTTATATTCGCTATGCCAGATAAATTAAATGAACATTATATGGTAGCATACCTGCACTGCTTTCTTGCTTTCCTTTTTTCTTTCAGCCCATTAAATGTGGGCATACTTTGATTTTAAATTTCAGTTTGGTTTATATAAGCTTTTATATTTTTTCCTGTTGTTCTGGACTTTTTACAAAACCTTTGGAGTACAGAGTTTTTAGATATTTGTTGTGCTCTCTCGATTGAAAAGGTTTTGTGTTTTTATGACGTCGGCTTCGGTTGTCATTTCTATATTTTTATTGTTTTCTTTAAAATTTTCCATTGGTTTCACTTCTTATGGAATTTCTGCTGCATCGCGCAACTTTCCTTTAGAATTGTAATATTTAACTGCTTTATACATGATTTTTCCTTTCTCTTTATTATTAGTGACACACTTGCTTTTTATTTCACCAAATTTATACTTTGTCTAAAATAACATGCTTTTTTTTAAATTTATATTAATTCTTTGAAACGTGTTTCTAAAACATTACCTTGTTAAAACCAACTATAATGGAATAGGAAAAAAAATTTATGTATTAAAAGCAAAATTTATGGAAAAGTGGTACTAATTCATTAGAAGAAACCTAAAAAATCAACGCCAATGATGCTTAATTAATAAAGGTAATATATGCATATTGAAATAAAAGAAATGTACTAAAAATCTAACGTAATAAAGTAAAGGTGTTCGTCAGACAATAATATTATTTAATTAATGTTGGTTATATGCATTAATTAAAATAAAAACTCTTAAGAAGAAAGATAAGCGTTTTGGGTAACGGTAAAAAATCTGCATATTATTATTGACACTATTAATATTGATACTGTGTATTAAATGGAATATTTTAATAGTAAATTAAAGGTCAGACAGACAAATGGTCATGCTCCAAAATCCTTATAAAGTTTTAATATTTTTTTTTAAAAAAATCGACTTTGGTTAGCTGCTACTGACAAACAAACTCAAATGTTGAATGTTATGTAATAAGTATCAAATATACTAATATTGGAATAAAATATTAAATCGATACTTTGGAATAAAGTGCTAAAAGCCCCTCGAAAGGGATATGTCCCTGAGAAAATCACTCAACGGTGGTAAATTTTAACTATCATGAATCAAGTGATGCTAAACACATTTCATCCTTATTGTCTGAATTAATAACATCGAGCTTTGCTTACTTCAATAATGATTACTACATATAATATTAAACTTAAAAAGATTAAAATTATTTTAGCTATATTAATTGAAAAACTGAGAAGAATTAGGTGACATTTTCAGAAAGGAAAAAAAAGGTTTTATCCGAATTATTTTATTACCAATTTATTAGAAGGTGGGTCTAATAATTATTTGTTTTTTAACTCCTGTATTTTACGACTATCTCCTGTTTACTTGTATATTCTCAAATGTCTCTTTATTTATTGAAGAAATAAAAAATAAAAATTTGCAATAAAATATCCACTGATTACAAAAATACTTTTTATTCTTTAACAGATGGTGCTATTGTCAGTACTGTAGTATGTTGAGTGTTTATAGTTAAAGTAATTTTAAATAATGTTTTTTAAAAAAATCTTCTTTTGATTAAAATATGTATACATATTTTTTACTTCACTAAATTTAAGTGCTTATATTATTTTCAATTTCACTTTTTGACTTAAATGATTAAGCATAATGTATCAAAACTTTACTCATATCCTAAAAAATGTCACAAGTAAATTCTCTGTTATTTTATTTATCCAATGTTGAGAGGTGTTATCTTTGATTTTTAATTTTAACTAGTGTTCAAAAGAAGCTGTTAACCTTAGGGGGAAAAAAAAAACTATTTAAAGAAATATCATAAAATAACCTGAACAAACAATTATATAAACATGAGGCATCTCATTTTGCTACCCTATCAACTACAGAAATATAACAAAAAATTTTACCTCCTTCTTCATTAGAATTGTAGAAAATGTGCATTGTGTGTGTGTTAAGATGTTTTATAAATCCAATTGGTAGGATTTTTCTTTGAGCAAATTTTAATTGACATGATATTTACTACACTATGCCAAACTTGTGACAATTCCACTAAACCAAATTTTCATCTAAAACAACACAATTGGTAGGATGTATCTAATTTTCAAATTTCAGAAACATGTTTTTTACTTTAGTTCAGTGGTGTATTTCTATAATATTTAATCATTTAAAGACTCCTTCTCCGTATATTTATTGTTTTCATTTTCGTTTCCTATATATTTTTAATTTAAGATTTCTTTTTATACAGTGATGGCTCCCTTACTGTTACATGTGAAGATTGTTCGTCTGAAGAATTAGGATCAGCAACAATTGTACCTTCACGTTCACAAGAGTACACGTAGCATTTATAAAAAATTTTTAAGAGTATTTATTTTTTAAATAAATTGATAAAATTGAATTGTTGACTTTTTTTTTTCAATCTGGTATGTAATTATAATTTTTAAAAAAATATTTCTTTTATTTTTAACTGTTCACCACCTTACTTAATTTTTGTACACCATTATATTGTGGCGTCACTACCATTGCGTCAGCCTTACTCCGGTCCTCATAAAGTTATTACACTGTGCTTAGCATTTTTTAACCCTCTGATTCCGACCGAGTCCTAGAATTTGTATCCCTTCATTACGGGAGTTTTCTGAAAGCAGTTTCTATGATTGAACTCGTCCAAAGCAATATTCCTGTGAGGGGTTGAGGAGGGGTCACGGTTTTCTTGCGGTAGAGTATTCAAAATCACTCATGCGGCAAAGGAGGGGACTTGTTAACAAATTAGAACATTTACTCGAAATATAAGTTTTCCGAAAATAAAAGTTTAGCACCTTTTTGGCTACTTTATAGAGGACTAAAAAATTATACTTTAATTTTTTTCTTTTCTTTTATTTCGTTCTTCTGTCCTTTTTTTCTAATCTTTCGAATTTTTAAATAAGGGAAGACTCTTTTGGTTTGTTGTGAATATTCAAATTATCTTATGCTTTTAATTTTTGTATTAATACAACGATTTATTAATTTTATTTAATGTAACATGGCTTATGAAATCTGATATTATGATTGTGTTATCTTTAAATGTCTTTCTTAATTAAAGAAATTAATAATGAAAGGTTCTGAGTTATATTTTAGTAAATTTAAGAATATTAGCTTTTAAAATAAATCAATAATAAGAAACGGCCTCTGAAATTCATTTATTTTTCATTTCATTAAGTGTCCTGACCGAAAAAAAATTAAGATGCATGTAATATAATTGTTGACCACTTGCTTCTTAATTCAAATCAACAGTGTTCAAAATGTCAGGTTTTACATTCATAATTACTTTGTAATAACATTACCCTAGAGTACAGTTGAATAAAAATATGAAGATTATAGCAGTTATTATTCTTGTATGTAGTTCTTGTATGTAATCATTCAAATGTAGTGGGCTTGATATAATTAAAAGAATTTCTTTAAAAGCAATTATTTTTATAGATTGCCATAATAATAATGGGTAACTAAAGTTTTTTTTATACTTTCGGCAGTAATTTATACTAAAATATATAAAAAATTTAAGCATATTTATTTTGTAAGTCCCCCCCCCCCCTATATCTATATTTATATGCATCTATATTCATATACATCGTAAACATTGCTCATTGACCTCACCCCTTTTATTAGAAAAATAAAATCTCAAACTTCCTTCTCCCTTTCAAGTGCTTACGTAATACTTAAACTGTCCCTCAGAAGTTCAAGCAGACGTTAAATAAAAGTTAAAAAATGGCGCTTTAGCTTCACATTGCATTTTATACATTTTTATGTGTCATTATCATTGAGATTATATTTTTTTTTCTTTTGATTTTAATAAAATTAAGAATGGCTATGGGTACAAAAACTTATCAACATTTGTTTTATAAATTTATTATTTACGTAAGAAACTTTTTTTTTTACATTTGTCTTTTATTGAATATAATCAATTTTCTTTTTCCCTTCTCTTTCCCCCTCTCTTTCATCCGTCCTTTCCGCTATTGTGGTGATTCTAGAGAAAACTTGGAGGGGGTTATTCTATAGTATTTATGAAATTCTCCGAAACGTTAGAATTACCTTAGGAAGAAATGTGAGTAACATTTTTACCCATTTTTCCAGAAAAGAAAAGAATTGAAACAAACTAGTAATATTTTTTAGTGAGAACCAGTTTCCGCTATGTCAATGCTTGGAAAAGACTAAGAAAATCTGCAGCTGGAAAGCGGCATCTATGATGTACTGATTTGGTGGATAGAGAAAGCAGAAACCGCGTCCTTAGGCGGCATGTCTAAGAAACGTCCAAGACAGTCATTTATAGAAAAATAAACGAGATCGAACTTACTGAAAAAACTTTATAAATTGAGGGTAAAAGAAGACAATTTGTTTGCATAAGCAACAAATTGTTTGCAATTCAAATCAAATTTAAATAATTAACATTTCTTACTTTCTTTGTTATTTTTCTGAATTACTTTTCCTTTTTCTTTAAATTTTGGCTTAGCAAATATTATTACTTTTATCTCTAAGGAGATTAATGTTACTCTCGGTGATAAAGAAAAAAAAATTATATATGCGTATATCTTTTCTAGATAAATGCATACATTAGGCAGTAAGTGCTGCATACATTGGGCATGCATACATTAGCAGTTGGGACATCGAGGCAGATAAAGTTTTTAAAAAAATGTACGTAATTTTGAATCAAATACATAATGAGGTTCATGAGTTTTGTCAGTGGCAATATGGTCAGCATAGCGCACAAACCACCTTTACTTCCCAGACAAGCTGGTACTTGGTACTCATCCCTCCAAAACTGGGTGGGTTTCCAGTCGCCACTGCGGATCAATAAAATTACTATAATCTAAAATGTCGCATTTTATTTTATTTTTTTCATGTAAGAAAAAAGGAAAATACTTTATTTGCTGAAAATTGTCGATTTTTAGATAATGAAGCATTTTCTTTTTATTATAGCAAAAATTTATTGCATAAAGTTCCCCCCAATTAGAACTGTTACACACGAACTGAACACGCTACAGTAAATTTAAAATACTTACTGAGGCGTCGGGAAAATTTAGTGGGTTCGTATTAGTCTTGAATGGTCCCAGTCAATGTTGATTGATTATTTGTTATTAATTACAGATTCAACAGTCGGGGTAAAATAGAAATCCTTTTGCACTAGGAGTTTTTTTAAAACGGATGAAAATTACAACTTATATTTTAAGAATCACATTATGATTACGATGAATATGGTGTAATACTTTTTTTTATTTGGTTAGCTTGTATATAGGGATACATTCCAAATGTTAAAATAAAATAATTAGCAACAGTAAAATCTTAAAGTTTTACCCGATGGCATTTTAGGTGATGAGCAAAACGAAATATCCTCTAGAATAGATTCCGTAAATTGTTGTAGGAAATTAATCGCTGTATAAAATTTGGAATGGGAAAAACTAATCTTTCTACAGAATAAAATTCCGTTTTTTTTCTTCTTCTTTTTTTTTCTATGAAATGTGAAATAATCAAAGTAATATGTTCGCTAATACTTAATGTGTTAGCACACGTTTTCACTGAAAATGCAGATATATTTTACTTTCTGTGATGCCGATAGCACACAAAGGGGAGTGGTCGAAGGTATAATTCGGTTAGTCATAAGTGTCAAGAACTATATTTTGTTGTATATCATTACCCTTTCATGGACATGGCAGTACCCTTATTGTGGAGATTTTACAATATTTATTACTTGTATATACAATATTTAATACAGGAATTGATATGATACAGGAAATGCTTTCGTATTGTGAGGAATTTGTTACGTTCTTCCATACTTGGACTTCGTGCTGCTTTTTCTTTCTAGTAATATTCTCTTGAAATGCTTACTACAAGTACAAGAATAGTGGATGATTTATTTTTAATTCTATTTATTAATTCATTTTCAAAATCAATGTAATAGCAAAAAATATTTATTTTTCCAAAAGCAGGGGAAGTAAGATGTAACAAATAACTAACGAGTTTTGATTTCAAAATAATTAGGAAAATTCTAAAATTAATTAATTATTTTTATGTTGGTTTTTATTTATTATATCTTGGTCCTAATATATAAAAGTATATTCATTCTAAAAAATAAATAAAAAAAACACGTTTGGTTTTAAATATTATACACCTAATAATATGAATAGTGTGGGTTAATAATTAAGCAGAAACAGTTTTTCTCATGGTTTTATGTTTTTATTTTGATTTATTCCGTAATCGTAATAAATATTATGCGTTGACATGACAAAAAAGGTTCTATATTTATCTACCCATTAGTAACATCACTGATTGCTAACTTTAAAGTCAGTTTCAGTGATTAATGTAGTTTGTTGTTAAAAGTTTTTTTCCCTTTAAAAAAATCCTTTTTAATATATGTATTGGAGTTTGAACGGTTGTTTTTGTTTAGAATTATAATTTGTTTAGAATTAAACTGCTTTTACAGTTGGATGTATTTTCCCAAAAAATGAAGGGGAAAAAAAACAAAAAATAATTTACTAAAAATTTGTGCAAGCCATGTCCTGATTTCTTTTAAACTAAATTTAAAGATTATAAAATCTGCTCAATTTAAATTATACTTATAATAAATTTTAAACATATTTCTTTATATAATACTGATGCAAATGAATATGCATTTAATTTTTTACCAAAAATAGTAATAATAATCCAAGAATAAATTGGAAGTTACTTGGATAAACGAAATATGTAAAGTAAACAATATCAAAGGGTCGAAAAACAGTGAATTTTATCAATGAAGTGGAATCAACATAACTAACATTTTTTATATAAACCTATAGAGACTCTTTAAGAATGAATAAAATTTCTTAAATTATTTGCAGTATCAGTTTTCCCTTCAGCTTTTTTTATTTATTTTATTTTTTAGTATTTTTCGACCCTACCTGTTTTTTTACTATACTCCTTAATTCCTCTTCTATTAATTATATTACAATTTTTCTTTAATTAAAAAATAATTATTTATGTTCATTCTGTATCATAACCATTTTTGTAATTAAAAATTTAATGAACTTGTTAAAAGCATCAATCATCTGAGACTGATTTTTTACAGTGTTGAATTACAATCAGTTTTGTATTATTCTTTTACAAATCAATGATAGAAAAAAATAGCTTTGTATGTTGAGTTATCTTTTTCCCCTTCTTTCTGTGACATTAAAGGTGTGCACTACTTCACAATACTACTTCCATAAATATAATTCCCAGAGTAACAAAGAAGATGAAAAGAACAAATTTTGAAAAGACCACTGTCTGGGGTAACAAAAGATTAGTAGGATAGTACAGATAGCTTGTGGTGAAGGGAAGTCAAACACTTTTTTAAAATCTTTCTTTGCATATCAAATGGGGCCTAACCCTAATGTACAGATAATTTCTCACAACTTTCATTTGCAAACAATTGATGCTTTGAAGTGAGAACTCCTGTTTTTCGAACTCTGTATCATGAAAATTAAATATTCTTGAATAATTTATATATTCATTGGAAATAGAACACAAAATGCCTTAGATATAAAATGATATCATTAACTTACATTGGCTGTCACAACTGTTAATAATATCTATTACTATTATTAAAAGTTAATAATACATTTAAATTAATTGTTAGCAGTTTGAACAACATTAAAATGGCTTGATCTATTTACCTGGACCAGATTAATTTTTAAAGCACATTAAATTATCTATAAAAGGCCAAATTTACGAAAGGCGAACTTTTAATTGTGATAATATTATATAATAAATAAATTATATTAAATTGTATGATTAAGTCATTAATTATGTAATTATATCAAGTTATTTAGACTTTTTCTAGTGTCCTTAGATGCGTTTCGATAAATCTGACTTAGAAAGCTTTTAATTTTAAAATTTTAAGTCAAAAACATATAACTTATTGTGAAAGAACAAGTTTATTTTTACTTCTATAGTGATAATTAAAGATTAATCGAAAAGCTTTTACGTATCAAATATTCGTGAATTTAAACTATTCTAGCTTTAAAAAACTTTTATTTGATTCTGATTTTAAATAACTTTGATTAAATCTTCATTGAAGGTTCGTTTGAAAAAAGGAAGGTAAAATAATTTAAAATATAACATCCCTTGTTCCTTATAAATTTTTTGCTTTCAGTAATTACATAAATATATATTAATAAATTTATTACATGCACTAAAAGAAAATAAATATAATATAAAATAAAACTTCCATCAATATCTGGTGCCATTTTTATTAATCATTATTTTTGTATTTTTACTAAACAGAAAAATCTTGAAAATTATAAAATTCAGTTAAGTTCTTATAATCAGATTTTTTGTTTAATATTTTGATGAATAAATCCTCGATTAATAAAAATTTTAAAAATCATTTCTCTGATAAAATGTATAAATGGAGAGATAATGAAGAAAAAATTTGGTCTTCGAAGAATTTTTATTTGATATAACAATTGAAATCTGTAAAAATTTAGATAACTGAAACAATATAAGAGCACTGAAAAATTTTATTTTTTTTATATTATAATCATTTTTCTATTTTTTTTATTTATTTTTAATATTAAAAAAAATGTGGATAAAAAATAAGACATTATTTGAAGTAGATTATTATCGAAACATCATAACCTTAGATTAGACATTTTTATCAAAGTTATTTAAGGAAAAAAATTACCATATTTCTGTTAATGTTATTTTAAAAAAAAAATATCTATATATTCCTTATGAAAAATCTTCTAAGCTGTGCAATTCAAAATAGATTTCAATGTAAGTTGAAATGATAGTATTGGCGTTTTTCTGGAAAGCCAAATTACAAAGCAGAAAGCAACCCATTCAGAAGAAGCTATGGGGAAGGATAATAGTTTGAGTAATTGGTGTAAACTGCCAACCCTTCTCTTTGTTCGTGCTCCCCTTAAATGACCCCCCATTTCTTTCCCTACCCAAGAATCTCTTTTTCTACTTTCCTTACCCCAAAAAAGCCAGACCGTCACGAAACGACACTTGCCGTAGTTTGCTTGTAAATGTCTTTTCATGACGCTTCGGATGTAAGGGGTTAAAGGTATTTTATTTCGATTTTCCTTTTTTAAAAACCCTCAAATGTGTTTTTTCTTTGCCATGTCAATTTTCACCACGTATTATGCAAAAGCCTGCTTTTCACGTTGTTCTATTCATTGTTTTCACAATTCATTTCAGCGTACCGTGGGTCCATAGCATATGAGAGCGCCAATCATTTTACAGGTGTGATGAGATATTTGCGAGTTCGCATGTGTGTATAGTGAGCTGGATTCTGTGAGAATATTGCACTCACACATGCAACTCCTCTGCATTTTGCACGATGTTCTCAATTTCAAACTTCATTTTCCACCCTCTGAAATAGCTTGATCATTTTATAATGGCTAATATAATACAGAAAAAAGTTCTTCAGAAACTAATTATTATATCATGATCATGTAAAAAAGTCTTTGAAATATATTTTGCATTTTGTTATTGTATGTAGTGTTTAAAAATATTTTTGAATGCCTAAGAAGTACTTAAAAGGTGCTTATTTTTTTGTTGCAAGATTTTGCACCCTGTATTAATAGAAAAAGAAGAAAAGCTGATGAACTGAATGGTCAGTAACTAAATCCCTTAATGGTGGTGACCTGCAGATGTGATATAAGCTCGCCAACATCCATGGATGGCCCACATTTAACAGTTGATTTGCTTAAAATCAGTTATATAGTTACGAGTTATTTTTAACAATCTTTCCCTACTGTTACTTTAAATGATTTTACCTGTTAAAGTTTAAGTCTCAAAGAGACCAATCCGACCCCCCCTGTTGTGTTAAAAGAGCCAGAATAAAAAAAAAAAATATTATTACTAAGTGGACAGCACATTTTAAACTTAACTGAAACCAGAAATTTTGAATTTAACTTTCAGCTCTCACTTTCATTTAGAATTCCATTATGCTAAAAATATAATTTTTTATTCATTTAATTATCTCTCAAGTGTTTTTACGTTGCCGTATTTATTTTTCTTTGTTCATAATGCAAAATAAGTCCAGCTGCGTATGTGTGCTTGTAGATATTTTTATTGTAGATATAAGATTTAGTAAGTATATCAATGCAATAGCTAAAATACAATAAGTTTATCTCATTAATAATTATGTCTACTTTAAAGAATGCAAAGATTTGTTTATGTGAATATATTTATATATAACTATTCAATGAACGTTCAAAATTTGATTAATTTATTTTGCCATATCAAATTTATATTCTCATAACTGCCAACTCTACTGTATTTACTAGTAGAGTACTGAATTTTGCCAGTTTCTACGAATATAATAAAAATTCTCCTGGTCTTTGTACATTTTAGAAAATTCCCTAAAACAGTAAATTTTCTTTAAAAATTAAAATAGAATTTTTACACAATTAACACATAAGGAAACAAGCCTCATTTATTGTTATATTAATCCATTTAAAACTAATTTTATTGTTTTTAAAATTGTCAGTTTATTTTTATTCAGAATTCCCTTTTTAAACTACCAATAATATTTATTTAAATTACCCGTTTATTAGTTTTCAAAATTATGAACAGATATCGCAGACCCGATAAGTTTTTGTATTTTTCGTAACAATGAAAATCTCTGAAATTAACTATATGTTAAATATTTATTAAATTATGCAACAGTTATCAGGAAATTTATATTTCGTAAAAGCTATGTATTGTGCTACATTGTGGCATAACTACCATTATGAATGTAGTATTCCTCTATGAATAATGTGGTGGGTTCTCATGAATAACTGTCACTTGTATGGACAACACTTTTTATTTAAACATGATATGAAACAAAAGCTAAGTTAGTGACACAATTTATACTGACTTCCCAAGTTTATGTTTATCGTTGTTATGTTACCATGTTTATCGCTTATCTCTCTATACATATTAACTTGATTCTATCTTGAGGTACCTCTTGATAGATGAAGGTATCCCCGCAGCATATCAATCATGGTGCGTAGCGTTTTTCAAAGTACTTAAAGGTGCTTTTTTCATTGTTTTTTTTTTTAAAAACTGCTTAATTTTCAGTTTTCCAAAATGAGATTTTTTTCTTTACCATGTCGATTTTCGCCACGTATTGCGCAAAATCGTGCTTTTCACATTGTTTTCAAATTCATTCAACCACAATTTATTTCGGTGCACCGTTGGTCCGTAACGTATGAAAGCGTTAATCATTTTACATGTGTGATGAAATACTTGTCCGCATGTGCGTATACTGAGCTGGGTTCGGTGAGATTATTGCACTCTCATGTGCAACTGCTGCATTTTGCAAGATATTCTTTCTATTTCATGCTTCATTTTTCACCCTCTGATATCGAATCGAAAAATCTGATCATTTTATAATGGCTAATATGATCAAAAAAAGTGTTGTTGTTTCTTATGCGACTTACCACTCGGGCAAGCCTGTTTGGTGAAACCGAGTAAATTTAAGGCAGAATGTGCGTTTCTTACTATTTCAGTGGCGCCATCCTATGGCCAAGAATCCAACTTCAGCCACACATACGTCGCACCCGTTTATAGGGCGGACCCATTCATCCACAGATCGTAATTTTGACCTGAATCAGAGAATGATCGATCTCCAATCCAATACCCCCAGAGGTATGAGAAAAGTTTTCTTTGTCAAAAACTAGTTGTTTTATCATGATCATATAGTCTAAAAATTATTTTGCATTTTGTTAAAGTATATAGTGCATAAAGATATTTTTGTGTGCTTAAAAGGTACTTATTTTTTTGTTGAAAGATTTGGCTACGCACGCTGTCAATCCATTTTGGAATTCCTTATTTCAAGAATGGATGTTGTTGAGTGGGTGATATTTTGATAACAAAACTGAACCTAACAGACTGCCCGAAAGACCAATGCGATATTATCGAATTTGTAAAACTTATACCATATTTGATTCTGATGTACTCAGATTGAGAATAAATATTTCGTAAAATAATTAACTGCTTTTGTCTACCAACTAATCCGCCGACAGAACTCAAGAGTTCAGGACACCCCGATTTGCTGTCAAGAATATACGTATAATGAGGCCTCTTCTATGTTTTATTTTAAATCGTTTTGAACTCTGGTTTTAATGTACTTAGGTACGAGATAATTACAAACAAAAAATATTTCCCCTTTTAAAAAGTTTACCCACTAGTTTTAAGATTGATCAACAGTCATTGGATAGATAAATATGCAAAAAAGAAAATGTTATATGCCATTATTTTTCAAGGAAAGTATGAGTAATAAATACGAAAGTCGCAATCCTTGTACAAATGAGATTGAAGAGATTTCTTTTTTCCCCCCTAAACTATATTTAGAGCGAGTTTTCTATAAAAGTGGCTTTTTGTTTATCATTAACTGACAGCGCTGTATTTTGGTGACTAATTACAAAAGATTTTCGTAAGTGTTTGGACTAAATATTCCAGAAGATGTTATGAAACTAATAATTGTTGGTTTATTAAAAATAATGAATGCTAAAAAATATTGGGTTGCTCATTACATTTTGAACAATAAGTTCTTTTCGTATTCCCTTGTATCGTTGGAATGTCCATGCTCGGACTTTTTATTTGAATAACATTGTTTGCATACGCGCCTTATACTTTTTAAAGGGCGAGGTCATCCCCCCCTATTGGGGAGAATTTTTGATGTCTTATCGGAACATTTGATTTCATCAAATTTTTTTTTCCTAATTACAATTTTTAAAGAAAAAAAAATTCTTATTAGTAGATTACTGAAGTCGAGCATCACTGGCTCCGGTCAGTAAGCGGGTGGGTGGCCACTTAAATCAGCCTACGTAGGGACCGAGGGTGTACGGTATCGGATGTCGTTAAACCTTTCTACCGTAAAGTGTTAAGACTTTTCGTCGGGCTACCAAAGTAGAGGAGCCATCCCCTCTGCAGAGGATCAAAATTGTGATGGCGTGTCTACGGATCATCTTCAGGGCCTGATTATCGCCTAGGACCCACACTTTCTGGGGGGCCTTGAAAATTAGTAAGAAGTCCACAACATTCCTTTTTTTAAAAAAAATACTGAAAAGAACAGTTTTTCTCTAAAAAGGCAGTTTATTATTTCAAATTTTTATATTGTGATAAACCAAACTCGTGTAAACATTGCACTTATCAAATTCGAAAGTACAGCTGAATTATCGAATTGGTGCAATTTTTACTCTTAACGGCTTAAGCAAATGCAACGAGAATGCATATTCGTTAAAGTCTCTTATAAATGATTAGTGTCAACAAGAACTAAAAGCTTATTCTTAACAAATGTGTAAAGCTGTAGACGGAAGACTAATATCTTTAAAATAATTCAGTTAATCAGTGACTTTTAGCAAAAATCACTGATTTCACTTGTTTGTGGTCACCAAACTATTTTTATTTTCACACAATATTTTATATTTTGCTTTAATATTTAGATGCGTAAACTTTATCTTGGAAAAATAATATTCAATTGTCTGCTTTCAAAATTTTTTAGAATGATTCTCTTAAATCCAGCAGTTCAATAGATTCTTTTTCTACTCTTCAGAAATTGAATTTCAAAATATTTTGTTAGGGGCCCGGAAAATTTTGTGGGCCTTGGGCCAGAATTTGTCTTGATCGGTCCCTGATCATCCTCAGGGATGTTTCCCAGACCCACGCCATTGTGCAGCTCTGGTGTGACGTAAATGAAATACCTACCTACAAAACTATTTCCAAACAATTACTAAGGTTCTAAATTGCGACAGATCAGGTAGATTATGTGCCCCAAAGTCACAGAAGCGCCTTAGCTTTTAAAAACGAACAGCAAAGAGCACATAGGCCAAGTATAGAGATCGGATAGAGCCAACACCTCCTAGAAGAAGGAAGGCCTCAGCACGGATAAATTTAGTAGTCCGATATGACAAAGTTAACTGCGCAGTTGATGAAAAATAATAAAGATGTCATTACGTTCGAGGTACTAAGCTGCGCAGTGGTTGAAAATACGAAATATCTCATTACGTTTGGACTACTAAAGGATATTTATGGTAACCCGTGCTGAGGCCTACTCTTTCTAGGTGTTGATAGAGCCCTGTTTACAACGAATGTTGAACCTTTTACCTCAATGCATTTGTCACCAAAAAGACATCTTTCGACCAGAGTTGTTGTAGTTCATTTACGTCACACTAGAGCTGCACAATGGGCTATTGGCTACTGTCTGGGAAACATCCCTGATGATGATCCGAAGACATGCCATCACAATTTTGATCCTCTGCAGATCTTATGTTGTAATGTATTTTTAAATTTACGTTTATAATAAAATGCAGCTACAATTTTAAACATAACTTTATCTTTCTTTTTTTTTTTTTTTTTTTTTTTTTTAACTTGAAAATGCATGTAGCGTGATAGAGTAACCCTAGATAATGTTTCGCTCTATCAGGGTTCGTACAACCTTGAAAAGTCCTTAAATTTTTTTTCTTATTTTCAAGGCCTTGAAAACCTTGAAAATTTTTAAATTGTCTTGAAAAGTCCTTGAAAATATTTTTGGTAGTTATTTAATTTTCTAACTAGCAAAAACGAATTCAGTTAATAATGACATGACACTGTAATGAAAAAATATGATAGGCTGAGTTTTCTGCTTTAGCATACAATCATAATATCCATCTCATTCTAAGCAAAAATAAATCAATCGAAATTGAATCACATGTTGTATTTGAGTTTTATTACTGGAAAATTTTTTTCAGTCATTTCTGTGTGATAATTAGAGTAAAATGTCCGGTAAATGTGTGTTTAATAATAAATGACTTAGTAATTCAGTCTATGAAGACTGGATTCGTCCATGTGTTGACAAAAATAAAGCAAAATGCAATTGATGTGGAAAATCATTCAGCATTTCGAAAATGGGGAAATCAGCTCAAAAAAGAAATGTGTTAAGAAAACACTGATGTGTTAAAAATAAAAAAAATCAAGCAAATTTGATTGCTATTTAGAAAAAAAAGGAACCGAAACTTCTATACATCGACTCCATATGTTGCTTATACTTCTCCATCTGTTCTTTCTTCATCTACTTCATGCATTGCTTCCACATCTTACAATTTAAATAAGCTTGTTTCAAGAAACGATGTTCTAGATGCAGAAATTTTGTGGGCATTTAAGACTATTTCATGCCATTTGTCATACAAATCAAATGAAAATATTGAAAAAATATTTCAAATAATGTTTCCTGATAGCAGTATTGATGCTAAATTTACATGCGGGGGAAAAAAACTGCATATCTCTCAGTGTTAGGGATTTCATGTTATTTGAAAGATGGCCTTTTAAGAATAGTGAACAGCAAAAACAATTATGTTCTATTGTTTGATGAAAGTTTAAACAAGATGCGCCAAAAAAAAAACAAATGGATATTCATATAAGATACTGGGAACATGATATAGTGAAGACTTCGTTTCTCACATCAATACTTTTACTTACATCAATACTATAATACTTCTCACATCAATACTTTTTCAATACCACGGGAAATCAGAAGATCTACTGCCAGCTTTTCATGACGCTATTACATCATTATCATTGGCGAAAGTTATTCAAGTATCTATGGATGGTCAATTTGAAATTTTTCAATATACTACAAGAAGAAATGTTTAAAAGTTTTAAGCAGCAGCTGTTAAATGTGGGAACTTGTCCTCTACATACCATACACAATTCTTTAAAAATAGGTTCTAAGGCCAGTCATTGGGACATTGAAGAATTTTGTACAAGTGCATATTTTTTATTTAAAGATTCTCCTGCCCGACAGGAAGATTATGTGAATATAACTAAAAGTAGTGTTTCTCCAAAAAAGTTTGTAAAACAGATATTGCATTCTTTTTAACTCTATTACCAAATGGAAAAACCTATGATCTTTTTCATGGCTAAACACGTAGGTGATGTGTTACATACATTACTTCAAAAATTTGTAAGGTCAGACGTTTTATCACGTGAAAAATCTTTGAATAAAATAGTGGAACTAGATATAAATGATGTCAAGAATCACTTGCCACTAGAGAAAATAGATTTAGGTTTTTGTGGTGAACAAAAGCTAAAGTCATTGATAAAATCTAAAAGCATTACCGATAGTCAGGCTATAACTCTAAAACAGCAGGCCAAATTATTTTTGTTGACTGTCGCTAAGTATGTTAAAGAAAAATCTCCAATTCAGTTAAGTTTAGTCAGAAATCTGTCATGTTTTGATCCGACTTCAATGAATAAAGATAGTTCCTCTCTTCTTAAATTTAAAACTTTATTGAGACTGTTGGTTGATAATGATCAAGTTAAAGAAAAAGTTTGTGAAACTATAATTTTGAAGTATGACGATTATTTATCGTCAGTGGTAAAAGCACAGCTCTCAGAATTCGTCGAGTTTGACGTTAAAAATTCTAGAATTGATTCGTTCTTTCACAGAACAATGCGTAATGAGAAATTTTCACAGTTGTGGAAGGTTGTTTTGAGAAGCTTTTAATTTTGAGTCACAGGCAAGCTTCCGTTGAGCGTGGTTTTAGCGTCAACAAAAACATTGAAGTTGAAAATATGAAGATGTCTTATGTATCACAACGACTCATGTGTCAGTATATCTCAAATATAGGTGGTGTCACCAATTTAAAAATTACAAATGAACTACTTTAAATATGCTTCGAGTGCAAGAATGAAATATTCCTTGTATTTAGATGAATTTCAAAAGCTGATGCTGATAAAAGAAAACTCCTTGACGAAGAGGGTTCATATATTGCAGCTCTTCAAGTAAAAAAGAAAAGACTGGAGATAGAAATTCAATCTTTGATTGAAACTGCAGATACATTTGCTTTAAAAGCCGAGGATAAATGTGATTTCACATATATTTCTAAATCTAATAGCTTAAGGAAAACTGCCAATGATAAAAAGGTAGAAATATTAAATATTGATAAACAATTAGCTAAATCTAAGGAAAATATATGATACCTATATAAATTTGTTCATTTTTTTTTATTGATTCGGTGCATTTTTTATAAAACAATGAATAAAAGGTTTAAACAGTATAGCATTTCTCTTATTTTCAGTGTTATGTAATGAAAAATAGTGCTTAAGTAGATTTAGAAAAAAAACTTCCTTTCTATTATTTTTTAATATTATTTAATAATGTTTGTGATCTATAGTTAAAATTTCTAAATATTCAATTAATATTTTTATCAGTTAATCTTTATTAATACTGTCTTTAAAAATATATCTGGAATAGCATAAGAATTTTTATTCCGAAGTAATTTGTTATAAAATGTGTTTATTAGATCTCTTATAATTGTTATGAAATGAATTATTAAGCAATTTGAATTTCTCACCACCTTTTTTTTATTTAACACACACTAAAGATTAATGTTTAAAAGTACCAAATTTAACTTCATATGTTACAAATTGCATTATATGTTAAAAGCATTTAGAATGTATTTCGGAAAAAAAGCTACCCTCCTCGAAGATTTGCAGTGTTTTATACACAGTTTTTTACTGCATTTATATCGCAGCGTTTGCGTGTACTTCATATTTACAGCATATTTTCCATTTTATTATTAAGATATTTTTTTGAGATTTTGAGAGCAAACATATATTTTAAAAAGCTTTTCATAATTATAGACAGTTATATACTAAACTGAAGGTAGATCATAATTTACCTATTTCAGATTTTGAACCAGTTGAAATATTTTTGAATCTATCCTTGAAAATGTAATATTTTCTCTTGAAAAGTCCTTGAATTTTTTTTAAACATTTCTGTATGAACCATGGCTCTATTCTTGCTTTCCATGCAGATTTCTTTTATGGTTAAGATTTATAAAATAAAATTGTAGATACTAGTTTACAAGATAAAGGTGCATTATTACTTACGTGCCTTTGGACACTTAAGGCCTCTAGCATATCCCTCCAACGCCTCCTGTCCAATGGGTCTTGCTTCCTCCCAGCCAGATATTCTACATTCTTTTAATTCACCCAAAAACATGCGCTGGATGGTCAGTCTGGGTCTTCCTCTTGTTCTTTTACCATCAGGAGCCTATGTAAGCGCAACAGATGTAATTATTTCTTTGTGCATTCTAAGGATATGTCCGAGCCAGCTCCATCTTCGTTTTTTAATTTCATTCTCTATTGTTTCATCCTTTATTGTTTTTTCATTGTCTATCGTTGTTTTTGTCATTGTCAAAACAAATGTTTAAGATTATAAGGTTATAATTTGATGTTTTCTTTTAAAAAAAAACTTGACATTGTATTTACATTTTTTAAATTTTCTGGCCTTACAAAGTATCAAATCAAAATCTATTAAAGGTGCATTATGTGCTATCTTAATTATGTCTAGTGTTTATAATCTGTTTTCTTATGTTTAAGTATTCTAAAAGGTCTATTTAACGAATTTTCCATATAACGAACTTATTATCGTGATTGAACGACTTCGTTAAATAGAGGTCCAACTATTAGCCTTTTTTTGGTGGGCTGAGCGAATTTTTAAAAGCGTTACTAATATGAAGGAATAAAAAATCATGCCATACATTATTTAAAAAGTTATTGGAGCTCACGAACATTTGGAATGATGTCTGAAACGAAATATTATTGGTTTAAAAACAATGGTAGAATAAATAAGACAAGTTAAAAGGAATCAAAACAACCTCTGATTTTTTCATAAAAAGTATAAATGCGAAACTTTTGGCGCACCCTTTAAATGTTGAGTTTTGCCAAAAAATGTAACCCGGAAAATCATGTTCCTCATTTTACGTCCCTCCCCCTTTCACGCCTCTTCCATGAACAGCGTTTACAGCATCCGTCTAACACCCACTAGATTTTGATGTTCCAGAGACTCGAGTAAAATTTCAATGTATTTCAGTGACACTCATACATCTCCACTAACTAGAAAGAAACTATTATTTATTTTAAATAACTGGTGCAGTCATTCTATTAACAGAATAAACAAATAAAATGCATACTCTGCTGCATATTCTTTAATTCCTAGCAAGGCTTTGGAATCTTTTTACAATTTTTCAACCTTTGCTGCTGTTTAACAAAATAAGGCTTATCGAGCAAACAAATATTGTTATTTTTCTGAAATAACAATATTTTTTTGAATTGTGTTCAAGTTGAGAAATATAGTTAACGTTTCTTTCAAGCAAATTGTTTCAACATACCCTTTTTAAAGGAAACGAGAAAAGTTTTGGACGTCAAAATAAAATTGTATATCCATACTTTTTTTTATTCATTATATAAAAAAAAGCAATGTATTTATTGCACATACATGCATTTCAATACTGAAATAAATAAGAAACAATGTATCTTCATCTTTCGGGAAAATAGCAGTTTAGTAAATATTCAGCTTGTTTTGCATTGAATATATTTAAACCGCATTTCTTAAAAAGATTTAATTCTCAGTTAGCTGGTTATAATTTGATGTTTTCTTTTAAAAAAAAAACTTGACAATCATTTGAAAAGGAATTTTACTTTAAAAGAAAACCTAAATTAATGTACCCCAAAAAATTATCACTATATTAATGAAAAAGAGTTACGATTTTGAGAAATATAAAAATTTAATTAAATAGTTGGTAAAATAGTTCTGCGAAACCTGCGCGGACAGATAAATAAAAAATTTATTGTTTTAAGATGCTTACAAATGTTAAGTACTTATTCGTTTTGATAATTGTAAGATATATATTAAAGAATTTGATAAATATATACTAATTCCAAATCTATGCATAAGTAAGAGGTAATCTATGCATAAGTTAGAGGTTGTCCCTTGTGGGACAACCTCTTACACCGCCACAATGAGCTATAGACTAAGAAGTGGATATTAGTATAAATAATCGTATCAAAATTTTAAAAAAAATGGAACAATTGTACGCTAAATTGGTACAAAAGATCAAAATTAGGGGCTGCCTGTTAACTCATTGGGCTTCCCTTGTAGGACAACCTCTTACACCGCCACAATGAGCTATAGACTAAGAAGTGGATATTAGTATAAATAATGGTATCAAAATTAAAAAGAAAAGGGAACAATTGTTAGCTAAATTGGTACAAAAGATCAAAATTAGGGGCTGCCTGTTAACTCATTGGGCTTCCCTTGTAGGACAACCTCTTACACCGCCACAATGAGCTATAAACAAAAAATTGGAAATTAGTATAAATAATGGTATCAAAATTTAAAAAAAAAGGGAACAATTGTTAGCTTAATTACGGAGGAAATATGCGCTGCTGAATTATATGCAGAATTTGATCCCCAATTAATAGAAACTTTACTTTCTCAAGGATTTAAAATCGCTGATTCATGGGATAAGAAACCCATTCAAATATTGTTATGTGCTGATTACTTATATTCCACTTTAAAGGGTGAGATATTGTATTCCTTCAGCTGACGTTGTTTGGAGATTCTTTAGTAGGACAGGTGCCAGATTGTCCTTTTAAGGGTGCGGCTTCTGTTTCAACTTTTGTTGCACTTTAGCGGATTCAGCTGCAAATGAATTTTCATGTTTATGAATATTGAATCATTTCTCACTACTCGAGAGTTAGGAAATAAAATGAACTCGGATCATCTTCTTAATTTTGAAAACAAGTTGCGGTTTGAATTTGGAAGATAGGAGGCTTTTGTGGAAATCTGAGACTGCTCGTGAAAATTTATGTGATAATTTTCGAGATGGCAGATTTTGTTTTGATGGCAGAAAGGAGATTTAACGCTGACGAATCTTTATTTGAAAGATAAGATGATGTTATGAAAGAACAATTTAAAGAAGGGATTATCGAAAGTAGTAACTCTAATTGTTTTGTGGGCTATACAATGCCGTATAGGGATGTTTTTAGAGAAAATTCTTCCAGTACAAAAAGTTTACGATGCCAGTAGTAAACGCGGAAATAATTTAAATCTTAACGAATGTCTTATTTTAAAATTTCGGGAACATAAAATTGGATTGAGCTCGAGCGTTTTTACAAATATAAGTTTCGGAATTTGATAGAAATTATTTATGTTTTGTCGATTATAAGGATAGCGATAAAACTCAACTCCCTACAATGTTTCATTTTAATAGACACTGTTTTGGAGTCACCGGTTCACCTTTTGCTTTGGCAGCAACTATCAAAACTCATATTAAAGCTTATAAAAATGCGCATCCTCTTGCATATGAAATACTGAATAATTTAATCTATGTTGATAACTCCTTTTATAGAAGTTCTTCTGTAGAAGAAGCCTTTCAGCTATCAACAGATGCTGTTTATATTTTAAAGGATGCAAATATGACAATGAGAAAATTTAACAACAAACTCGAAAGACCTTAAAAATTTATGGAAAAACTCTTAATTCCAAAATAGAAATTATTGAAGATCCTGATTCTCATTTAAAAGTTTTAGGACTTAAATGGAACAATGAAAGTGATATTCTCGAACTTTAAATTTAAGGTCTTTATTGTCAAATTTAAATGCAAATAAATGCACTAAACGAAATGTCCTTCATATTGCTGCCAAAATATTTGATCCATCTTGATTTATTTCCCCCATTTTGATTCGTGTTAAATGCATTTTACAAGAAATATGGCAACTTGGAATCGATTGGGATGATGAGTTTAGTGGTGAATTAAAAGACAAATGGATAATATGGTGCAATGAACTTCAGAACTTGAATATTCCTCGATATTCTTTTCCCGATTTAAATTTAGTAGACGAAGACATGCAACTGCACGTGTTTTCCGATGCTTCACTGTCTTTTAGAGCTGTAGCATACTTCAGGTACAAAATATCTGGAAGTACCTTTAGTACTAGTTTTGTATTTTTTATGTCCAGAGTAGCACCCCTTAAGAAATTAACTTTACCTAGATTGGTACTATCATAGCCGCAAGAATGGTGAAACATCTCAAGGAACTATTTAAAAATCTTAAATAAAATATGTTTGTGGTGTGACTCTACGATTGTGCTGCGCTGGATTAAAGGCTCAGCGTCCAAATAGAAGCAATTTGTGTTTAATAGAGTCACTGAAATCCAAGTGTACGGTCCCGTGATAGCTTATTAGTTAATGGACTGTATATAACAACCAACAATAGTAATCAATTAGTTCTTCCATTTGAGAGCGCCCATACGCTCTCTACAAATTATATATTTATTTTTTTTCAATGGCGGGCACTTTTTTTATTTTTATTTTATAACCGTCGTTGAACAGCCGACCCAATTTCATGGGTTTACGACTACTAATGTTCAACTCCGTAACCTTGTAATTTTGAACCAATCCAGAAGACAAGGAAACTCCTGGATCAGTACCCCCAGAGGTATTGATTTGTTATGGGAACATGGAGGACTTTGAGACTCGACAGATTTAACGTGCATCAGTCACCATTTACTACACGGGGAGTCTTCGGCCGGCGGGGATCGAACCCACGACCTCTTGGATATGGGCCCAGCGCCCTACCGACCAGGCTATCCCGGCCCCAATGGCGGGCACTTGGAACTATCTGTTGGCCACAGAAAGTGCCAGAACTGCTAACTCTCTTTTCGTTACCCAGTGGGCACCTGTGGTGGAGCAGCGTCGCCCACGTCACACTACCACAACCCGTTTATAGGGCGGGTCACATTCACACACCAAGGAGAAAGGACATAGAACACAGATAGAGAGAAAGAAACATCCATGCCTTGCCCGGGATTCGAACCCAGAACCTTTCTGATGCAAGGACAGTTCCCTGCCCCCTACACAGGCCGGTCAGCCTACAAATTCAATTAAAGAAGAAAGCAGTTCAAAAGGCAACACCAACAGGAAAGATGGCTGGCGCCAATCGGCAATTCAACACCAAACATAACCACCGGGGTTGAAATATTAATTTCAATAAATAATAATCAAATAGAAACAAATAAAATTACATGTAATGTTAATACAATTTAAATTAATACAATGCACAAATAGTTATAAAAATACTCCAAATAAACAAAGTTTCAGTTTTCTTAATGCTAAGTATACAAAATTAATTCTCAATAGGTAAGACAGCAATTTTTGAAATTGCTCTTTTATTAACACCATTTTTTGTTTTTACTGATAACACTCTTACGCGGTTATCTTTTCCGCGGTTCGTTTTTCGCGGTTAATGGGGACCAGAACCTTCCGCGAAAGCTGAAAAATCGCGAAGTAGGATTTTCTCATAGGAATTTGCGTGTATGTGGTACATGAATGTTTTAAATATGTAAACAGTATTTATACTTTACACATTTAAGACAAAAATTATACGGTAACAGTATACGTATTTACTTAAGCATGTCAGTGCTGATTAATAAGGTTAATTACAAAACCTTATACACTAATAAACATTCATCAGCATTGCTTTCTGAGAGGTGATGAGTCCTGTGTTGGTGGTGGAGGAGAGGCTCTCACTTGACTTGAAGTTTTAGGAATATATATGAGAGCCCGTGGTAAATAGTATAATATATGTACTCTTAGTCAACACATCTCTTTGTTTGACATGCAGGGACTGGGCCGGTCTGGCCGAGCCAGCAGTACAATTTTTTTTATATATACATTGCATGAATTTCAAATAATATTGCGCAAATAATATTAAATAACATATATGATATATGTAGTAATAATATTGTTTTAATATACTGGGTGATTCAGACCATGCGTGCCACCCATTTTTTTCGAGAATGGAGCAAATAATCAATTTGAGATAAAAAATCTAATAACTAAATCGACCCCAAGGAATTCAATAGTGATATTGGATATTTTAATTTCCGGAAGTACCGGAATTTGAACACAAATATGATTTTTTAATTGGAAACCTATATTTTATTTAGCATCATTGGAGAGGGTTTTCGAAAAAAGTAACTTTTCCTTGAAATTTTTTTTTATATCTCTTACTGTTTGTTCTCAAGAAAAAAAATTATGATTATTTACTTCAATTTATCATTTTTACCAAAAATAATTAACTTAAATTATCAAAATCGCTTCAATTTTTATAAAACATTGGAAGAAAAGCACAAATGTGTTTTAATGAAGGTGTAAGACATTATGACGAAAAAAATTTTTTTTAGTCATAATATGTCAAAATCTATTTAATATGTATTTTTTCTTATCCTTGAAAATAGTCCTTATCCTTGAATTATTATCTTGAAAATAGTAAGAGATATTAAAAAGTATTTTAAGTAAAAGTTATTTCTTTTCCAAAACTCTTTATTTATCGGGAAAAGAGGATTAAGTTACAGAGGCGAAAGGCTAGAAGCTGCCTATACTCTGGAAGACGTGTCCGTAGATCATGTAAACTTTTTGGAACTTGTTGTTCTTCTTAGCAAATACGATATTACTTTGAAAGACCATTTGAAAGATTGTATTGAGAGCAGTAAAAAACTTCACGAGTCACAAAAGAGTAATGGCAGAGGGTCTTTGTTAACGTTTCTTTCCAAATCCACCATTTAATAAAATTATTCAATCAATTGGACAACTTATAACACGGAATATTAGTATGGAAGTACAAGCAGCTGATATGTTTTCTTTACAAGTGGATACAACACAGGATATTTCATGCAAAGATCGATGCTCAATTATAGTACGATATGTGAAAGACGATCGTGTATATGAAAGACTTCTCGTTGTTGTAGAGTGTAAATCTTCAACCGGACAGAATATGTTTTCTTTAGTGGTTTCAGTTTTAAAGTCTTGTAATATATATATATACAAACTTCCCTGCACTTGTATAACAAAGTGCAGCGGTAATTCAACTGACGGGACTGATAATATGCAAGGTGAATATAAGGGATTTTCTTCATGCCTTTCCAAAGAGTTCCCTGGTCAAATTCATGTTTGGTGTTATGCACATGTCTTATAAGACATGTGCATAACACCAAATATGACTAACTAAACTAAATTTAACATACTATAATAAACTAACTAAATTGAACTAAAACAGTAACTAAATTTATAAATTTAGTTTTAGGAGTTACCACGAAGGCATTAATTGAAAGTACATCGCTTTTCAACCTACTAATTAGCGTCGCAGTATTTTTCCGTGAATCATACCAACGCATGAACATCTGGGAACAAAGTAATGAGCACGGAAATAAAAGAAAGGCTCGCAACTATTGGAGAAACACATTGGTGGTCTAAAGATTCTGCATTAAAGAAAATTTTTGGTTCATTTTCAATTTCAAATTCAACTATAAAGCCGTTATATGTCACATTGATTACAAGTTTAGAAACTATACAACCAATTTCAAGCCAGATATCTGTGCAAAGGCAAAAATATTTTTAAAATCATTTTGCAAATATTAAACAGTAATCAACGCCAAAATATTCTCAAGAATATTTGAATTAACTACACCGCTCTCCCAATATTTGCAAACCTCCGGTTTAGACATCTTAAAAGGTTTTGGAATGATATCTCACAAACGTTCAGAACTAAAAAAAAAATAGTGAGATTTTGAAGGTGTACAAAAAGTTAGATGATTTTATTATTCGCGCAAATAAGTAATTTGAAGAAACTGAAATAGAAATTCAAAAAAAGATTCACAAAAGAGATTGAAGAAAGGAAAATTGATACCGGGTGAGACAACGTCGAATGAAACAGATTTCGATGATAAAACCACTGCATTTAAGATAAACGTCCATAACATTCTTTTCTGCACAGTTGTAGCGTCAATGGAACGCCGGTTTCCCGCGAATGGAAAATTGTACCCCGATTTTTCTTATCTATATCCGAAAAGTTTCCCTGAAATAAGTCTTAACAAGCTTTAATCTGGCGAACTTAATGAGTTAAGCAAACTCTTGATAAAATTTGACGAAACAGCTAGAGGTGAAAATTTGCGGATTGAACTAAGAAATTTAGCTTTATATTGGGAAAAACTGAAAAATTCAGACTTAGAAGATTATAAAATAATCAGAGATCATTCAAATGAAGATAACAACGATTTTACTTTGGAAACAGAAGAATTTATTGACTGATTCTTACAATTTAATTGGTCTAGCATTAAAATTTTTACTAACATTGTCAATAAGTGAGGTGGCTTGTGAAGGTTCATTCTCCACATTAAAAGTAATTAAAAATTGAATGAGGAGTGCTTTATCCTCGGATAATTTGAATGCTCTCATGGTAATGGCAATAGAAAAAGATATATTAATGAAATTAGATAGCAACGACATAATCGATAAAGTGGCAGAAAATAGTAAGCTTCTTCAAAAGCCATTAAATTAAATTTTAATTTAATGACTTTTGAAGAAGCATTAAATCTATTTTTACATAAATCATTCTTGTATGTGTATTATAATAAATATTTTTATTTACTCTTCATCTTTCACCTTCTTTTTGATTTTATCAACCTATGTTTCCTCATAAGAATCATGTATTTTAAACAGAAGTATATTCTATAGAGGATTATTAAGCAATTTTTATCTACTTTCTTACTTTGATAAATTAAATTACGTTCATGAGAATTTATTAGTAAAAAATGCTTAAAAATGATTCATTAGGAGCCGCGTACGCGGTGTTTATGTGAAGTAGAGGGCCGATATTAGATAATGGTCAGAGGGCCGATTTTAGATACCAATCCGGGCCTGTTCAGGGATCGCATCAACATGAAGTAACGCTCCTTTCCGCAATGTGGCTGCCGACATGGTTGCATTTTTTATTTTATTTTTTTGATGAATATTTTGGAAAAACCCGCGAAGTGGCGAGGGAACACTGTATCAATAATTCTACCTAATAGCCATTTACATGTAGGAAGGTTTTCTTCCTCGAGTTTCTCCTATTTTAACATTTTGTTTTATAAACATCCATTTCTTTCTCTGTATCAATGTGCTCAGATAATTATTAGTCCAATTTTTCCATATACTTTGGAACCATTTGAGTAGTTTTTTGCCATAAATTAAGTCTATTATTATCTATTTGTAATAAGTTAGGTTCAATAATTGCATTTATTGGTCGACTAAGTCATCAATGGTGTTAGGGGGGAGAGAATTTAAAATTCCCTCAACCTGAGTAATAATGGTTAAAAATTCTTCGTAAGTTAGTGTCGCATTTCCAATTTGATCGCTTTAAATGAAATTTTAAGGATTTTACTCCCGCTTCCGATAGACCATTAAAATTTGGTGCTTTAGGTGGAATAAATTTACATTGTACATTTTCTTCTGCTAGAAAATTGGCTAAAATGTTGTTATGTTTAATAAAAATATTCCTTAATTGTTTAATTTCGAAATTTGCACTTACAAAATTTTTAGCGTTATCACTAAATATTTTTTGTGGTTTGCCTCGTCGGGCAAAAAACCTCTTTAAGCAAGCAATACATGCTTCTGCGGTTAAATCGTTAACTATCTCCAGATGTATTGCTTTCGTTACTGTACAAACAAAAATACAAACGAATATTTTGTGATAGTTACCCTTACGTTGGCCTTTGTATCTAATCAAAAATGGGCCACAATAATCAATAGAACAACAATTAAATGTAAAATTAACATTTATTCCTTCATTAGGTAACTCACCCATTATTTGTTGAGAAATAACCAGATTTGCTTTAAAACAAGTACTGCATTTATGAAAAATTTTTCTTGCGATATTTTTGCCATTAAGTGGCCAATAAAGTTGTCTAACAGCATTTAGCAACGCTTGCGGAACATTATGAAAGTTCTTAATATGATAATAATTAAAAATAAGTTCAGTTATCTTATTCTTAGCTGGTAAAATAATAAGATGTTTTTGATTAAAACTTAAGTTTGAGTTTGTTATTCTACCGCCAACTCTAATTAAACCTTTTTCATCTAAAAATGGATCGAAATATTTTAACTTACTTTTTGGAGTCAGTGGCAAACCTTTTTTCAACATACAAATTTCTTCTGAAAAATACCTACTTTGTTATAAGTTTAAGAAGATGATTTTTAGCGTTTCCCATTTCATCTATGGTTATAGTAACTGTTTCCTTATTAAGCGAATTCCTACAATTGTAAGAGAACCTAAAAAGTAAACTAAAAATTCTTATCAGTTTTAGAAAATTATTTGTAACACTTAGGCATTTATCAATAAATGAGTCATTTTTTATAGTAATTAATGAAGTCGCTATTGGTTTCAGTTCGGTAGAAAAAGAGTTCATCACTGAAGTGAGTTTCAACTTGAAAATTTTCCTTATTTAGGAAATCGGGTCCAGTCCACCACAGTTTATTGGATCCAAGGGTTGTAGCGTCTGAGCCTCTGGAAATGATATCTGCAGGGTTCATTTCAGATGATACGTGTCCCCACTTACAATTAGACGTAAGTTGTTGAATTTGTGAGACTATTACTCACAAAGGTTTTTAAAAGGTGAGGCGAAGTATTAATCCACGCTAACGCAATAGTTGAATCTGACCATAGTTTGATATGATCAAATTTAAGCTTCATAGCTTCTAAAACCTTTTTCACAAGTTTGGAAAGGAGTAGACATGCAGACAGTTCCAATCTAGGAATAGTCATGGTCTTGATTGGTGCTACACGTGACTTGCTGCAAAGAAGCTGGCTGCAAGATTCATCAAGATCTGCAACTGTTTGTAAGTAAATTACAGCTCCAAATGCTTTTTCCGAGGCATCGGCATAAAAAATGCAGGATAAGTGCGGAAAATGTCTCCTTCAAAACGCAACGAGGTACTTGAATAGTTTCTATACTATGAAGTGCTTTAATGAACAAAGTCCATTCTTGGGCAATAGGGGGTGGTAACTTTTCATTCCAGTCTAGCTTGTGCAACCAAAGCCGTTGCATAAAAATCTTCGCTTTGCTGATGACTGGGCCCAAGTAGACCAAGAGGATCAAACCAGCAATTTGAGATTGCTGAATTTTGGGAATTTTTACCACAATCGAAGTATCCTGAATTAAAAAAGGCTGCCTCTCAAATTATTTCAATATTTGAAACAGCGTACTCATGTGAATCATTTTATTCCTCTTTAAAATTCGTGAAATCCAAACACCGATCAGTATTAATTAACCAGCATCTCAAAGAATTGCTGAGAAGTGCTATTACCAATAATTCACCAAATTTTGCAGAATTATCAAGAGAAGGAAAATAAATGTGTTTAATTTTTAATATTTAAATTAAATACACATATTTAGTACTTATACGTTCTCAATAAATATAATTTATGTAAAAAAAAATTAATACCTTTTTTGCATACCTTTTAAATACGTATTTGATTGCGGCTTGCGAAAAATTTTAAATTTTGAAAAATTGCTCGACTATGTAGGAGCTTTGCCACCCCTGTTATAGTAGCTCACTCTGATCACGTTTAATCAATATTTTGCGATATATCGCCTATTAACAGAGGCATTGTCATTTTGTTATAAAACCGATTCGTCCCTATGCGATTTTATTTTGATGCATTTTTAAAAATATCAGCAACAAAAAATAAAATGTAATTTTACTAATCTTTTTTAAGAAAAATATCTTGAATATTAAGAAATATTCAAGAATTGAATATTAAGAAAAATCTAAATCAACATAAAACTCACTTACCTGAAATGTGTTATGAAGAGGACCCTGGTAAGGTAAAAATCAAATCATCATATAGGTATACAATTAAAAATAAAATAAGCTTCCACTTGAACGAAAGAATAATGAAGGAACGCAGATTTTTTTTCTTCTTTTCCTTTTCAGAGGGGTGAAATAACAAGGGAGGGATTAGCGTGATGACGTCACTGAGCACAGGCACGTGGTAGGTGGAATTACGTACGTGTTAGTGAAGGGACTGAAATGAAAAGTAACGTTCATTTTTGCGGAAAAACTTCGCCAAAAGTAAAAAAAGTCTCCCAATAGTCGACTATTCCTGAAAATAGTTGCTTTTTTAGCCTTTTCAGGCAAAAAAAAAGTCGCCTAAGGCCGAACATAGTCGCCTGTGGCAACCCTGCATATCTGAATCTCGAAATAAGTTTTCTCCACCGCCACAATGACAAAGAAGTGGATATTAGTATAAAATTAGTAAAAAAATTAAAAAGAAAAGGGAACAATAGTTAATTAAAGGAGTACAAAGGATCAAGGGTAGTGCTGCCTGTAACTCATCGGGCTTTCCTTGTGGGATAAGTTAATAAAACACTGGAGCTGAATTTGCACCCGGTTGACAAAAAGTAGGACTTTCGTCGCAAATTTTCTTCTTTCTTCATTACTAATTTAAAAGAATGAAAAAGTTAGTTTAAAAAACACTGGAGCTGAATTTGCACCCGGTTGACAAAAAGTAGGACTTTCTTTCTCCGTTCAGCTGTATTATTAAGAGGACGCCATAACGCGGAGAAAACTTTCGTCGCAAATTTTCTTCTTTCTTCATTACTTATTTAAAAGAATGAAAAAAAGTTGTTTCAGAACAAATAATATAAACCTCATTGAACAGCTGACCCATTAAAGTTTAGCTCCGCAGCTTCGTAGTCTTGAACCCAATTCAGAAGACAAGGGAACTCTTGTATTAAGTATTAGGGGAAATTTGCCTTCGTGGAAGATTTAAGACTTTTTGATGGAAGTCTCACTCATTTAAGTTACATGAGGAGGAAAACCAAACGCGGTAAGTTTGACGATAAGGGGACTCCAACCGTCTGCAAATATTTTACATCAGCACTGTGGTCAGTGCAAACTGAATGCGGCATTCGTATCGACCTGCCATCGCTGGGATTCGAACCCAGTTCACATCATTGGAAGAGCCATCACGGCTCTAACTGCCCTCTATGGAAAAAGAACAACTGGCTGATGCTTCTAAGCCAATAATTGGCTACTGTAGTTTTGGCTGCAGACTCATCTTCGATTGTTATCAGGGGTGATTGTGAGCTTAACTCAAAAATTCTGAAAATTTCTTTAGTAACATTAATGAAGCATTTCAAAAAAGTATTTATAGCACTAAGCATTGTTAAGCAAAATTTAACTAGAACTGTAAAACAGTTTTAGTTAAATGCCTGTTTTGAAATACGACACTTAATTAAAATCAATCAAATAATGCACTGTAAAAATTTCGGATAGTAAAAATTTCCGGCTTTCATGGTGCCGATGCTTTTTACAGTAAAACTCATTTTTACTGCAACGTGTTACGGAACAAAAAATCTGATATACCAGAATTTTTACTGTAATAAATTACCACAAAATCACTGAATCACTCTAATTAAATAAATATTAACTCTAAAAATCCCGGTATAATGTTTTACGAAAAAAAAAGGAATTTACTGTAAAATAGATGATGCACCCAAAGTGCTGGTACGTTGCGTAATTTGATCCGAAATTTTTTTACAGTGTGAAAACGTTAGTCAATTTTTGTTTGAATGGTTCGAGATCGGAAAATGAAAAAAAAAAAAATGAAGAAAAATTTTAAGTACATTTTGGAATTCGGTATAGAATTCTATGCAAGCCTTTGATGTAACTTTCAAACAATTGTAAAATATTCTAATTTAATAGTTTTAAGAATTTTGTTCTGGATCTTTTTTCCTTTGAAATGCATATCATCTACTATTCTATTAATTTATTATATTTATTCTAGCCGTCCTTGGCGACCAGATTGGCCACCTTTCAAAATTTTCTTTAACAACATACAAACTTTAATCTTAACCGAGACGAATGGAGAGCACAACTGTATTTAAACGTTCTATTAAACAACTGCATTTAAACAATTCTTCAACCACTCTTACAATCCTAACTCCTAAATTAGTTTCAAACAATATAAAAAAAAACTAATTTTTCACCGTTTAACTGTTGCCCGCGCGGAGGTACTTATCCAATTTCAACTGTTTTCAAGTGATATCCGTAATACTGTCAAAGTTCTTTATGTAGTGAATTTTAATAATAATTAAAAATTTATTCGACAACCATTAAATCACACAAACCCTCATAAGTATGAGTTTAGCTTGGTTGGCAAAAGAAGTATTAAAATTAATATTGATAAAAAACTCATCGCGATGCTATCGTAATTTTTACAATAATAATTACAATCACTTTAATTAAATATTAACACTAAAAAATATTGCCTTAAATGTTAATAAATATTATAAATTACCGTAAAATATTACATCAAAATAATAAAATATTTATAAAAAATATCATAAAACTCATGTTATTTAACATGTTACATGTTATTCAAACTACGTTGTTTCAAATGCAATTAACTACGAGTACTTTATTTCAAATGTAGCTAAGTACAACTATTTTTTTTAAATCTAGTGATTACCAACTACTTTGGAATTTAGTAGCTACTTCACGTCTTTAAGGAGACGAACTTTGCTGGAGAACTTAATTTACGCCCAATTCAAAATGGTTTTGAATAAGAAATTGGCTTACACTAAATATAAGGGAATAATTAAGAATTATTTATTCATGTTTACATCAGCCAATTCGTTTTTCCAAGACATTTTTTGTCGAATATGTTTATTTAACCCTCAACTTTTTATGCCTTTTTCGGCTGCGAATATTTAATTTAAGAAATGCGAACCAAATACTTGCAATACTTTAACTGTTTAATGATGTTTTATTTTCTCTAAGAAATTAAGTTCATCGAAATTACATTCCCTTCCTTTGAAATAACATCAATGTTTCACGAGTCTGCCTTCGCACGTGAAAGTGTAATCGAAGTGATTAATTATCTATTTTTTGTAATGGTTAGTTTATATATATTAGTTATCGTAATTTCTATTAATGCTCAGCTGCAGCCATAGGGTAATTTTTATCGCATTCAATGACGGACCCTCGAGGATACATCAAATGCGTAAAATTAGTTGACTATTACAGTGTTACTATTCTAAACTAACGTTAAAAGTTGTTGCCAAGAATCACTACAAACTACTATATATATATATATATATATTTTTTTTTTTTTGGATCGCACAACTTACAACACTACTTTTTTTAAAAAAGTAGCGCATTACACTAAAACTACGGAAAAAGTAGCGACTACAGTTGTTTCACCACTTGCAGTGCGCTACTTCCGGCATCTGAATTTGAGTATTGTATTATATATATCAGGGTTGGCCAACCTGCGGCTCGCGAGCCTCATGCGGCTCTTTGAACGATTATTTGTGGCTCTGGATAAATGTACCGGAGTTTCATACTTTTCATTTTTGTGCTATTATATTTCAATTTTTTTCTGAACCCATTTGAAATTAACATAATTCAAAGTGAAATTTCAATTTCCAATATAATTTATGACCCAAAAAGCATCTGAAGAATTAGAATTAATAGAGATGCAAGACGATCAAGCTCTACAATTAAAATATAAGTCGAGGTCAATCACTGAATTTTGGAAATTTGTACCAGAATCGAAGTATTCTGAATTAAAAAAGGCTGCTTGTCTTATTATTTTAATATTCGAAATAACATACTTATGTGAATCATTTTATTCCACATTAAAATTCGTAGTAATTTAAAAGAACGAAAGAGTTAGTTTAAAAAACACTGGAGCTGAATTTGCACCCGGTTGACAAAAAGTAGGACTTTCTCTCTCCGTTCAGATGTGTTGTTATTAAGAGGACGCCATAACGCGGGAGAAAACTTTCGTCGCAAATTTTCTTCTTTCTTCATTACTAATTTAAAAGAATGAAGAAGTTAGTTTAAAAAACACTGGAGCTGAATTTGCACCCGGTTGACAAAAAGTAGGACTTTCTCTGAATTTGCACCCGGTTGACAAAAAGTAGGACTTTCTCTCTCCGTATAGATGTGTTTTATTAAGAGGACGCCATAACGCGGGAGAAAACTTTCGTCGCAAATTTTCTTCTTTCTTCATTACTAATTTAAGAGAATGAAGAAGTTAGTTTAAAAAACACTGGAGCTGAATTTTCACCCGGTTGACAAAAAGTAGGACTTTCTTTCTCCGTTCAGATGTGTTATTAAGAGGACGCCATAACGCGGGAGTAAACTTTCGGCGCAAATTTTCTTCTTTCTTTATTACTTATTTAAAAGAATGAAAAAGTTGTTTCAGAACAAATAATTTAAACCTCATTGAACAGCTGACCCATTAAAGTTTAACTCCGCAGCATCGTAGTCTTGAACCCAATTCAGAAGACAAGGGAACTCCTGTATTAAGTATTTTATATTATGACCGTCGTTGAACAGCCGACCCAATTTCATGGGTTTACGACTACTAATGTTCAACTCCGTAGCCTTGTAATTTTGAACCAATCCAGAAGACAAGGAAACTCCTGGATCAGTACCCCCAGAGGTTTTGATTTGTTATGGGAACATGGAGGACTTTGAGACTCGACAGATTTAACGTGCACCAGTCACCATTTACTACACGGGGAGTCTTCGGTCGGCGAGGATCGAACCCACGACCTCTTTGACATTGGCCCAGCGCCCTACCGACCAGGCTATCCCGGCCTGTATTAAGTATTGGGAGAAAATTGCCTTCGTGGAAGATTTAAGACTTTTTGATGGAATTCTCACTCATTTAAGTTACATGAGGAGGAAAACCAAACGCGGTTAGTTTGACGGTAAGGGGACTCCAACCGTCTGCCAATATTTTACGTCAGCACTTTGGTCAGTGCAAACTGAATGCGGAATTTGTATCGACCTGCCATCGCTGGGATTCGAACCCGGTTCACATCATTGGAAGAGCCATTACGGCTCTCTCTGCCCTATTTGGAAAAAGAACAACTGGCTGATGCTGCTAAGCCAATAATTGTCAATCATCTCTGGAACCAATCAAGAAACCAACTCCAATTATGAAGTTTCAAAATAGCGCTTTTATTCCATAGAAAATAAATTAAAATCCCGAAATTTTAAATCAGTCTAAGCAAATTGTTTCAGAACATATACTATAACATATACATATACTTTGATTTAACTCCGTCATTGAACAGCTGACCCATTAAAGTTTGATTTAACTCCGTCATTCAGAAGGCAAGGGTACTACTCCTGTATTAAGTATTAGGTCAAATTTGCCTTCGTGGAGGACTTTTAGATGGAAATCTCACGCATTTAAGTTACGTGGAGAGGAAAACCTAATACGGTTAGCTTGACTGTCAGGGGACTCCAACCGTCTACCACTGTGTATATTTTACGTCAACACAGTGCAAGCTGGATGCGGAATTCGTATCGACCAACCAACCATCGCTGGAATTCAAACCCGGTTCATCTCATTGGAAGATTCATCAGGGCTCTATCTCACCTATTTGGAAAAAGAACAACTGGCTGATGCTGCTAAGCCAATAATTGGCTATTGTAGTTTTGGCTGCAGACTGCAAAGGCTCGCCACAGTAGTGGTTCGAACCAGCTGGGATAGCATTACAACTTCCTTATAAGGATTTCCTCTTAGGATTTCCTCTTAGGATTTCCTCTTAGGATTTGGGTACCTCTGATCGATGTGCCTCTAAGTTCAACTACAAAATTCATTTGACTTATCCAAAGTATTCAGAAGTTTTTTTTTTCCCGCCTAGCAGTGTTTTTACGAGGAAAAATTAAGAAAGAGTGTTGAAGTTCACAAATGTCTGGACAGGATGCGTAGTCAAATCTTTCAACAAAAAATAAGCACCTTTTAGGTACTTTTTAAACACTGAAAGAATATTTTTAAGCACTATATACATTAGCAAAATGCAACATAATTTTCAAAGACTTTACATGATCATAATAAAATAACTAGTTTCTGAGGGTGGAAAATTGAAGCCGGAAATTGAGAATATCTTGCAAGATGCAGCGGAGTTGCACATTAGAGTGCAATGATCTCACCGAACCCAGCTCAGCAACCCTGTAAAATGATTGGCGCTTTCATAAGCTATGGATCGAAAAACACATTTTTGGAAAAGAAAAAAAAAACTAATTTTCGAACCTTTTAAAAAATACCTTGAAAAAAGTACCTTTAAGGGCTTTTAGAAAGTGAAAGTCGAAAACAAGGACCTTTAAGCACTTGGGGGAAAAAAACGCACCGTGCGCAAGTTTATACTTCAATGAAATGAAAAATAACGAAAATAAATTCATTATTAATATATTATTTCATTGGAAATTAATTGTTTCTATAAAAAATAACAAAAATTACAACTTCTGTTTTATTTCAATTTTCGTATTGTTCCGAAATCGTAAAGACGTATGGAAAAAGGTGAGTCTGTCTGATACAGACGAAAATATACGTTTAAGATGGAACATGCAGTATGATGGTCCAACTGCCATGTTATGTTGTTGAACCAATAACAACCATCAAAATAAGATGGAAGATTTTGCTCACCATTATGATGGTCCACCAGCAAATTATGTTTTTTACTGTTGGACCCACTACAACTATCAAAATATAATGGAAGAATGTTGTATGGTCATTTTGATGGTTTACCAACAATTTAATTTCATTAATGTTGCTTAACTAATATGATTCATGCTGTTTATTGTTGTTGGACCAACTGCAACTATCAAATTAAGGGGGATCATGCAGTTGGATGGTTAAGATTAGCAAAGATATTTTGCAGATCATAAGTTATAAAAAATGTTTTCTTAGGAAAGCATTACAAAATAACTTTTAGGATTATTTTATACGTAATTGTATTTCTTTTCTTTTGCAAAAAATGTCAAATATCTTACAGAATTTTTTTTAAAAAATAATTTAACATTTATTTTTAAGTATAATGCATTTTAAATAGGCAATGTTATTGTAATCTTATTTTATTTTTGAATACATACGTTACTGTGATGCCACATAATTCGTCAACCTTGGATCTCTTCTCCATGCCCCTAACTGTCCGTTGGGAACAAAATTCACTCCCTTTCAATTTGTGACGTCAACTGGGAAGGGGTGAATCCCAGTTGTATATTATACCTCTGTTGAATATTATTCCCAATCAAAAATTCTTGATGTGGAGAATGTTATCTTGATCCCTTTTAAGGGATTTCTTTTCTTTATTATTTTTTAATTATGGTCATTTTCAATATTTAATCAATAAATTTTTCTTAAACGATTTTTTTCATTTTCTCTGAGACAATTATCATTTTATTACATCCAAATTAAGATGTTTATGTAACAGCTAAAAGTCAATGATGATGCATCAACTACCACTATAATATCAGTAATGGCGATCGTCGCCATCATAGTCACATTATACCTTCGAGTATGCATTAACATTAACGTTGATGAATAAAGGAAATCAATTCTACATAAAAAAAAAAACGTTAAATTGGTATTTAACGTTATTTCCACAGACTTCGCAAAGAAAATACTTAAGATTAGCAAAGAATAACTTTAAACTTTCTTTTGAAGCATTTCAAATGAAACATTTATTTTATTACTTTTATGATTATTTAAAATGAAAAAAGAAAATACCTTTTCTAATGATATTAAAAAAGGCTGGAAAAATTATGCTCACTTTTGCAAAAATATGTACCAATACTACTAATACTAGAGTATTAAACTTCAAAGAAAAAAATGCCTCGTTATCAGAATGAACGAAGACCGTACCACGAAAATAGTTAAACTATAAACTGGTAAACACTAGCAGGAAAAAGGTTAGCTTGGAAAAAACTTCTTGTGAAGGCCAAGGCCTACCCTGAGCTGTCGAGCCATTGATGATGATGAATACTAGAATAACTAATAAAGATGCATTTTGACAAACATTAACATTTTACTTCACAATAATATCATTACTATTTACATCAATAATATTAATTTTACAAATTCAAAAAAACAGGGTGCGTAGCCACATTTAAAAAAAAAAATTAAGCACCTTTTAAGCACTCAAAAGATATTTTCAAGCAGTTAATATTACAATTGGGATATGAGCACTAATAAATGTTTTCGTCCTATTGATGCAAGTTCTTCAAATATATATTAAAAAATGCAAAGTACTTTTCAGACATTACATGATCATGATAAAAGAAATAGTTTCTGACCAAGAACTCTTTTCTTGATTCTATCAACCATCATAAAAAAAACATGTGCAAATTTAAATTTCTTCAATACTGAGTGGCTCATTCTCTATCAGCCATCATAAAAAACTATTTATGTGCAATTTGAAATTTCTTCAATATCGAGTGGCTCATTCTCTATCAGCCATCATGAAAATACAATGTATGTGCAATTTTAAATTTCTTCAATACTGAGTGGCCCATTCTTTATCAGCCATCATAAAAAAAAATTTAAAAAAAACAAACAATTTATGTGCTATTTTAAATTTCTTCAATATTAAGTGGCTCATTCTCTATCAGCCATCATAAAAAATAATTTATGTGCAGTTTTAAATTTTTTCACTATTGAGTGGCTCATTCTCTGTCAAGCATCATAAAAAACAATTGATGCGCAATTTTAAATTTCTTCACTATTGAGTGCTGATTCTATTTCGCAAATTAATAATTACTTTATGTAAGAAATTTCAAAGATGGTAAAGAAAAAATTTCATTTTGGAAAAGGGAAAAATCAAAGCACTTTCTAAAAACTTTCCAATGAAAAAAAAGCAAATTTAAAGGCTTTTAAAAATCGAAAATAAGCACCTTTTAAGCACTTTTTAAAAACGCTACGCACCCTGAAAATATAAAAACCAATTTACAGAAATAAATGCACAGATTATAAAAACTTCAAATAGTCCAATACTCAACAATGAAATTGAAATGAAAACGAGAGGTACCAACTTTCCATCAAAATACAAAAATATACACTTAAATATATATACAATTAAAGTTTACGAAATTCAAATTAACCTCCAATACACTATGATCAAGGTGAATATGCCAACACAGATAGGAAAAAATCCAGTAGATTTTACAAATTAATATTTATTTGTTGCATTATATACCAAAAATTTTACACATAGGGAATTTTAGTCTTGAAATGTTATACTTCATGTTGACTCATGATTTTGAACACTAATAGGCATTTAACTCATCAAAAATAGTTTAAAGATTTTTCTAGTTAAGTTAAAAAACGAGTTCTGAATAAAAATAAATTGAACAGTTTAGTACAAAGAGTTTTTAATGTTCTTCAAAGAGTTCTTTCAATAAATGAGGCTTGCTTCATTAAGTATTTGTAATACTTTGTTTACATATTCAAGCAAACAATAATTTGTGCAAAAAATTCCATTTTGCTTTGGATTTTTTCAGGAAACTTACCCAATTCTAGGGAATTTTCCAAAATGTGCGAAAACTAGGAGTATTTTTAGTAAACTAGTAGACCAGGAGAAACTGGCAAAATCCAGTAGAGCAGCTATGAAATCGTGAGAATCACCGATAAAATGCAATAGTTGGCACCTCTGTTTTCAAAAGTTTTTAACAAAAAATTCTATTTTTAGAACTTAAATTGAAATAGACATGTTGGTTATAAGTTTGTGACAGTCACTTTTTTTAAAAATTTTTCAAAACCTTTTTATTTGTAAATGAAATCCAAATTAGAATTTAAAAATATGTCAACATTTCCCAAATTGATGACATAAGTTGCAAGTGCGAAAATAATTAATTTTTAGAGTAACTTCCCACGCATAACAATGTCCTATGTAAGTTTAAAAAAATATATATACATAATTGTCTCCATTAGAAAAAATACTTCAAAAAACGAATTGAAGTTCTTTGCTAAATTTATATTAAACGTAACCAATAAATTCTAAAAATTAAATTTTTTTACAAAAGAAATCAGGAGTATTTCTAATTTTAAAACACAATTCTAACAAAAATCTTTATTTTTTTTTAATTTTTTTTTTATTTTTTTTTTTATTATTATTATTATTTTTTTTTTTTTCAATTCGTTCCCCCCCCTCCATCTCAACTTTAAATGAAACTTAAAATATTCAAACTTTGAATCAGGTATGAAAATGACCCAAAGTGTATCCCTTCATGTTTTAGATCTTATCATAAAAAATAAAAAAATTAAAAAAAAAATAATAAAAAAATTCTTAAAAGCAACATTTTTAAATATTAACTCTATATGAAGTGCTTATATCAAAAATTAACTAATAGGTTCTGGGAATGCAGCTTCTGTTGATCCGGGGATCAGAGCACCATACTGTCTTGGCTCGTGTTGATGTTCTTTTTCGTCCGGCACCTACCCTTCGGCCTGTCCGACTTGGGAGACCCTACCGGTAGCAAGCTACCGCCGGCATGGCCCTCCGGGTCATTGGTACACGCAAGCCCCACCGCCCCGACAAGGCGGGAGCACCATCGGCAGGTACATCATTAACATATGAACGATAATCATATAATTTCCCTATCAAAGATTCAATGAATGGGGGTTCCGATGCACAGCTTTTTAAGAAAAATTGATTCGAAAGAAACAAGAAAAAAACAAGTACCTGTACTTAAATATGCCAAAGGAACTAAATAACTAATTTTCCATATTTATTTATTTTTTTTTTTTTATTTATTTTTTTTTTTTTTAACAACACAATGAAGTTAAAATTGTATGTTGAACAGCCTTCAATTCAAGTTACAAGTAGGATTCAATGGATTAGTTAACAACAGTTTTCGATATCACTGTACTTATATTTCGAAAGTTCCTTTTTACAATCCCTGATTGTTGTATAATTTCAGTAAGT